>JASMMZ010000009.1:2653990-2677100 GCA_038502455.1 Anisogramma anomala
AGACGCAGCAGCAGTGCGGTACGTACCGTCGAACTGGTCCTACAGCCTGTCCCTCTCGGCGTTCGGCCACCCTTGGTACTCGGACATCGGATTGCGGTTGTCGACCCCGTCGTACATCAGCTCCGTGCGGTACTCGATGCGGTCCCCGGCGAGGGTGTACTGGCCCGTGACGCCGCCATAGCACGGGGCTGCGCCGCCGCGGGCGCGCTCGGAGACCCAGGCGACGAGCAGGCCGAGGCTCAGGACCCACGGCGCACACGCCAGGCCGCGGCGCCAGAGCCCGGACCGCCTCCTGCGGCGCCTGTGCGAGCGGGTGGCCGTGGGGGGCTGTCCGTCGTCGCCGTCGTCGCACGGCGGGGCGGCGTCGGTGGCGGTCTCGAAGGCCGTCAGGAACGACGCGGCCTCGTTGGGGTCGTGGGCGTGGCCGGACTCGACGTCGGTCTCGCTGCCTTCGTCCGCGGCGAGCCCCAGCTCCTCGAAGGGCGGCAGTGGCATGTTCAGGGGTAGCGGCGGCCGTGGTCGGCTTGGGTGACTGACTGACTCGTGTTAGAGGCGGGACTCTTGAACTGGTGAAGAACTTGAACTGGTGAGGAAGACAGTCCAAGTCGTGTTCAGCCGCTGTGGTTCCCATGAGGTCAGAGCAAGGCTCATCGAGCAAGGGCAACGTCTACGACTCTACGTTCTAGGCCGTCATTCCGGTGTGGGCGTTCGCCGCTTTCCGGTTTTGGTGCTGAATAGAGCCTCTCGCCGGAAGCAAAGCAAGGTGCCGGCCGGCCCGCGCCCGGCCCGCTCTCGGCCCGGGCAACAGCTATTGTCGGCAAACTCACCGCCGTCCCATCTTGTCCCCATCTTCTCTTCTTTTGCTATAGGAGATCATCCCCTCCTTTTTTATTATTATTATTTTTTGTTGGTAGGGCTTTAGACGTTGTAACGTTGTCGATTCGATTGGTCGAAGTAACAGTAGTACTGCATTGGTTAAGAGTAAATGTATTATTTTAGGTTTGGTAGACTGCTAGCCAGTCTACACAGTAATTTGTAGGGCCAATTGTTTGGCCCGTACCCTAATATGAAGTAGGCGTATACTATACTTAACCTATAGCTAATATAGTAGCCCAATACAAAACAATACATTTAATTTGCAATTAGTATAGTTAACGTTACTTACAGTGAAGTTGACTTACTATACTATAATTAATACTATTTTAACACTGTCGGCTTTTTATTTTGTACGCGTACGCTAATGTGGTTGACTAATCTTTTCCGGTAACCGCTAAATTACGTCTTTATTAACTGGCTAAACCGCTATTAATTTCAGTTGACTTTTATATAAAACCAAACTCATTTTCACTTAAATTAATCCCTTCTGCATTTAATTGCTCCACAGCTTCGAATTCCGACTTTATCGGTTCCCAAAAAAGTTCTTCCTTTATAGGCTTATGCAAACTTCCTAATTTAACTATGCTAATTAAAAAAAGTTGCTATTGTTAGTTTCCTAACAGTTTTCCAGCTCGCTAGTACATTCCTAACTATCGCCACATAATTTTACCTTACTAGGTAGTTTGTTAATATAGCCTTCAATACGTATAGTTAGCCTATTACTATCTATAAACTTTTTAAAGGACTTTATTTAGCGATGCCTTCGTTATAATCTTAATAGAGTTATTTTTTATCGATCTATCGGAAATGTTTAGTTTCCCTACTTTTTTAGACCTTGCGAAGTGATATTACGTCGATCATTAGGCTTTTTTTACTAATGGTCCCAAACTGGAAAAGATATTCGAAGAGTCTTTTGGAGTTGGTATAAATTATTACCAGGCTACATAGAATTTACAATTGCCTAGTAATAATATTAAAGGTTTTTCATAATCTTACGCCTATATTAAAGCTATCTATTATCCCGTAAACATTTCAAGCCAGCACGTTTCGTATAATCTTTTTTTATTTAATAATGATTTAATAAATGAGGTTACCAATAATATGAAACCAATTTATTGCGCCTATTTTTATTAATAAGGGTTATAAAAAAGCCGATTTGTAAATATAAGTCAATGTTATTTATAAAGGATTCATTTTTAAAAATCATTAACTTTACCTTCAACAAGTCTATCGAAAGTATATCAATCCTTCGGTCCAGATTTCGTATTTGCTACTTAAGCCTCATATTTAATCGATGAAAGTCTTTACCCGTTAAATCCTATAATTATTCCGTAATAAATAGGTAGTAAAAGGTTTTGGATTAATATAAGGTGACAATATAACTATTATATACACGTTATTTTAAATACCGTTAAGCTTTAACTACGTTAGTTTGTCTATTATGATTATATCAACGCCTTAGCTATTTTAACTAAAACTAAAGCATATATTAATATTAAACATACGGATTAACGATCCATTAAACTCAAATTGATTATCTTTAGTTATTAATATCATAACCGATTTATAATTCCAAAATTGAAAGTCTTTAATCGCCTGTTATTGTAATACTATAAAGCTAACCATTTTAACAAAAATGGTATCGTTAATTTATATACTTACCAAGCTGAAGTTTTTTTCTTACATTACAAGAAGGTATAAGTTGTGTATTAAAGACTCTATACCTGGCCATAATTTAAATTACTATTAATAGGTTGGAAAGCAATAAACGTTTACTTCGGGTAATTCGTAAAATAACCTGATATGTCGTATTACCATTCTCAAATGGTAAATAACACGTAGTTTTTAAAGTAACTTTAGTAAAATAATACGCTATCAGTCTATTATTAACTACGTGTATATTTACATTATATTTGGGCTATTCTATATTAACTTATCTTTAGTTTTCGCTAACAAACTAATTACCTAAGCGATTATTAAACGCTGGTTGATTTTCTCAATCGTTAGAGATTACGTAAAAATCCAATTTTGCCTTTATAACCGTATGTTTAAGCTATTAGGCGTAATTTTTCATCCGGTTGCCCTATAATCTTTCCTTTAACCTCGCATATAATCCTCGACTTAAAAATCGTAACATTTGAGTTTTAAAAGTCAAAGTCGGTTTTACGCACGAATTATATAACTCTTCGAATTAATAGACCATTAATCTCGACCTTATTACTTTCCTTAAAGGATTTACCGAGGGTTTTAATAATACTTTGTATTTGAGTTTGAATACTAAGTTTTCGTCGTCCTTTTTTTCTATTTATCCAACTAGTATTACAAATACAACCCGGTATATATTCCTTCTCTTCAATATCCTCTTTCTTCAAATGTTGTTCGCGCTCATAACCTTTTATAGGGTTATTCATAATGGGTAAAGGAAAATCTTATTAATTCGGTTATTTAATTTAAAGATCGTTATCGTTCATAAACTTAATATTAGGTTTAACTTGAGTGATGAGAAACAATACGAAGCTGTTAACAATTTTAATAACTACTTTAAAATTAGTAATACTTAACGTTTAATATAAGCCTTCATATTTACCAGGTTCTTGCTATACGAGGAATTCACTTTACAACGGCAAAATAAATGAGTCGATAATTGTAAGAACGTTCCTAGTTTTAAAGGCATCGTTGACTTGGTAGCGTACCGATTTCTTCTGCAGTTTTTTTTTAGCATTTTACCGTAAGCTACAATTAGCTTTCAAGTACTTATTAACAACGAAGATTTACTCGTTAGGTGTAGGTACGCTTTAAATACCAATAGCATTGATAATAAGCTGTTAGAGTCTATAATATTGTTTAAGCCTTTTACCGCCAATTAAAGGCGTACCTTTAAGTTAGTAAAGCTTCTGATTTTTAACGTAAAAATATTTTACGCTTGGCGAAGTAGTATGTATGACTTTTCGAACTTTCCAATGATTTAGTAGGTATTTATAGACACTTATTTTTACTGGATTTCTATTATCTTAGCATTTTTTTTGAAATTCCGCCGCTATAAAGTTGGTATTAGCATTGTGGACGATGACATTAGGTAGGATTGATTACGTGTCAAATTACAATATCCTTAGAATATTTTACGTATACTTTACTAATAAGGACTTTGAAAACTTAACTTTGTGAAAAGAGATTACAAAATTAACGACGTAAAAACAGGCTTATTATTCAAGTAAAATAAATTAATAAAAACATCGTAATTAAAGTTTTTATCGTTTTTCAATATAAATTTAAATTTTTGAGGGGCTTAAACCTATGTTTGGTAATGGTAATATAACTTTTTGAATAACGTTTAAAGTAAAGTATTCCACATTTTTATACCCTATAGACTTTAGGATATTATATAACCTGTCAATCGCTACATAGTAAGAATTCTGGTGTATTTAACGTATTTTTTAATTTAGTTAGGTTGAACACCGTTGACTTTGGATTTTGAAGATAAAAATATAAGTACTTTTACTTAGAGGCATGGGGAAACCGTCAACCGTTTTTAACCATCTTATCGGAGTTTAAATTAACGTTAACATCGAGGGTATTCATAGACTTGAATCAAAATAAAATAGGAGCAGAGGACTTAAAAATATGAAACGTAATTAATTTACCAATAATTTCAATTACCGTTATTTTTAGTAAGAATAATTGTTCGCATAAGCTAAAGAAAACCAACTTTACCCTTATTAATATCCTAGCGATTTATTTCGGTAGCCGTAGTGTTTTTCCTCCATAATGTCACGTATTACGAATAACCTCCTATTCAGTACCTTACTACCCTTATATTTGGTATAATACTTTAAAAAGTGTGATTCACGTAACGACCGCGAAGGTTAAAGGTATGTAAGGGGTCGGGGGTTAATTGGAGTAAATGTAAAGGTTTTTACTATTTAAATGGTATAAAAAGGCGTGGTCGACTAATTAATAAACCTCTCTATAATAGTATTTTTTTTTGATATTATTATATGTCTTCATAGATAGTATATTTAGGTAGCAGTACATTACACTGTAAGGTACACTCCTGAAGTATGACACGATCACGTGTCCTATTACAGGCTGTACTCTTACAAAGTATATAATCACGTGTGATATTATAGGCTATACTCTTGTAGAGTATATGATAACATGACATGCTGCAAATTATACTCTCATGTATAGAGCGGTCTAGAAGTAGGTATTTCAGAGTGGTACGCTTTGGGCGAAGGCTTATAAGCCTTCACTTATAATGTATACCTCTGGATACTTCTTCTTGATTATTATCTTTACTTCAATACTACAATTACCAATCTTATGATTACTCTTCTAAAACCTTATATTCGCGTGAATATTCTAGGCTTTAGACTTACCAACACTGATTAGTAGCTGACTTGGTCGACTACAGACAGCTTAGGAAGAAGAGATAAGCATTCGTTAAATACCTATAGCGGGATGTTCTAGCGGTATTAACTGACTGTGCTTTACACCACGCCTTATAAGAACCATACGGGAGTGTGGAAGTACATGGAAGTGCCGAGAAACCCGAAGCGTTATAAGACTATAAGATTCGGAGTGACTTCGAAAAGATTAGCCCCATTCCATTAACCGCCAACTTGTATTGACGCTTTGAACGATTAATTTGGGTCCTTTTTGAAAGGTATCTTATCTCGAATCAGACCACGCAAGCCAAATTACCAAGTTTTTCGGAACCCTTTACTGGGACCTACCGGATATTAGGCTACGTAAGCCAAAATCACTAAATTTTAGAACCCTTCATTAGGATCTATCTGAATTGCTCCAGTAAAGCTAAATCGGTTACACACCAAGTAACCAACCGATCTCTCTATCAATTTTTGCTATGGTACGCCACTATAAATTGACACGCACACTGGATTACACACTATACCTCCTTATATACACATATACTTTACCATACCCACATTACTTTTACCCTACCCACCTTTCTGCGTTCGCCTTGTTTTTTAAAAAAGTTTTGTTTGCCCTGCTTGTTTCAAGTTTACCTACATTCGCTCTATTTGTTCTAAGTCCGGTACCTACAACGTATTGAGTTTTCTTAGCCCCTTAGCTAGTATAGCGCTACTACGTGCTAATAAAACTTTTGTACGTTCGCTTTTTTTTATAGTTTCGTTTGCCTTGTTTGTTCTAAGTTCATTTGAGTTATTTTTTAACCGTTTAGCTAGTATGGCACTACTATATGCTAACAAAACCTTTCTACATTCGCTTTGTTTTTTTTCTAGTTTCGTTTGCCTTACTTGTTTTAAGTTTATTTGAGTTTTTCTAGCCGCTTGGCTAATGTGGCGCTATTACGCGCTAATAACTCCTTTTTACGTTCGCTTGTTTTTTTTAATTTCGATTGTTCTACTTGTTTTAGGTTTATTTGAGTTTTCCTAGCCGCTTGGCTAATGTGATGCTACTAAGCGCTAACAAATCCTTCCCGCGTTCGCCTTACTTTTTTAGTCTCGTTTACCCTTTTTATTCTAAGTTTATTTGAGTTTTTGTAGCCATTTCGCTAATGTGAATAAGCAAATACTAAAATACATGATAGATCTACCAGTAATGAACCTGGCGGAAGTCAACGAGTGTATGGAATACCTTTTCACATACACGTCGTTTCAGAGTAGTATCTTCAAACATTTGGACCTTAACCTTTGAGATAATTAAGTCGAGGCTTCAGTAGAGAATCTAAGTCCCTATACGGTAAATACATATGTTACAAGAATGATTTTTGACTATTGTAATGGCGAATTTAGAGGGCGCGATTTGTTTGACGGCTTTACGAAGGACTTTGCGGATTGGACGCTAAATATGTAGCAAATGGTGGATGGACAAGTTGCAAGAGTCCTACGAAAATAATTGCGAAGCAAAGGTATTAATACACCAGGTGAAAAACGTATTGCAAAAGCCCTGTTTGTAACGTCCCAGCTTATACATATACCTAAATAGATGGACCAAGAAGTTATAAGAGGAGATTTTATAGAAGGATACTACTTGCAAAAGTGAAAAAAACACCTGATGAAGTGGAGCTCTAAAAAACCACCACTGCAAGAAAGAAAAGAACTACCAGGGAAGGAAGGCCTGTGTGGGCCGTAAGAAAGAAAAGGACTGCCATAAGAAGGGGGGGGAAAGCTTCCAGGAAAGGAAGGCCTCTGTGGAATACAAAGAGAAAAGGGGCTGTCAGAGAAAGTAGGCCTATGTGGGCTATAAAGAGGAAAAGAACTGCCAGGAAAAGAAGGACTGTGTGTACAGTCCAAGCCACAGCTTCAAGGCGAGGGAGAGCTACGAAAGGAAAAAGAGGAAAGGCCAGGTATGTAATCCAAGCCACAGCCTTACAACAACAGAAAGCTACTGAAGGAGGAGAAGGAAAGGCAGGCTACGTATTCCTGGCCACGACCTTAAGAGAAGAAGGGGCCAGGTACAAAGTCCGAGTCACAGCAGTAGGAAGAAGGAGGGCTGAAAAAAAAGGAGGCGAAGGAAGATCTGGATATCACATGCTTTCAAAAGAAAGAAAGCTTAGATACACAGTTTGGGCCGCAGCTGCAAGGGGGAGGAAAAAGGCTACAAGAGGAGGAAAGAGGGTCAGGTGCAAAATCCAGGCTACACCCTTAAGAAAAGGAGGGGCCAGGTACGCAATCCGAGCCGCAGCAAAAGGAAAAAGGGCTGAAAAAGAAGGAGGAGAAAGAAGGCCTTGATACACAGTCTGGGCCGTAGACAGAAGGAGGGGAAAAAAGGGGCTATAGGAGGAGGAAGGACCAGATTTGCCACACATATAGTTTCCAGTAAACCACGAATTACCAGATCTGCTACACACGCATTTTCTGACCGACCACAAATTACAAGATCTGTTACACACATAGTTTCCAACCGACCACGAATCACAGGATCTGGCACAAATACAACTTCCAGCCGACTACGAATCACAGGATCTGCCACAAATACAACAAACGTACCGCTCTCTTCTTTCAAAATCAGCTACGTTTGCAGCGCCTACACCGATCGTGTCGGCAAAATTTGCTACACCAAACAAATCCGAGACGATACTTAAGGAAAAGGAGTGGCCAGATGTTTTATACGTAACTGGGCCTCTACAAGAAAACAAAACCACTCCTGTCACCACGGAAACGAGTCACTTACCCACGAAAACAAGTCACCTCCAACAGTATTCCACCACTTTCACCCACGTAAAACGCCCTAGACTACGTATTTAGAACATGTGCGTTGCTTTTAACACTTGTTACGACTATCGACGTTACGAGGAAGATTATGTAACCTAATTCCCAACATTAATGCTTTACTATAAGCAAAAAACAAAGAAAAGAAAGAAGTTTTGCCTGGAACAATGGCATACACCACTGTCACTACTGGATCCGGAATATCACCTACTGTCACTATGGATTAAGGAATATCGCTACTATATAACTAATACGGACCATACTACAACAATACTATCACTACTAGATTACGGATACGAACCAAAGCTATACTGTCACTACTAGATACGGAACGCACAAAGAAAGAAGAAAAGATTGCCTGTGTAGATATTATTATATGTCTTCATAGATAGTATATTTAGGTAGCAGTACATTACGCTGTAAGGTACACTCCTAAAGTATGACACGATCACGTGTCCTGTTACAGGCTGTACTCTTGCAAAGTATATAATCACGTATCATATTACAGGCTATACTCTTGTAGAGTATATGATAACGTGACACGCTGCAGATTATACTCTTATGCGTGGAGCGGTCTAGAAGTAGGTATTCCAGGGTGGTACGCTTTGGGCGAGGGCTTATAAGCCCTCACCTATAATGTACACCTCTGAATACTTCTTTTTGATCATTATCTTTACTTCAATACTCCAACTACCAATCTTACGATTACTCTTCTAAGACTTTATGTTCACGTGAATATTATAGGCTTTAGACTTACTGACAATTTTCATATTAGTTAATTTGCTTAGGGTTATTGTCGCTGTTAATAATTTTTTTACCTTCAAATCTTACGATATAATTTAAATTATCTTGCTAGGAATCAATAGGGTATCAAATATGGTATATTACCTGTTTATTATTACGTGCAGTAGAAGGGTGACAAGTTAACCAATAGCTAGGCTTACTATAAATTTAATATTTCCTACCCTTATTACGACGATAGTTTTTATAGTAAATAGGTTTAATTTCATTTTGCTCTTATTAGCGCTAGCGTGGGTATAGCCTTTATTATGGAGTTATTAAACAAGATTTTAAACATTGAGGTATTTATAACCTTACTCACAGTCGACGTAATTAATTACCATATGGTTTTCTTTATCCACATTACGAAAGTCGTTAGTTTAGGAGTATATACTAAGTAAATTTAGTATACGCGTTATTATGATTGTATATGAAGAGTGAAACTGTTAAAAAAACCTTCGTAAGTGGTATTTAAATGTTGTAAAGCGTATTTAAACTCGCTAATTACCGTAACACTTACTCGTATCTCCTCGCGAAATATAGCTTCGTTAGTGTAAGCCTTCTTTATAGCTTGCTGATATAATATAAGCTTGTTAAATATTTGATTTAATACATCTATTAGTATTTCTTTCCTTCCTCTTTACTATTATTGTAGTTTACCTCGTAATGACTCAATTCGTATATTATTACGTAAAGTGAACATTATAATCGAAATAACTTTTCATAATATCGTATATTTCGCAAGAGTTGGTTACTTGAGTTAAAAAGGTTATGTAATAGTCCTTGGCGTACTTTATAATGATTTCAAAGAATAATAAGTAAAAAACAAAACGGGAAACCTTTATTTACTTATAAATATTTAAAAAGGGTATTATTTTCCTGTCGAAAAGGTTGTAAAGTTTCTCGCTATATTTTTCTGCATTATTTAAGATTTTGGCTTAATTCGTAGAAAGCTTATATTTAATGTGAACTATTTTTATAAATCTTGGGGAAAGGTCACAATAATTGTCCTTGTCTTTAGTAGTGTTTTCTAGCGGTTTATGCTTTGGAGCCTTCGAGCCACGGTATTAAAGATAATTGCTAGTCGCCTGGCCCGAGGAATAAAATCTTATAGTATGACCTGTGGTGGGCTTACGCGTATAAATATACCTGTTATAGGAATGGAAACGTTTTTAAGAGGCTTAACGATTTATGTTAAAAGGTTAAAATATAACAGGGGCTTGGAGGTTTTAAGGGATTTGATGGTTTTATTTAATTAACCGGTAAAGGACACCGATGTTAATACCTTTTACTGTATTAGTAACTGTTATTTCGCGCGTTTTTCCACCGCTGAATACTGACTCCGCACTGTTACATAAAGGTATTATGTTGTCGAGCAGATTAATATGTTTCTTATCATTAATATGTAAAAAGTTTTCACTTAATTAAAGGTGAAAAAAAGGTTCCCTAAAACGTGTATAGGGGTATTAAAGATATTTAACGCAATTGCCTTTCCCTTAGCGGTCTTAAAGATTAAGATTTTCAAAGGGGTCTTTTTTCTATACCAGTTTTAAAAAGGTTTCAGCCATTTATAATAAGGTCTTTTTAACGATATAAATATTACGGCGAGTAACTTCATTTTTTTCAATTTGGTCTTAACTATAATTTAGATTATTTTCTACATATTAAAAGTTCAATAGTTAAAAAAATTACAAAAATCTTAAAAAGTGCGGGTGCTACGGTCATAGTCGTTATCGAGGTCCGCATAGAAGATAAACTACCTAACGTAATGAGTGAGATAAACCTTAATCGAGGTCTCGTTAACATTTGTAATCTAGAGTTGTTCGTCATAATGGTTGGAGAAAATAGTTTCGAGGGTTTCAACTGCCTTTATATATTTTTAACTCGCTGACATCTTAACATTTTAACTTGTATAAAATCTAATGGACGATAAACTTGAAGATTTGAGAATGTAGGGCGTGATATTTCATCGTAAAGTCGCGTGTAAACTGAGTGACTTGGTGTTAGGTCGCGCGACTTAGTTTTCTTAACGCGATTTAGTGTTTTAGCTTATAATAGCAATTTAAACGATTAGATTAATGTAGGGGAGGAAAAAAGAGTTAATTAGGGGTAAATGTTTAGTATAAAGGGTAAGGTCGAAGGTCATTTGTTATTATTGGTAAAGATCAATGATTGCAAGTTGTAAGCCATAAGACTTAGTCATTTTTACAGTAGCAACACCCGTAGTAGTAATAATTTAGCCGTTTGGTAACTTGCCAAACTTTAAGATTTCTAATAGTCAATCTTATGATATTTAAAAAGGATCTGTAAAGATTTCTTAATGTTTTCGATAAAAATACCTTCGTTAACTGTAAGTTGCCGTAAAAACCAATACAACCTAAAATTAATTTTTACTTACTGATGTAAAAGCCAACGCAGTTCGTAAAAGCCTTTCATAAAAATCTTTCCTCCACCTTAGCCGTCATTTAACGTAGAGTGTAACTGCAAAGTAACTTCTTTTACTTAACTCATTTGTAATTAACCCACTAAGTAATAATCAGTGTTGGTAGGACTTTAGATATTATAACGTTGTCGATTCGATTGGTCAAAGAAACAATAGTATTATATAGTCAAGTGGTGGATGTATTATTTTAGGTTTAGCAGACTGCTAACCGGTCTGCGCAGTAATTTGTCGGGCTAATTTCTTGGCCTGTGACCTAGTGTGAGGTATCCGTATACTGTACCTGACTTACAGCCAATACAGTAGCCTTACACAAAACAATATACTTAACTTGCAGTCAGTAAAGTTAACTTTACTTACAGTAAAGTTGACCTACCTCACTGTAATTATTACTATTCCAACAGAGAGTATGATTATTTTAATACGTATCTAATATTTATATATGCTACAGATATCACAAATTATTTTTATAAAAAAACAAAGATTATACGAAACCTATTTTCCTAATTAAAAACGCGTAACAGTATAAAATCTATGTTGTATAATTATAATAAGAGTTTATTAACTAAATTTAGTTATCTTTTTGTTATGCATCGTAAATTTAAAGCGTAAAAAAGTGTAAACGTTGTTAAGCGAATGATATATCGGTGTAAAAATAACCATGCAAAAGCTTTTTTATTATTATCAGAATATCGTAATGATTTACAGGTATTACTTTGATAAAGGTAGCTGTAACTGCAAATAGTGTTATAAAATTATTAAACTTACTTTTAAACAAGTAGTATATTGATATGTAAAAGCGGTTGATGACAACAATCACCATTCATTATTGGGGATATTGTGGATATTACTATATACTCTCACAGCTAGTATACATAGGCTAAGTAGTAGTGCACTGTATTGTAAGGTACACTCTTGCAGAATACACGATAACGTGTTACGCTGCAGGCTGTACTCTTGCAAGACGCAAAGTGCATTATGTATGGAGCGGTCTGGAATGGGTATTCCAGAGCGTACGGCAAAAGGGCCACTGCCCGGATGAGAGGTTTATAACCTTTTATCCGTGGCATGCACTCTCTGGAATATTTTTTCCGATATATTCATCTTTTACTATAAGAATACTAATATTATAACTACTTTTCTACTCTTTTTACTTTACGTAAAATAGGTAAAAGCCTTACCGATACTACTTAATAGCTGACCTGGTCGACTACAACCATCCTAGGAAAAAAAGACAAATATAAGTTAAATACCTATAATGAGATGTTATAGCGATTTCAATTATTTATACTCCAGCGTTAGGTTTTTATCAAAATTGAACGGGATATATATAAAGATTATGAAAGCTAAGTGAATTTAAGAAAAATAAATTTAATACAATATTATTAACCTTTATTTGGCGTTTTTTTACTGAAAGCCTCGTTACGTTACTATCAACCCTTATTTAGTGCTTTAAAGTACCTGGGTACTTCTTAAAAACCGTCTTATTACGTACTAAGCTATGTAAGCCAAAACTACTAAGTTTTGAAACCCTTCTTTAAAACTCGTCCGATTTGAACTCGATACCCAAACCGCTTACAAAATGCAAAAGCGGTTACAAGTAAAGCATTCAAATAGCTTAAAAATTCCAAGAGCGGCGACAAACGGAAAACTAAACTGTTCGCCTTAATAAAAGCGGCTACGATATGATAATCCGAACCGCTTACTAAACACGAACTTTGGGCCCATATACCAAACCATAAAATACACCCCCTTTTACCTAAATTTCTTTTACACTATTTGACTTTTTATGTTCTCCTTATATATTTTAAATTTAATCTTTACGATGTTTGGGTTTTCTTAACCACTTAGCCAATATAATGTTACCAAATATTGATAAAACAGACTCAATACGCTTGATCAATTTATAATTAAGTTTTAGTTACGTATTGTCTAAAATTTGTTTATATTGGTAAACGTTAATAGCTATAAATCGATAGTTTTGTTTTTCTTATTTAATTTATATTTGTCGCTTGTAAAACAAACTACTCCGAATTTGAAAATTTCAACGCATTTAAATCCAATTATAACGCAAAATGACTAATTAACGCCGCTCTAATATACTAGATACGTACAGGAATAACTATCTCTAATCGCCCAAAGCACTTACAATTATAAACCCAATATTAATAACACCGAAAGTAAACTAACGTTTACTTCAACTTTTTAGTCGAGTATATGAGAATTAGGAAGGTTATAATACACAAAATAGACCTGTGCCTTAGGGATAATATTATCTATTTACTAATTAAAATAATTAGATCTATATATGGCAAATACGTATATTTTAACCGTGATTTTTTGCTATTAGGAGAAAAAATCCCAAAATCCTAATTTATTGGATAATTTTCATAAAAGATTTTCGAATTAGATGTTAAGCATATGACAAATAGTAAACCCCTTCGTTACCAAAGCCTTACGAATTTAACTACGAAGTGGAGGTATTAATAAACTAAAAGGAAAAAATAGTTGTTTTAAAAAAGGCCTAATTCGAAATAACACGGCTAATTAATTTACTAAACCCAAAAGATAAAAATATATACTAAACAGAATTTATAAAAGGATATTATATAACGGATTAAAAAAAAACACGTGATCAAGAATATACGAATGAAATGAAGAATATATAGCGTGGGACGACCCAATACTATACTCGTAACTTAAATTGAAAATACAAACATTAAGGTAAAAAAAAAGCGACTATAATTCTTATCCTTTACACGCATACAATATACTCTTACACCGGCATATATTGTAAAGTAAAACTAAATATCAAACTACTTTCCAAACACGGTTAATATCCCGTTCGCCTATAATGAAAACGGTTGAAATACCGAAAATAAGCTGTTTGACTATAACAGGAGCAGCTCAAACACCAAAAACAACCCGCTTTAAAAAACGACGAATGGCGTAAAACGTTAACACGTACCCTATGGACCAATTCCCGCTAACTACGACCTTTACCGTAACCTTCTATCGCATCGCTTTTCCATTAATGCAAATGATTATATACAACTTGCTAATTTCGTCAGGTTTTAGAATAGGGACGAAAACTACAACGGTAAACTATACGATATACTTGATAATGAGATACGCATTATATTTAATATATATTAAGACTGGATATCGAACCATTCCAATTTTATATCATTTTACTCGGTATACGATCTGAGTAAGTAAAAATAATAATATATGTATTACTTTATACAGGTAAATATTTTTACGAAGTATTATAACCGTTTAAAATCACAATTCAACATAAAGATTAACCACGAGTTTTACGATACGGATTAAAGTGGAATAACTTAGTAATCCATAAAAAAAAAACGCCAATAAAAGCCTATAAAAGGCTTTTACTGCCCTATTAACTAAGTTTCTAAAATGTTAGGTAATCATTCGGGCTAAATATAAGGGGGATAATTTATTTATTCAATTAGTAATGAACATATACCGCTGAATATAGGATTTCGACCTTGTACTTTTTAAGCTTAAAAAAAACTTAAAGGATTTATATACAAGTTTTAGAATATCACTTAAAACCTTTATACGCTGGAAAGCGAGCTTCAAATTAATACTTATAACCGATAAAACTAAAGGCAAAGGGTAAATTATTGAAGCAAACCTCATCGGGTCTATTTATCACGTTTTATATCAAAAATTTAAAGTGTACCCAAAATAAAATAAGCGCCTAAAGTACAGGTACCAGAGAGGAAACCCTAATAATAAAGGGAAGGGAAGATTATTCGGAAATAGGCGAAACGTATCGTAACTATAATAATTCTTGTGAAAAGGTATACGAAGTCCTTTGGGTTTTATATCATATATAGTAACATCGGCTGCTGATTTACTAACCGCCTCGTTTACGAATAAATTCGGACTAAATAATAGTTTGAAACTAATTAAACATTTGAGGACCAGATAAAAGTTCATTTTACAATATACGTAACAGAATATAAAGGCGTAGAAAATGAACTTGACGCTTATCCTTACGAATATACCTACGGGGAAAAAGATCTTAAAGGTAATAATACTTACTTAATAACCTAAAAAAACGAAACCGTTTAACGTATTTTACAGGCCTATAAAATACCTCTTTCCTATATATTATGGGCCTGAACTATGTAAACAAAGTACTTAATGTTCACATAACATTATAATTTACATTTTTAAATAAATGAAACAGCCGTTTTTAGGGAATTATATTCGATATCGGTATTATTAAAATCTTAATGGTTGGAAAACGACAATTCTATGCGTTTATAGCGAAGTTTTGAAAATTTTAACTAAAACGAACCGAAAAAAACCGAAAGATTTTATTTAGTAAAGGTAAAACATTATTGTTTAGAACGATCGTTATAGACAGACGATTCGAATCGATTAAGATTTACGTAATACACTTTAAAACACCTTTTTTAATTTTATTAGCTAATATAAATAAACTTGGAATTAAAGTCTTAAATACAATAAACTAGCTTATTTACGTCTCGAATAATGTATCCGTACCGTTCCAGCTTAAATTCGGTTACTTATGGTTTTCCCCCAAAATATGTACAATCAAAGCTGTTTATTTAAAGTAACAAAAATTACGGATTTTATACTACCGTTTCCGATACCCGGTTACAAAATGCCTTTTACGAATAATTTACGCCGTAGGCTATATAAATGTAGAAAAGGGCGTATTCGAAGTTTTTAAAAAGTTTTACTATAAATACTAGCTATATTTTGTAGTTTTACGACGGTTTAAATTTTTATTTTAAAACGATATGGACATTAATTACTAAGTAAATATTTATATCATATATTTAGACGGTTGAACGGTCCTTTATGCCATTGATACGGCAATATTATTCCAAGCCGTTTAATTTACACGAAACGCTTTCATCGTAAACTACTGAAATGCTTTAGTTAATTACTCGTTGAACGTTTACTTAAAGTCTTTACATTAGATTACATACGAAGTTAATATAACCTTCGACTATATCAAATAACATATTAAGGCTCGGATAACCAGTAATGAATATAAATAGATTTTAGTAAAAACGCTATAAGGTATTGGAAAATGTAAGAGATACTATAAACCGCTTAAAAAGCGTATATAATACTATCTAAAAAACGAAAAGATATTAATTTTGAAGAATATATCCGTTAAATAACGGTTAACGCTGTTAACAATACTTTCGACTCGAATAGGCTTATTCTTATGCTCCTTGTTTTTAATGCATATTTAAAAATCCATATAGACTTTACATTATTACTAATTACGGTAAAAAGGGCGAATATTATAATAAGGATTACAGGCTAAGAACGATGTGTCCATGTCGTTAACCATAAGAAATGACACACGCGAAACTGGCGTTTAAAATCTACCGTTACAATTTAAGGTTTTGGTTGAAAAAGGCAAGGATAAATAGATTGTCCTGGAAAAGATTAACGGGTTTAAGGGCTATAATATATTCGTTAATTTCCCAAACGGTATAAGCTCGTTCTACTGGATGATAGTACGAAAGTATAAAAGAAAAATGGAAAAGAGCGGCCTGAACCCGCAATCCGAGCAAAATCTTTAACGAAAAACCCCTTAAAATGACGAATTTAAACCGCCTCCAGTTTTAAACTACCCCACGAATTACGTATCAAACCTGATTTTAATAAACGAAAATGGCCTTTTTATACCAGCTTTACCAATATTTCATCGTTGGGGCTTCCCCTTTAATTAGAAAAATTAAAAAACGCCGGGAAATCTTAATTGTATACTCCTTTATTATTTTAAAAAAGATAATAAACTGCGAACTTAACTTTAAATTTCGTTACAACGACATTATTGAAATTTTGAGTACCCTATTCGAATAATTTACCCAAATATAAATTAATGTTTTAATTAACCAGGGAGTGTTTTACTTTAAACTATTCGAATCAACGATTCACGATGTTTGCAAAAGAATTCTCATTCACTTTGTCTACAAAATTAAAAATGAAACCAAAAAATCTTACGAAAAGACTCATCCAATTGTTAAAAATTATAATAACGATAGTAAAAAAGATATAATAATCTAGTCGCTTACCTTATAATAGGTTAACCACTACTTGAATTTTACACCCATAATCTTTTTTAATATACTATAGAACCTATATAATGAACTCCATAACATAAAGTGAACAAACACTCAATTTGAAAATCGGCTTAAAAACGTATTTACACCGATATATTTATATTTCTTTTTCAAAAATACTACCCTTTTTTTAAAAAGAAATACGTATTATAAAACTACTTTATAGTCTAATTAAAACTAGTATTTACTAGTATAATACCTATTAAAAGCACTATAAGAAACGGCTCGAAAGAATGAATTTAATCTTCGACCTGTGCCTATTAATATTGATAGCTCGTTCGAAGGGATTTACACTAATAGATGTATAAAAACGATATACTAACGTTATTTAACGCGTAGTTTTTTGCATTTAAGGGGAAAATTTTTAAAGCTAGCTTCAAAACGACCCCTAAAACGTAATCAACGGAAGACTATATAATTAACTTTCATAGCGTTACTATTAATTTCTTGAACAATGTTTTGGGTCTTACGGAAAAGGGTACTTAAACCAATTTACCCTCGTCATTTTAAATAGTATAAAACGAGCCGACTAATATAGATACCAATTAGTACGTAGCGTTTAGATTACTTTTATAACATGATAAAAAACGGTATTAAACCTTTCGGTTGTCACGTAGTACTACAACTCCCCGTTAAACGATATATATAAAATGCTTAACGAATGCATTTCATGATAAATATATAATTTAAAACGCGGTTTATAATTTCTACCTCTAGATACACGTATTATAAATCTATTTGCTTTTAATAACGGTTTTTTCGCTGATAATACCAATTATAATTCGTAAATAATCTTTATCCTAATGCTCAATAACGAAACGCCGGTACAAAACGGTTTTACACTTCGTAAAAATATTATTTATGAAAACTTTACCAAGTATAAAAGGATTACAAAAAATTTGTTAGCCTTTGAAATCTATAATATGGTTAAATGTTTCGATTCGGGTATTATTATAACGATAATGGTTCGGATAATTATTTTCAACTTTAATTTAAGCTTTATCTCTTTCATTATATATATTATTATTATTATTTAGTTTTATAAATATCTTGTTAAACTAGGTATAACGAACGAAAAACGTTTTATAATCGATATTATAACTTTACGATAGTAATATAAAGGCTGTAAAATCGAAGAAACAAAGTAAATCAACGGAAAATCTAACCTAACGGAGGTAATAACTCAAGTTACCCCAAATGAAACATTAAAAACACTAATATCGACAAGTACACTGTTTATTAAGGTTATTAAAAAAGGTTTCACGACCATGATAAGGTATTAAACTACTATCTTCGATTTAAAGCGGTCCGAAATCTATTATCTGCATCTCTCCCTGATTTATACTATAATGTATAAGTTTAATCTATACCGGCCTTACGATTTTACCTTTATTTAACCTTACTATTTCTCGTCGATCCTAATATTTCATCACTTTTTATTTTACACGCCTTAACCCTAAAAATTTCCCATCATTTTTCTTTCTATATTAAAATCTACCATTTCGCGTCACCCTTAGTATACTATTATACTTTACCCTACGTATTTTAGCCCTATTGAGTATTTCACCATTTATACCTCTTTATTTTAATTTACAATATCGCAATGTATTTAGTATATTACTTTTTTTTCATTTTATACACTTGGAGTTACATTTATCATTCATAAACCATTTTAAGAAAAATTATAATATTAATATATTCGAACGCGCCAGCCTGACTAAAAGGGCAGCTAATTACTACTAAAAGAAAAAGGAAAGGGCAACACTGTCGCGTCTTTACTATTATTTCCGCCGCCCTCCTCCTTTATATTAACGCCACCATCATTACCTCCATCAACATCACCTGAGCTAACGAGGATATAACCTTACGCCTTAGGTCATATACTCTTAGGTAAAGACATAAAAGGGTTTTAACCCTTTTTACGGCGATACGCGATAAAGTCGTTAAACTCGTTTATGTAATATATACGTAGGCCTCGTTTCCAGATAATAATTACGACTGTCGACTCCTTAGTCCTCCGGTTAACGTCTAATATTAATTAGCATCAGCTTATTTTAGTTATTTGCGACCGCGGTTATTTTTCGAAACGTCCCGAATATTGCGTTTTGTATAGAGATTTTTTTTGAAAATCGGTTAAAACTTATTATAAAGCTGACGGGCACGTAATATGGCTTTGACTTATAGCCCTAAGATTAACGTAACGGAGGCATATTCGTTACTAATCTGCTCGTAATGGTAACACTGGGCCGTACGACCCACGTTTTCATAACAATAGCCAATAGACTTACCTGCGGCTGCAAACGCGACATACGGTACATAAAGCGTATCTATTAACGGTCTAGGTCTACGAACTCAGGTACACCACTTTAACGTTTTACGCGTTAAAAAGGCTACGTGGCGCACTCTAATAATACAGAGCTTTAGGCGACGGAATAAGTCCGCTTTTTACTTCTTATTTACGAGAATATTAAAAGTATATATAAGGGTGGATTTAGGAATTACAAACAGTGGAGGAGCTTTACAAAGTTACGCTTACGACGCCGAAGGATATTTACGAATAAGGGGGTTTTATCCATAACGAAAGGATAAGGTTTATAACTTCAAAAGCCTCCCGTTCCTCCCTCTAAGAGCTTAAGAGAAAGGGGGAGGGAAAGGGGGGAAAAGGAGGGGTAATGGTGGCGGCGGAGGTTAACGAAGCCGGTAAAGGGGTGGCGGCGGCAGCGAAGGTTAACGAAGCCGATAAAGGGGTAGCGGCAGCGGTAAAGGCTAGCGAAGCCAGTAGGGGGGTGGCGGCAGCAGAGGATGAGAAAAAGGCTAAAAAGAAGGCGACAGCAACAAAGGAAAAAGAGATCAGAGAGGCGACAGTAGCGGGGCATGGGGAGACCGAGGGGAAGGCGGATATTAAGGATATTATACCCGAAGAGGGTGGGCTGTTATTAATAGTGGTGGTGGTGTTATAGACGGCGATAACGGCGGCGGCGGCAGCGGTATGGTGGCGCGCGTACGCCAAACGGCGCCTGGGAAACCAGGATTTACGCGATATTTATTTAAGGGTAAAGTTAATATATGAGTATTGGTTAAATGACCTACCTATTAAAACGGTTTCAATTAATTAATTAAAATAAATGTTAGATGAAGTTAGGATAGGAACTTACATCAATTAGTAGTACACGCCTTCAAAAAACTAGGCTTATTTCAACCGATAATGATGTATCTTTTTATACTAACCTAAAAACACGTAACGACGTAATCACCCTTATGTAATTACCCTTACAACCTCTACGTAATTACACCCTTATTGGAAACAACAAAAGATGACATTAACAATCATATTACTACCGATTAACCATATTAACCAGGCCTTTATAATAATTACTATCGCAGCTAAAAATTACTAATTCGAATCTCTACAATTACAACTGCGGCCAGGAATTACTAATTCGAACCTTTACAACTGGTATCGCAACCATACTGTTATTACAAAAACTGATAATTTAAACCTCTGCAATTAATGCTACAACTACATTATCATTATAAGACTACGTGTACTGAATCATTACAACAATACTATCGTTGCTAAGCTATGAGTACATAACATATAAGGGAAAAAAAAGATTACCTGTATGGATATTACTATATACCCTTATAACTAGTATGAATAGACCAAGTGGCAGTGCATTATATTGTAAGGTACACTCTTGCAAAATACACGATAACGTATCACGTTATAGGCTACACTCTTATAAGACGTAAAGTGCATCATGCATGAAGCGGTCTAGAATGAATATTCCAGAGTGTACGGCAAAAGGGCTACTGCCCGAATGTGAGGTTTATAACCTTCCATCTGTGACGTACACTTTCTGGAATATTTCTTCCGATATATCTATCTTTTACTACAACAATACCAATCTTATGATTACTCTTCTACTCTTTTTACTTCACGTGAAATAGGCAGAGACCTTACCGATAGATATCGTAATACGTATAAGCAATACGCTGATAAAAGTATCCTATTGTAGTTATCGTTAAAATGTTAAAAGCGCTATTGAATGGGCAGTATACCATATAAGTGAAGATGGTTGTGTTATAACCCAAGGACCAACTGCAGACCATGGAATAGGTCAGCGGCCAGCGGCGCTATTAGAAGCTTGATGTCCAACACATCAAGCGGGGATATCTCTTATGTAAGGACTCAGGGTTAGGGTTGGGATCGCAAGGACCGAAGAGTAGTCCAGTCGATATTATATAGGACTGTAAGAAGCGACCAGCTACTTCAGTGGTTCAGTACTGAAGATGGTATGAAGGCCATAAGATATAAGGATACGGCTATCACTACATAGATAGTATTTCCTTCATAGCTCTTCAGTTGTCAATCTAAGTATTCAGTCTACACATCTGAATAGCCTAACGGCTAGTGATCATTCTATAGCACGAACAAACATCTTCTTGATATTGCACCTTTGTTACCTCTACTACCTCACTACTAATATAAACCCCCTGACACCTTCTATTTACTTACGGGTATTTAGTGTGATCATTGCAGATTGGTTGTAGAAGTTGTTATTTATTATCAAGAGTATTGAAATAGGTTACAGACGACATACTAGTAAAAAAAAGTTCTAAAGGCCGCTAAAATATTGTGTATACTATTATATAAGCGGCATGCCGGTATATGAAAACCATAACATCGTATATGAAATTGTGTAAGCTAGTTATCTAAGGCTCTGTTAAACAAGTAAAACGTTGAAAAGATAATAATAACTTGAAGAAAACCGTTAATAATGAACGTTTAAATGTTAATCCCCTTAAACCCTTTGTAAAAAAAACCGTTCTATGCGAAAAAAAACCGTGGAAGTTGGTATAAAAAGTAACAACAGCTTTAAAAAAAAGTTGTTGAAACAAGTATTTCATTGAAAAGCTCTTTAAATCTTTTATATAAAGGCTTTCGAATACGAAAAGCAGATTACGATGGCGTAAAAACAGTTGCGTAAGTTTGCAAACCAATAGGCATAAATAAGAAAAAAACGGATTCGCTATTTACAGAGGCTGTTCTTTGAATATACTGTTATACAAGTGGTATACCAAGCTGATAATATATTTTAGCTATAATAAGGTCACCGGAAAAGATATAAATGGTAATGAAGCCGATTAAAGATAATGTAGTGGAATGGGGGGCATATAAAGTAATAGTGTTAAGGACGGCTATATTTGGAAAAAAATTCATGAGGGTGGGCACTGTTAGGGATTACAGTGTAGGCCCTTGACCTTTCTTAACAGGGTGGTGCGTGCACCCATGCCAAGAAAGTTGATGTTAGGTCGAAGATGTCATCCCCTCCTTTACCGACATTACCCCCTCACGCCTCCGTCTCCGATCCGACTCCACCATGGCAACCGGAGGCAAGCACGTCGCATTCGACATCGTGGGCACCTGCGTCGGCTACGAAGCCTTTTTCGAAGCCATCGACGCCCAAGCCGGCGACCGCCTGCGCGAGCACGGCCTCGCGCCCCGCGCCTTCGCCTTCGCCTGGATGGAGTGCGCCGAGCGCGAGTTCACCTTCCTCGCCCAGTCCGGCCGCCCCCGCCCGTTCTGGCCCGTCTTCAGCGCGCTCTTCCCCCGCGTGCTCGCGCAGCTCGGCGTGCCCGCCGCCGCGCGCCGCGGCTTCAGCGCCGCC
>JASMMZ010000009.1:2677340-2995077 GCA_038502455.1 Anisogramma anomala
CGAGCTCGCGGACGAGAACCTCGTCTCGTGCGATGCGCTGGACGTGCGCAAGCCCCTGCCGGGCGCGTATCACTATCTGCTGGACAAGTTCAGGGGCGCCGACCAGACTTGGTTTGCGGCCGCGCACATGTGGGACGCGTCGGCCGCCAAGGCAAATGGGTGCGTCCTCGGTTTGCTTCCGGCCCATCTGCCTCCGGTGCCAAGTAGTAACAATCCTGTGATTCCAGATTCAAAGCCGCTTGGTGTTCAGCCTGGGAGGTCGAGCCTGTTCCCGAAATCTTTGGCGAGGTGGATGTTGTCGCGGACACCCTGGTGGATATGGCTGACGGGATCATCGCCGCATCAGAAGCATAAGCAGTGTACGAAACTTGTCTTCTATCAAGCAAAGGCTGCAAGAGAAAAAAATCGAGCTCTCTCCTGGCCGGCAGTATCAAAGCTCGATATCACTAGGGTGCTTCCCGAAGACTTCGCGACCCAGCAGTGCCTCTTCTCTCAGCGGATCCCTTCACCGTCTTCCCTGACAGAATCTCCTGGAGCAAGGTCGAAGCAATTGATGTATTATTGCTTGTACCATAGTCATGCAATTCAACTGTTGCTTTGCGTTTGCAGCAAGGTTGCAACAGTTGCCCAAGACCATAAAGATTCCCTACCTATAGGTATTATGCAGAGGAAATATACAAGACCTACTGGTTTTGTATTCAATCAACGACTAGAACCACTTGCAAGATACCTCATAGACGAACTGATAGCCTGCACGTGCTCTTATAAGTCCTGGCATACACAATGTCAACCATGTACGGACGCGCACATATTCCTACCCATCCATCGTGTTGCTTCACAGTATGTGCGGGCTTGGGTACAGTAGAACACGGGTTCTGTCACGCGTTCCAATTTAAACTCGGTGTCCGAACTGTTATCCGGCCAAACGGCAGGTACAAAGACGACTTCAATAACTAACTAGTCTTGCATACGAATATTTCGGCTAGTGTTGGAACAGTAATCAATTGCAGTTCAGTCAAGTGACTGTACTAATTGCAAGTTGATTGTACTGACTACAAGTTGACTGTATTGACTGCAAGCAGTGGAGTGCCCAATTTAATGTGGGGCACGGGCCAAGCAGTTGGCCATACAGATTAGTGTGCAGACCGGCTAGCGGTTTGCCAAACTTAGAACTTACACACATCAATTAACAATATCAACGCAGCACCAGTTACTTCGACCACAGTGATTCGAATCGACTACGTTGCAACGATAAAGGCCTACCAACAACTAACCTAATAAGCCTTAATCAGTGTTCTACGTTTGGCAAACCGCTAGCCGGTCTGCACACTAATTTATATGGCCAAACGCTTTGGCCTGTGCCCCACTTTGAAGTGGGTACCTATTGCACTGCACTTGCAATGTAGTTCCACAAATTACAGTCAATTTGCAGTACGTATAATCAACTTTACTACAAGTAAAGTTGACTTGACTATACTACATTTAACTGTTATTCCAACACTAGCGGCTTTTTGTTTTGTGTTTACACGCCAGCATAGCTTGCCATCAATTGGTAGCAACCTTTGAAATCCCTTTTTAATCCGTAAACCAACAATAAGCCAGACCCCTGTCAATTCCGATTAATTTGTACTGAAATCAACCTCAATTACAGCCCGTTGTAGCTCTTTTGCTTCACCCCTCCGAAACCTCTGTTTCTCAAATCCCGTATACAGATCTTTCGCCACAAACCTGCGTAAATCAGTTACGCCACCACTTACGTACCTTTTATTAGTAGTTTGAACTACTGCTATTGTCACTATTACCCTGGCGGTCTTCCATTTTGCCAGGGCAACCCTATTCCTTCACGTCACGTACCGGGCGGTTCACGTATCCCTCGATTCGTATAGTCAACATATTACTATTTACAAACCTTTCCAGGGCGCTATTAGAGGTAACCTTAGTTATGGCATCGGTAAGGTTATCTTTGCTATTAATCTACCGGAACTCATCGATTTCCCAGACTTTGTATATTTCCTTTAACGCTATTATGTCTATCATTGGACGTTTTTTTATTAATCTTACCAAGTTTTGATAAGCATTCATAAAGGCTTCGGTAGTCTGTACATACTACCATATGTATCGGTAATAGTTTTATCTATTTAATAATAATCCTTAATATACCGTTCATTACTATACTGATATTAAAGCCTACTATTATACTATAAACTTTCAAAGTTAATATATTCCGGATTACGCGTTTACATTTAACAAATATCTAATACATAAGGTTTCCGGTAATTGTAAATTACCTTGTCAATCTATTTTTGTTAAAGAGAATTATTAGGATATCGATTTACGATATAAGGTTAGTATTGTTAATAAATGACCCGTCCGTAAAAATCATCAGTTTCGCCTTTGTTAAATTTACCGAAACCATATTAATTTTTCTTTCCATATAATTCATTTGCCACCAAATCCTCTCATTCAACCTATTAAAGTCTTCGTTTCATAAGTTTTATACCTATATTGTAATAAATAAGTCGTACGATGTTTTTGGTTAATATAACGTGATAATATAGGCTGTACGGTCCCTTTATTCCAAATATCTTTGTAATCTTACCTCGTCGGGTTTATTTATAATCGTCAATCTTATCATTTCCCGTTTTAACATAAGCTAATATAAGTGCCGTTTTTAACCTTAACATTATAAATACAAAGTAACAATTTGTTAAAGTTAAGTTATATACCTTTAGCTAACATTTTAATTAGCTTACACTTTCAAAAGCCTACCTTTTCGATGGCACGTCATTTCGCCGTCACAAACTCAATATTGCTAAGGAAAAGAATATCGTTTATTTATATAGCAATGATATTAAAGTTTTTACTCTTTACAATTAACAGGCACGGATTAAAGGTTAAAGTCTTTATACCGAACTTATTTTTAAAGCACGTTTGGTACGTTAGAAACTAGTCAATGTTTGTCTTAGCCAGTCCATATAAATGCTTGATATATCGTATTGTTATGCCGGCCGGAAACTTGTTCCTTAGTTCTTTCGGCAACTCTAGTAATACAATCCACTAAAAATAGGTGGTAGATTACAAATATGTTTACGTAATGTCCCGTTTGTTAAATGTAAATTAAACTTTTGAATCAGCAGTTAAACCAATAGTTACAACGACGATTAAACGTTGGCTAATCTTTTGATTGTAAGCGATTCAGTAAGGATTTAATCTTTATTTTAATTACCGTATCTTTAAGCGATTAGCCATAACTTCTAGTATGGCTGGTTCGTGGTTTATCCCTTAACCTTATAAATCATTTTAGATTTAAAAATAATAACGTTTTAGCTTTCGAATTACAATAACAGCATAAATTATATACCCCTCCGTAATAAAAGGCCGTTTATTTCCAGTTGATTACTTTTTTTAAAATGCTTACCTAATATATTAATAATACCTTCGGCGCATAACTTAAGGGAAAGTTTTCCGTTAGAGTTTTCTTTTTAAAACACCTATGCAGTTGTTTATACTCTTCCGGGCCTGTAATCCTTATCGTTCTCCTCTTTAGTATATACCATCCTTTTGGGTGGTCTTCTACGCCGTCGGCGTTTTACTAACTTATTAATAGTCGTCTCGTAAGGGTTGTATTAGCTAATCTACTTCATTCGAAGGTTATTAGCGCTAGGATCTTTATCGGACTTAAAGGGTCCGAAAGGTCTTTGGTACGGCTTAATCTATATAACTCAGAAAGTTATAAGGCCATTAGTAATTTCAACTACCACGTTTAAGTTGGTAATACTCAAAATTTTGTACGGTCTATTCCATTTGCCTAGCTCGCATTATGTAAGGACTTTACTTTAAAGAGAGTTTAAAAGCATGTTTATTGTTAAAGGTTCGTTTTTGATATTAAAAGTGTTATTAACCTAACGACGTACCGATTTCTTTTTTTAATTTCTGTAAAGCTTTATTGTATATTATAACACGCTTTTAGATATTTGACGAAGGTGACTGTTGTGACCCAGATAACGGTTGGGTCAGGAAACAGGCCGGCAGGCAGCCGAGCTACTCAGAGTCAAGTGTCCAACACATCAGGCGGGGAACACACAGGGATAGGGTTACGCCTAAGAAGAATCAGGAAATAGGTAGCATAGGCAAGTGACCGCATATGCTTCCTAGCAACATAGGTAAGTAATCACGGACTGAAGAGCTGGATATATAAGGAACACACTCTCTAGGCATTTTCTAGATTCAGTAGATAGCTCTTTAGTTGTCAATCTAAGTATTCTCCCCAGAATAGCTTCACAGCTTTTTATCAGCACTATGAGAAGGATGTGTCGTTGATATGGTATTACGCATACCTCTGCAACCGACCTGCTAATATAAACTCCTCTGACTACTACTGATATTTATAGGTATTTAGTGTAATTATTACAGTAACAACTTAATTATTATACGTAGATAAACTTTAAATACCAATGAAGTTGGTATAAATCCGTTAGGGTTAATAGTATCGTTAAGACCTTTTACCGTTAATTAAAACCGTGCTTCTTAGCTTATAAAGCTTTTGATTTTCATTGTAAGGATATTGTAAGCCTTTTGTAAAAAGGTATATACCTTTTTGACTTTACTAATACCCTAATAAACTTTTATGGGAACCTGTTTAAACCAAATTCCTATTAACTTTACATTAGTTCAAAACTCTATCATACTAAAGTTGGTACTGGTATCGTAAACTAATACGTTTGGTGAGCTAAGATGCGTGTTAATTTATAAAATACGTAATTCCTTCTATATTTCCTTTTCCTTTATATTATCAAGGAACTTGATGTTGTAAAAAGCCGTGGCGGAGTCTATAACGTGTAATAATAGCGTACCGTCCAAGTAAAATACGTTTATAAAGACTTTCAAGTTAAAATCTTAGTTTTCTTTAAACGTAAACTTAAACCTTAAAGGGGCTCAAGAGTGTATTTAGTAGTAATAATAAAGGCGTTGAACTGCCTTTCGTATTAATAAATCCATATTCTCGTGGCTAATTACCTTTAAAACCTTGTAAAGCCTATTAATTGCCGGGTGGTTAAACCTATGGTGTAATTGATGAAGTTCCGCTTTCTTTAGGTTTAATACCATTGCCTTTATCCCTTGAAGATAAAATTAAAAATACCCCTATTTAGGGTTTAGTGGAAACCTTTTGCCGTCTTTAACTTGTATTAGTTCGTTAGTCCAAACGTTAAAGTTAACGTCGAGGTTCTTTATGTTTTCCAGGCAAAAGAAAAAGTGGGTAGGGGATTCCAAAATATAAAAAATAATGAAGCTAATAATAATCTTGACCGTCGTCGATTTCAGTGAAAATAGCTTTTTTTCAGGGCTAAAGCTAACCTTAGCTTTGCCAGCATCCATGTGGTTAAGTTTCGTAACAGTTTTAGTATCCCTTTGTAACGCGATATATTGCGAATATATTTTTGTGAAGTACTGTATTATCTCAGTATCCAGTATAATCCCTTAAAAGACTTGCTCTGCATAGCGGTTTCGAATGGTAAAGAAGTATATAGGGTCAGAATTTTCATCGTCGTGGCGGCGGTAGAGGTATTTATCTGTAAGGTGGTATAAAAAAAAGCGTAGTTGGCTAGTTATTACGTTGCTTTTGAGCTAGTATTAATATTATTATTTTCGTACCAGCCTATCGCCTTTAGCTTGTTTTTGTCCTTTTTATTTTCACTTTCTTTAGATTGTGTAACTTACTCAATGTAATCCTAGTTATAAGTAAAGGGGAATATAGTGTAATATATTACCTGTTTTACTTTACGTTCGGTGGTAGTGTAACGTATTGATTAACAGCTCTATTTACCGTAAATTCAATATTATTTTGGTGTTTGATATTAATCTGCTTAGCCGGCTCAAAAACCTTGAAAAAAAGGAATACTCTCCTCTGTAGGTAAAGGTTCGAACCTTCTGTTAACCGTATTAACCGGGCCTTTCGTATCGTTGATTAATATAGTACGAATTAAGAAAGTTTTCTTTTTCGTTACTAAATTCCAAAACTTAAGGGTATATACCAGTCGATTCGAAAACTCGAGCAATTACGGTCGCTAACGAAAAATATAATTGGCTAAAAAAAATCCTTTACAGATGGTATTGGGGTATTGGAAGGCGTATTTAAACTCTTTGTAATCCGTAACTATTTGCAGAACCTATTAACGTAAAGTACCTTCGCCAGCTTTTATGTTCCCTATTACTTGATAACAAAGTATTAATATATTAAGCATTTAATTAAAGAGATTTATCTTAACTTCCGACTTTTTCTTATAATCTCATATATAACATCACTTAATAATATTCCAGTTGGTATAGTATTAAGAAAGATCAATATCGTGTTCAAAATGGCCTTTTAAGTCATTATAAATTTGGCGAAAAAAAAGCACAATTCGTCAGGTATCGGAGATAGTAATCCTTGGCTTAGCAGGTAAAGATACTGGGAAATAACGATTGAAAACCTAGCAGTTTCATTTTTATTTAGCGGCAGATTTTAAAAAATAGGCGTAATTTAACGTCGAAGAGATCATATGGCTTACTATTATGCTTTTCCTTTTCCTTTCTGATTTTGATAAACGTGATAATTACCATATAGTCCGCATCCTTTATAGGGACGCATCGAGGGGGAAGCATAATGTACTGGTCATAGGAACCTTTCATATCTCTTGGCTGGGAAAATATTAAGGTTATTGCTAGTGCTGGTAGTCAGGATAGTTACTTCTGGCTGAATTTGGAAGGAAAAAGCCAGTAGTTATGTTCATAATAGGCTCGCGCATACAGCTAGTTCTTCTTTAATTTTGCTGTTAAAACTGTACGTGTTGAGGAGCCTTTAGAAAGTAGGCCTAAAGGTTTCCGTCGCGGGAGAATCAACGATAATCCTCTTAGTATCAAAATGTTCGATAAAGTTCCTGATTAATTAAATGGTGTAATTAAGCGCTTAAGAGGTGTAAGTTAACTAATTCTTTAAGTCCACTTATTTAGGCTTAGGTAGGTCCTTACGAATGTATATGTGAGTGTTAAGGGTTATTATCACCAATAATCCCTTTGCTTTTAACTAATATCCCTTAAGGTTTTTCATCTGTAGTGTATTCATAAAGTAGGTTAGCTAAATTACTTTCCTTCCCTTTCTTCGAATTAAGTTCAACGCCTCAAGTAAATAGTTTAATCATTACTTTTATCTTTATTTGCCTATCCGCTTTCTTTTACATATCTAGACTCTAGTCGCAAAACCAGTTTTAAAAGATATCGAGGGCTATAAGGCCATGACCGACTTTGTTAGGGTTTATGTCGAAAATGAAGCGGTCGATTACATTGGCTAGGTACTCTAGGGTAAGGCTTGGTGGTTAAATTGGCGATTTGGAGGCGTAAAAATTTGGTGTTTTAGCATGAAGTTGCGTGGGAACTTGTCGACTTAGTGTTGGATCGCGCAACGTGGATTTCTTAGCCTAACTTAGCGTTTTCGCTCAAAGCAAATAACTTAACGATTAAAGTAGTGTAGGGAGTGAAAAAAGTAAAGTAGGGAAAAGATTTGGTGTAGTGTATAAGGTTGGAGGTCGGTTGTTATTGTAGATTATTTGGCGTAGGGATTTAGTCGTTTTTCTTATAGTAGTAGCACTCGTCGTAGTACTAACTTAGCTGTTTTCCAACTTGCCGAACTTTGAGACTTTTGACAGTTAATCTCAACGTCTTTAAAAAGGATTAACAAAGATTTTTAGTGTTTTTTAGTAATAATACCAGCGCTTACTTATAGACTACCGCGAACAACTACAGTGCCTATAAGTCTTCCCTATTTGCTATCGCGAACAACTACACAACGTATAAGGGCCCTTCGCAAGAATCTTCTACCTTACCTAAAAAGGACAAATCGTAACCAGAAAGCAGCTTCTTCTTTTACTTGGTCAATTTGTGCTTAACCTAATAAGTACTGATTAGTGTTGGTAGGTCTTAATCGTTGCAACGTAGTCGATTCGAATCACTGTAGTCGAAGTAACTGGTGCTGCGTTGATATTGTTGATTGATGTGTGTAATTTCTAAGTTTGGCAGACTGCTAGCCGGTCTGCACACGAGTTTGTATGGCCAAACGCTTTGGCTTGTGCCTCAATTTGAAGTGGGAACCTCTTGCACTGCACTTGCAGTGCAGTCCCACAAACTACAGTCAATTTGCAGTACATACAATCAACTTTACTGCAAGTAAAGTTGACTTGACTATACTGCATTTGACTACTATTCCAACAGTTTTCGTCTTATAAATTCTATATGTATACCGCAATCGATAGGTTGTACGATACTGTAATGATCACACTAAATACCCGTGAGTAAATAGAAGGTGTCAGGGGGTTTATGTTAGCAGTAAGGTAGCAGAGGTAACAAAGGTGCAATATCAAGAAGATGTTTGTTCGTGCTGTAGAATGATCACTAGCCGTTAGGCTATTCAGGTGTGTAGACTGAATACTTAGATTGACAACTGAAGAGATATGAAGGAAATACTATCTATGTGGTGCTGACCGTGTCCTTATATCCTTTATCCTTCATACCATCTTCAGTACTGTCCTGGGTTGGATCATACTGAATCGCTATGATCCATCATGATCCATCACATGACTTTGCTTAGTCATCGTGGCTGACATAAGAGATGTTCTCTGCCTGATGTGTTAGACTTCAGGCTTCTCAGTGGCGCAGTTGCATACTAGCCCGTTTCCTGACCCAACCGCTGTCTGGGTCATGACAGATACCTCTAGTTGATATAACATGCTAATATCAACTGCGCGGGCCCTTGGCTTCAGTTGTTGTTGTAATTTTGTTTCGTCAACCTTATTAATCATTATCAAGCTTGTGGTATGCCTTTTTAGCGTAAATTAATATACGTACCACGTATATCTTCGCTTGCCTTAATACTATGAATGCGGATTAAAAATCCATTAAAGTTAAATTATATATTTTTATATAAAGATTTAATCGGTTTATATTTTTGAACGACTGTCCTTTCGATCATACGTTATTCCGATATTACAAATCAAGTGTTTCTCAAGGAAAAAATATTGTTAGTTTACCTACTTACGATACCGAAATCCTCTCCCTATGTAATCAAAAAATACGGGTCTAATGTTAAAGTTTTTACACCTAAACTATTTTCAAAATGCGTTTAGTGAATTAAAACCTGATAGATACTTGCCTTAGCCAATTCCTATAAAGGTTTAATATAATACATCAACATGCTAGCCAGAAACTTGTCCCTTAGTCTTTTAGTATTTTCAACAATACAATCCGCTAAAAATCACTGGTAAACTGCATAGACGCTTACATTATGTCACAAACATTAAGTGTAAACTCATCGCTTACCCCAATAGTTAAATTAGTAGCAATTACAACAATTAAACATTAGTTAATTTTTTAGATTATAGGCGATTAAGTGAAAATCTAGTTTTTACCTTCATTATGGTAATTTTGAATAATGAACCGTAAATTTCAATACGGCCGGTTCGTGTTTTTAAATCTAACCTCGTAAATCATTTTCGATTTGATAATTGGAACGTTTTGGCCTTTAGATTACATTAACGGTATAAGTTAAATAAACCTCTATATAAAAAAACATTAATTTTCAACTGATTGTTTTCCTTCAAATGTTTACCCCATATATTAATAATGCCTTTTATACGTAACTGAAAGGTAAAATTTCCGTCTAACTTCTTATATTAAAACACTCACGTCGTTACATATGCTTTCCCAAACTTATAGTCTTTATTATCATCCTCTCCTTTAATATGTATCCTTCTTTTTAGTGGTTTTACATGATATCTACGTTCTATCGGTTTGTTAACAATCGGTTCGAAAGGGTTATATTAACTAATACATTCTAATTGACCGTTTTTACCGTAGAAATCTTGATCAAACTTAAGGGGTCTTCTATGTGGTTTAACCTATATAATACAAAAATAAATAGAGCTATTAACAGTTTTAACCACTATATTTAGGTTATCGAAACTCAATATATTATAATATATATCCTTTTTGTTTGGTTTCGCTACTTAAATACTTTACTTCAAGGAGGTAAAGAAAATACGTTTGTTGTTGATAATTTATTTCTGATATTCAGGGCGTTATTAATCTGGCGGCATGAAGATTTCTTCCTTAATTCCTTTAGGTTTTTTTTTGTATATTATATCATACTTTTGTGTGTTTGAAAATAATCGAGATTTAGTTATTATACGTAAGTAGGCTTTAAATTCCAACCGATTTTGTATAAGACTATTAGGGTTAACAATACCGTTGAAGCTATTTATAGTCATTTGAAGCTGTGTTTTTGGACATGTAAATTCTTTAATGTTCAAAGTAAAGATATTGCAAACACTTTTTAAAAAAATGTAAGCTCTTTCGACTTTATCAATACCATAATAGGCTTTAACAGAAATCTATTTATATTGAAGTTTTATCAATTTGACATTTATTTCAATTTTTGTCGCGGTAAAGATAATACCAGTAATATAAACTCGAATATTAAGGGATACCAAGTACATTTCAATCTATGAAATACGTAGTATTTCCTATATTTCCTTCACTGTCATTGTTTTAAAGAACCTAGCGTTATTAAATGCTGTAGTGAAGTTAATAACATGAAGTACAGGTTTAATATTCAGGTAACACACGTTTATGAAAACCTTAAAGTTAAAATTTTGATATTCATTTCAAGTGAACTTATCCCCTAATGGGGTTCTTAAACATATTGAGTAGTAATGGAAAAACCGTTTAATTTCCTTTAACGTTGGAAAATTTACATTTTCGTAACCAGCCGCCTTAAAAATCTTATACAAGTTATTAGTAGCTGGGTGGTTAAACTGGCGATGAAATCAACGAAACTTTTACTTTGTTAGGTTCAATAACATTTCCTCGAGCCCTGAAAGATTTAATTAAAGGTATTCCTATTTGAGATTAAGTGGGAACCTTTGGTTGCCGTTAACCTTAACTAGTTGATTAGTTTAAAGGTTACTGCTGACGGCAAGGTTTCTCATATTTCGAAGGTGAAAGAGGAAGGCGGTAGGGGATTTCAAGTTATAAAAAAGAATAAAACCAACGACGGTAGTAATCATCGTCGATTCTAGTCAAAATATATTTTTTCCAAAGCTAAAGCCTTCTTTAACACTATAGGTATCCGCATAGTCAAATTCTGTAGTAATATTGGTATTCCTCTATAATGCAATATATTGCGAATATAATTTTATTGAGTACCGTATCACCCCAGTGTTTTGTATAATACATAAAAAGATCTACTCCGCGTAACGGCTGAGAATAATAAAAAGGTTCATGGAGCTAGGGTTTTTATTTTTATAATGGAAATAGAGGTTTTTATTTGTTAGATGGTATAAAAAGGTATGGTTAGCAAGTAATTGCATTACTCTCAGACTGTTTTCAATATTTTCGTGCTAACTGATAGTTCTACATTTATTTTCCTTCTTTTTGACATCCGTGCCTTTAAATTATACAACAAGTTAAAATTAATCCTAGTTAAAGGTAAAGTGATATTATATGTAGTACACTACATATTTTGAATCACGTTTGAAATTATTGTAGCGTGTTGATTAATAGCTCCATTTGCCGTAAATTCAATATCTTTTGGTATTCAAAGTAGATTTATGTAGTTGACTTCAAAATTGTAGCGAAAAGAAGTATCTTTTCCCATATGTGGCTTGGTAATTACGTTAATAGGTCTGGATTTTCCGTTAATTCTATTAATTAAGCCTTTCGTATTTGAGGTCGATGTAATATGCATGGGAAGTTTCTTATTTGTCGTTGTTGAACTTTAAAACTTATAGGTATATATTAGTCAAATTTGAAACCTATATTATTTAGGTTGTAAACGAAGATTATAATTAGTTAAAAAACCTTTTATAGGTGGTGTCAAGGTATTGTAAAACATATTTAATTTTTAAGAGCTCGTAATAACTTTTTGGACCTATTGGCGTATTATAACTCTACTAGCTCCCTTATTTCCTATTATTCGTTCGTAAAGTATCAACCTATTAAGCATTTAACTCAGGAAGTCTATTTTGCTTTAACACTCGTTTTTATAAGCTAATATGTAGGATCACTTGATAATATTCCAGTTTAAATTTCATTAGGCGAGGTTAATATCGTATTTAAAGTAACCCTCAAAATCTTCGTATATCTCTTAAAAAGAGGAGTAATTCTTTAAGTACCAAAACAAGTAACTTTTGGATTAGCCAGTAAGTATATTGTGAAACAATGAATAAAAGCCTGAAAATTAAACCCTAATCTAGCGTTAAATGTTAAAGAACGGGCGTAATTTGACGTCGAAGGGATTATATAGCTTACTATCATACTTCTCCTTTCCACACCGAATTTTAACAAACGTAGTGATTACTGTGTAATCCGCATCTATTATAAGGAAATCTCGAGGGGAAGAGGTAATATATTGGTTGTAAAGATCATCTAGATACCTCGACCGGTGTTAGGGAAAGTATTACTATTAGTGGGTAAAATAGTAACCTTTGGCTAAGTTTAGAGGGAAAAAGAAAGTAGTTTCGCACATAGTAGACTCGCGCGTAAAGCCGCCCCTTCTTTGATTTGTCTGTTAAAATTGAACGTGATGAGTGACGTGAAAGGAATGGAATTTAAGGCTTTTCGCGTACTTGGTAATACTTCTTTTGATATTAAGGGGCACATAGAGATTTTCGTTCAATTGATTGGTGGATTAAGGGGCTTATAGAGCGAGTATTAATTTATTTTTTACGGAAAGTAGCACTAGCCTATTAAGAACCTTATGTAGTAAAGGTTGAGGAATCTATCTGAGCTTAGGCATAACTTTAGGAACGAGTTTCAAGGCGTTAAAATATGATATCGATAGCGATACCTTTGTTTTTGAATTTGTAAACCTATTTATAGTCTTCGTTGGTAGCGTATTTGTATAATGCGTTTACTAGATTAACCTCTTTCTTATCATTTATAGGAAGTGTAACGCTTCAGCTAAACGATTCTGTATTTGGAATAATATTAACCCATTCATTTTTCAGTTTTCACATCAGAAAAGATCATTCTTTAAACTATTTTTGAAAATATGAGGAACTTTTTAGTCCTTAATTGTTTCCAGTGGATATTAAATAGGAAATTTAATAGCCGATAACGTTTGTAAGGTATTTAGATAAAGAGTTTTAAATGACGTTTGCAAACAAAAAGTCTTTATCGTAGTATTTTGCGAAGGTGGTGCCGAAAGCTATAATTGCCTCTTTCCTACCAAGATCGATGATATTGTTAATTCCGGCGTGTTTTAAAGCTATCATAACGAATATTAAACAATTTAGGGGAGAAAGAAGTGATGTAAAAGGAAGTAAGGCTGTAGGTTTACCATAAAAGTTAGTATTTGTTAAAGGTTATAAGACCTCGTCATTTTTGCTTTAAAGTTTATAGTAGTAGTAGTCACTGTAATAGTACTAACTTAAATTTTTTCCAACTTAAAAATCTTCAAGGCTTTTAAGTAGTCAATCTAAACGCCTCTAATACTATTCCAACAAGTATTTCTTAGTGTTTTCAATAGTACAAGCGATATAGTCGCCACTTTTAAAGTATTTGTAAATAGAAAACGAAATTGAAAAGTCTTCCTCTTTCCTACCTATAAATAGCAAATGCAGCACAAGAGGCTCTTCGCAAAAATCTTCCCTTTACCTTGCGCAATTACAGAGCGTAACCGAAAAATAGCCTTTTCTTTTACTTAGCTTATTTTATTTAACCTATTAAATATTAATCAGTATTAGTAAGCTTTTATCGCTATAATTTAGTCGATTCGAATCACTGTACTCGAAGTAACTAGTGTTACATTAAAATTGATTGGTAAGTTATTACTTCTAAGTTTGGTATACCGCTAGCCGGTTTGCACACTAATTTGTATGGCTAACTGCTATGGACTGTGCTCCACTTTAAAGTGGGCACCTACTGCACTAGACTTGCAGTCAATCTCACAAACTACAGTCGATTTGCTGCTAGTAAAATCAACTAACTATAAGTATAGTCGACTTGACTGTACTGAAATTGACTACTATTATACCATTGTGCATAGATGAATTGGATAAAAAAAGTTATTTTCCGGTTATTCTGCTCTGTTGGGGAAAGTAAAGGATTTTTTTATGCAGTATCCTTATAACTCATGAAGGTATTTACTATAATAAGTAAGGAAAGCTTATAAACTATATGATTGCTTAAAATAGTTTATAAGTGGCAACAATATCGTATGATTGTTAAGAAATCTTTACTAAATCCGTTTTGAAACCCAACATTGGAATTAACCGCCAAAAGTCCTAAGAATTTTAAGTTTAAATGTGATTACCAACTTATTACAACCTCCAGAGTTAATAAACAGCTAAGTTGTTACTACTATTACAAATCTCAATTTATCGAGTCCCAAAACCCCTATAACAACAAATAATAACTTTGACAGCAAATAGTATATAACTTCCCCTCTTATATCAATCTTTCATTTGACAACAAAATCGTTAATTACATATATAATAAACCTTGAAATGAATAATGATAACCCCAAAATAAACATCATTACTAATACTGCTAAAAAGAACATTCAAAAGCCTCGCATTCACATTTGTCAAATACTTGAATGACGACTTATAACAAACAAATATCAATGAAAACTGTACCCTAAAACGCCTAAACAACTAGGCCATTGACATTATCTTAAGCTCAGATTTAATATAATTTAACCAAAGACCTAAAGCCTTCAACGACTTTCATGAATTATTTAATAAATAGATGCTGAATTTATAGAAAAAGATAGACTAATAAGTCAAAATAGGCTAAAAGTTAAACCATATAAATGGGGGATCCACCGTCCAATGAAGGGAGGAAAAAAAGGCAGCCTAAAAAAGGTACTTTACGAATGTACCACAGATGAAAATCTTCAAAAAATACATAAAGACAAGGATAAAGGTATAATTAGCCATAAAACTCCTCAATGTCTAGACACACATTCACAAGGATCTGCTTAAAATCAAACTCAAAGAAGTTTTTTTACACTCTCCTTCCTAAGTATATCAACGCGATAGCGATTTTAATCATAATTAATCCTCAATCGTTCTGAGTATAGAAAATCATCAAATATACCAATCGGTGAAGCAAAAACCTCAACAATTATACCAGAAACCTGTTTAATACCAACAAAAACATTAACAAATCCACAAAAGTACTCTACATATCCTTTAATACCACGAAAACGTCTAATTTTAATAGGTTCACCAGCAGTACCAAATCTAATAATGAGGAAGAATCGGTTTTACACGCTAACCCACAATCGTTACAACCACTAGCTTTCCCCCCCCAATTTCTACCAGAGGTAACTACATTTCCTATTAACACTAATATCAGCACTTTTGATATGAATATCCAGAAGATCCACATAAACAACAAAGCACTTTCTCTCTTCGAGATGTTTCCATGATAGATATATACTACATATTCATTAAAAGTTTCATAAAAATCTAATGCAATAAAAAATGATAACGGTAAGCCGTATAATCTTTTACACATTAAATTATGACCCTTTTTCTTAATATTTGAAAATGAATAATGATTATGTTGATATGACTTGCCAATGATAGGCTTTTAGACGTTGTAACGTTGTCGATTCAAATCGCTGTTGAAGTAATAGTAGTATTGTGTGATCAAGAGATAGATATATTGTTCTAGATTTGGCAGACCGCTAGCCGTTTTGCACACTAATTTGTATGGCTAATTTCTTCAACCGGGCACTGGTCAAAATTGGACACATACTGTACTTGACTTTATAGTCAATATAGTCAACCCCCAAAATAATACACTCAACTTGCAGTAAGTATAGTCAACTTACTTGATAGTATGGTTGACTGACTACACTGAAAATACTACTGTTACAACAGATTAAACTACTAGGTATTTACATATTATTTTCCGGTTTCCTTACTAACTAAGCTGAGGACTACTAACTTTTTTACCCGATTAATTGTATATAGTTTTGCGGAATCTACGATGATTTCAAAGGTTACTTCGAGTATAATGTCAATATTACGCAATATTATACAGATGAAAACATTATCAAGTAATCGTATATATCGGAATTAAAAAAGAGTTAGAAAAGAAGATGAATCTTTTTGATTAGATTCTATATAGGCTATTATTTTTATGTGAGCAATAGAAAATATAGGAGTTAGAAATTGTATATTATGCTAGTAAGTTTACTAGCTTATCCTGATGTGAATGAAGGTTAAATATATTTTACTATGTTCTTACTCCACTTGTAAAGGTTTTCTGGCCAATTATATTCTTAGTTTACGATTGAAATAACACGCATGTCAAATTCAGCTAGTATATTCCACCAAATCCATAACTTCGATAATCGAGAAAATAATATAACCCCTTTAGTTGTTAATTATACTTATCGTAACTACGGTTAACTCATATAATTTGGCGAACGATAAACCTCGAGTAGCAAACCTGAACGGCAACGCGTATAAAGACAATACTTTGACACAAACTCAAGATAAACTCGTAAATTTCATTCTTACAATCAAATTATAACATGCTGGATTTATGGTAAATGAAACTTCTTGTTAATACGTTATACTATTATTAAGTATCGATCAAAATAATTCATATATTATATTAAATATCCCTTTGTATTTTATTGGAAATATATTGAACGCATTGAAAATTGTTGAGATACCAAGGCAAAAAATAAGGGGGAAAAACCTAAAGTCATTAGTTTGTATAAAAATATTAGCTTTAGCCTTGAAATATTATAATGATTAGCTGACCACACCATTCTATATTGCCTGATATATAAAGACTACTATCATTACCATAACGATAACGATCTTGGAACCAAGTAATTGTTTACTATTTGCGATTATTATGCGAAGTAATTTTTTTAAGGAATTATACTGGATATTAGGGTAGCGCAATACTTGATAGAAGGCTATTAATAATACGTTTCACTGCGAAAAGATATTGATAATGTTATGTATCATGGTCTAATCTATGATAAAGACCCCAAAAATGTCAAATAGTATTATTAATTTAGGTAATAAGATAGAGTATAGGAATATGTAATATGTTCTAGAGTATAGTATAAGTGCATAGAGTTACGTGCTTCGTCACATGAATCTTACAAATTTCGTTCGTATCGTGCCCATACCGCACCTATATCGGACGTGTATTGCGTAAAATTCGTGTATTTTATATATACTATTTTTGATGTACATCTTTACATAACCTATGAACTTTATTATTGATATCTTGAGTTTATAGAACACCTTTAATTTTTAACAAAAACTTATTGTTTATTGATTGGACGTAAACTAGATTCGAGCTGAATACGAATTATATAATTTTATCTCCAAACTATTTGTATACTTCTTTTCATTTATTTACTTTATAAGTCGTTATTAATATAAGTTGAAACCTCTTATATTTTTTCTTTCTATTTTTCACGACTATTAACTTATCTCTTTACCATTATTATGCCCCTGTTTATACAATGACTTTCCCCTTTTATTGACGGTCACTTTCGATCTTAATATAACATATAGAATATATTTAACGGGTCTGAGATTAACCATGCTATCAAAAGTGCTCTTGGAGGTGAAGACAAGTCGTTATGTAAGATAGACAGCGTATTTTAGTGTTTTCATTTTGTAACTAATATATTATTTATAGCCTTCTAACTTCATGAGTTTTTTTTCTTATTTTTAACGATAGCGACAATAAGGGTAAACTTCTCCTTATGCAAGTGTAAAACGCTTGTATGTAATGTATCGAAAGTTTTTTTTTAACTCCAGTATTCACCTAAAGTACGCATAGGTTCACTATGTGTAGAGTTATTGCATTTTTCAAATGACATACTATAAGGTAAAGAGGCTCCGCCTTTTTCTGTTAAGATTTTCAATAAGTTATAAATACTTACCAATATTTATATAATACGTTTAAAAGATACATTTGCTGGCTGTATTCCCAGGATTATGTGTCTCATTATATTAGTTTATTTCTTTAACCCAAAATGATAGTTTTATTGTAACCTCGGCCTGTAAAAGAGTAGAAAATCTTCTGGTTCGCCGCTTCAAGTTTATTTATACTTTTAACAACTTCGTAAACGAGTTCGTCTTCTTACGCGATATTGTACACGCGTAAAAAATACCGATAATTGCGGCAGTTTAAGAGAAAACGTCGTAAAATACACGCCCACATCCAGCCTTCTTTAATACACCTTTTCCCCTTCCCTACCTCTATTTCCAACCCTTATTAAACATGTTATTCCTCCTTCGAGGAATCGTATTTTCACACGTAACGGATTCGCTTCTACTCTAGATAACTTCTTTTATAACTTTAGTTCTATTGAATTCTAAGATAATTATTATAACGTCGCTATATAGGTTCTATCTCTAATAGCCAACATTATTTATAACTTGTAAAACGTAAAAGTTAATGTTTAAAAGTTAGCCGTGAAATTCCTGTCTTAGTTTTTTATTTTATTTGATAACCTAGAATAAAAACGCATCGACTTGGCTGATAGGGAATGTATCGAAGCCCGGGTGAATGTTGAACGCATTACATAAACGTAAACAGATGTATTATATTTCTTGATCGCACGCCTAGAAAAATACCCAGACTACGCTATCTTTCGGCAATCGATTTCATTCAATTCCCAAGGTGCAAATAGTTATAGTTCGTGATGGAATTAACGTTTCTACTCTCTCGGCGGCTGCGGAAAGGATAAAACTATATAAAAAATACTAATGGTAAAGCCGCTTTGCAATTGGATCAAAGTTCAAAATAATTTGGTATTAAAAGTTTGACCTTATTTAAAATGAAAAAAGAAATAAGTCAAAGGAAATAATGAAAAGATTCCCCTTACCACTACCTTTACATTAATCTAAATAAAAGGAAGACGTAATTAATATTGATTCCAATAAAAATATACGACGTTCATATCGAGATTCGGAGTGATTATAAACACTCGTATTTATTTACTTCTCTTGAAATTTATTCAATGCCTTTGTGTATTTGTGTAGGTAGGGTCTAAAGACCTGTTCACGTGAAATAAGGTAACTTAGAAGAGTAATGAAAATGATTGGTATTTGTAGTATGAAAGATGAGATAGATGTCAAGAAGAAGTATCCAGAGGTGTACGTTACAGGTGAGGGCTTATAAGCCCTCTTCCAAAGCTTACCACACTGGAATACCTGCTTCTAGACAGCTCCACGCATGAGAGTATAATCTGCAGCGTATCAAGTTATCATATGCTCTGCAAGAGTATAGCCTGTAACATGATATATGATCATATACTCTACAAAAGTATAGCCTGTAGCATGACACGTGATCGTGTCATGCTTCAGGAGTATACCTTATAGCGTAATGTACTGCTACCTGAATATACTATCTATAAAGATATATAATAATATATACAATTCGTAATTTTCAATGAATTATTATTTAATTTCATTACATAGTTTTAACTTTCTCAAAACAAAAAATATATGACTTTACTCTATTTGGAGCGTTAAGATATTTCGATTTTGAAATTAATCATATAATTCGTCCTTGACGTAGTTAATTATAAACATCAATCGCATATATATATCATATAACATTAACAAAAAAGGTTTGTAATCATACCTTCAACCAAATGTATATAAAGATTTAAAAATTTACCAGAAATAGTAAAAATGACGTTTATCGGATTAGAAACGCCTATGACTGTATAAGAATTATAAAAATTATCGAGCGTTTGACTTAAATAACTCATATTGATATTGTATAAATTTAACTATATTTCATTGCTAATTCGGCACCTTTGAATCAATAGTTAATGCCGATTCGCATTTGTTTCTATTGTTTTTGAAATATACTTTATAGTAATTAAAATAAATTTTACATCCTTTTACAGGCAAGTAAAAAACGCCGTTGCTTGTCTACCGAATCAGGTTGAGACTTTATAGTTTGATTAACTTAAAATATTAGACATGTTTTGTATCCGTTAATTAATTTATCCTTATTCAAATCAATTTTCATTGATTCTACGTTATTAAATTCAAATTAACACGTCAGATTGTGTAAAGCCTCATTAAAGTACGAAAACACTACGACAATTTGTAAATATTTGTTGACTTCCTAATTTACTCATAGTGTTCCGCCATTTGTTCAAAAACGATACACCGATGATAAAGGTAGTTGAACGCCTATTAAGAATTATTATTTTATTAGAAATATACTTATTTGGTAGGGAATGTAATCATGAATAATAAAAATAGGAAATACATAGAATATTCACTATATATCACAAAACTAGTTTATATATGATTTGATTGTTACAAAGTATATCTTCTGTATTTGAATGAATTTTAAAAGTCTTTTTGCAATAAATTCCAAATCGTGTAAATCAGTATCTATTTAATGTAAATCAATTAAAAAGTCAACTGAAATGTTCAATTAATAGCGATTCGAAATAAGCAAAGGGTAGCAGAGTTTTTTTGTAAAGTACGATAATGTTTTATGTTATTACATTCTATATATATCTAATAAAACCTTCATATATTAATAACTGTCCTATCCTAATTGTTATGTAGTAAACTTTTTTTAATGAAATGTTTTTGAATGATTATTATTATATAGGATAATTATATGCTTATTATATGATTTTCGTCGTTAACGCTTCCTAACTTGATAAATAATTATAACCATAATATCATAATACACCATTTATGTTAATATCACAATTGGTAATTTATACCGTATAGCTAACTTCGACCGGGAATCAACGTATAGCTTTGGTAATTACGAGTAATCAAGTAGTACATAACAGCTCGTTTACTATAGTAAGTTTTGAATATTCTCTAAAATGTTCGCTTCTATGATTGAGAAACTATATGATATTAAATATACCGATGATGCAGGTATCCTTCGGACTCGTTGCACCGTTATAGGTAATAATATATACTCGTTTTTCGAATCGCCTTTCAAATCCAATTAATTTCGGTTGAATAATTATTTTTCAGTTTTGACAAACTTAATCGTATATCCTACTTCGATATGTCTTTTTGACGTAAAAATCGATAGTTGTAACATTTATGATAACAATGAATATAATTTTAAATATCCGAATCCGGAGTTTGTTTCGTTTTTGATTTATTTTATGATTTATTGGTTAAGATATTAGAGGCTATTTTAGAACTGTGGTTTGGTAACAAAGATGTTCATTGAATAGCCATCATGTTTCGGCGTAACAGATTAAGTATTCTCAAAATGAATGGGATAGAAAAAGTACCTAAGTTATTATAACTAGTTAAAATAATAAAAAGGATACAGATACTATATAGGTCTAATAATTGTGCCTTAAGGTAAGATTTAATAGCGGAAGATGTTCTTTGTTATAAATAGTACAATTACTTTTCATATCCAATAAACTTGTAAAGTAATAAGTAACTAGTTTCAAAATATCGTTTTAGTCTTTATATAAACATACCCATTTAGCGTTATTACTTAATTACTTATCTCTATAACTATTAATTGATGATGGTTTCAATGTGACATAACCCAAAAGGTAATAAACGCATTTTTAACTTTTGAAAGGCTTGTTTTTAGAGATAAATCCAGGTTTACCAAGTTTTTTATCTTGTAAGACGAATAAAGAAATCAGACAATTCCCATAAATCATCTATAAAGTTCAGGTATAAATTATCAAAGCCTAAGTTTCTTCATACATTTAGTATTATATGAGGGTACTTCTAGTGGCAAACAATTCAGTTATTTTAAATATCAAAGAGCATACTTATTTCTACTGTAATGATAAAAACTCAAAACTTAACTTTATATACTGTAAAATCGTTTTTTTTTTCAATCGAAGTAGAATTCATCGTTTTAAACAAAACAAAATATTTTTCCATCCTTCATTATATAGTTTGAATGATGATTAAGCAAAAAAAGATTTTTTTTGGTATGCTATAATGAAATTATTCAACATACCCCCCATTATATTATTAATATAAAGTTTGAATGTTATAGGCGCCCTAGTTTTATCCAAGCGTGTGGATATATATTAGAATCAACTTCAAATAGTGCGGGAAACTATTAACTTCTTTTATCAAGATGCAATTCAGAAATAGTAAAAAGGCGTTCGAATATTTAATTTCGTTAGTTGTATTGATTTAGACAAATTACATAAAGTTTCTTTTATGAAATATAGAGGAAAACGATTTTGCTTGGTAATTTTATTTGAAGCGTGTTAATTGATATAAGGTTAATAACCTATTCTTGGCTTTCAAATTATAAGTACCGGCGTTGTATTTGACAAGGAATTAGTTTTTATATAAATATTTGTTTATCAATTCGGTTATTTAAAGTCGAAGTTCAAAAATTTGATTATATAGTATCGAGTATAATGAGCTTCGAGATATATTTAGGAATGATTCATCTTTATTTTGTTTGATACTAATATGGTAATTCAATTTCTTTTGATGTAATAATAAAGTTTACACTTTTTATTCATTAATCAGATTACTGAATTTCACTATTTCGTGCAAAGTGTCATATCAATTTTCCCTTTTATTCATTACCTGTAGTTTCATCGATTGTAGAATCCGTATCATTTTATAAATATTAATTTTGAAAGTTAGATACGACTGATTTACAGTAGCTTTAGCTATATTTTATGTTTGGGTTATGAGTTTCATAAATATTGATTTCATTACTTTGTCGTTTTTCGTTTATGCAGTGTGTATCTATATTATACTAATTAATAAACCTTCTTTAAATTTAATCATAAAGTCATTTTCATTAATATTTGAAAATATTGATAGATGCTAGATTTCCTGTATATCTAGAATCCTATATTTATATTTTCGAAATGTTGTAAGTTAATGTTATACTTGATTATGTATTAATATTCATAAATCATTTGTCTTAATACTTAATATGTATATTCTGTTCTAAATATTATATTATTCTTGAATATGGAAAACATTATATTATTTTTGAAAATGGAAAATATTATACTATTTTTGTATATGGAAAATATTATTATAAATTTTGGTATTACATTTACTGTTATATCCAAGTTTTATTTATAATACGATAAGAATTATTACAACTATTTACCCACGTCTTGAGGAAACAAACGTTATTAAAAAGAATAATATAAGGAATAATGTTTCGTTTATATATATTAGAATTAAATCAATTTTGTTTCATTTTATTCCGTTAATATACCGGTTGAGTGACATAACTTAAAAGTGAAAATGTATTCAATAGGTATCTTTCCCCCGTTGTTTGAAAGCTTAACTTTACTTTTTAGACTTGGGTTGCATAAATATGCGTCGCTTAAGCGGTTGGACAGATATTAAATTCCTATTAAAAGTATTTCCATAAGTTATAATGTTAGTAACGTTTTGTAGCTTTTTTATCTTGTTTTCTTGGCTAATTTCTAAGTCACCCAACCTTGTTGGTTTTAGTTTGAGATGTGTTGAATTTTATGCTTTTGCTATTAGATATAACGAAGCTAGTAATGTTATCAACTGACCTCAAATAGAAGAAAAACAAATAACGTAAACGTTCGTTATGATAATATTAGTATTTGATTGTTATGTAAAGATGAGTATTAATAAGTAACGTTTATAACATTGGTTCAAGTTGAAAAATCTATTGCGTTCTTCAATTTATGATATTCAATCAAAATTAGAATACAATTAATGAGTTTAATGCTCGTCCTAATATCTTTGTTTCGAATGGATAAAAAAATCGCAGAAGTAAAAAAAATCAACGGGTAAATTTTAATTAAAATTGTTGGTTGATACCCAATATGCTTCAAATTCAATAGAAAACTGCGTTTACAAATTCTTATCCTCTATTAGTAGTTCTTTCAGCTTAATGAAGTCTTTATTTATACAATATTAGTTACCAACAAACCATATAGTATAACTAAGGTATTCTAATGTGCTATACGATTTTTCATTCACTTTGGTCCAACAATATTCTCTTATTACTTATTTCATTGCCGAAGTATTATATATTTATATATAACAAAATGTATTTTGTTCTATCCTGATCTGATGATTATTATTTTTTTAGTATAAATTCGACCTTCGATATATTATAATCTAAGTAAAAGTAGAACCGTTGCATTGAGGTTGATCATGACGTTTATATCTTTTTAATACAGTCAAATAGATTTAAATGGTCGCAAAGTTTGTTTTGAGTTAATGGATTTTAATGATAATATGAGTGATGTCGGATGGAAAAGTGGTAAAAAATTGAAATAAAATGTTGGTATCGATTGAAATATCAGAAAAGAAGATTGTTATAGCTGTTTTGATGTTAATGTCATTTTCTCAATCTATTTTTGAAAACGAGAACATTTGGTTTGAGTTGGCTTTGAAAAAGTAGAAGGCGTTTTCATCGGCGGATTATTTTTGTGAGTAGTATGAAAATTAAACGTGAAATTAATAACCTTTATTTTTAATGTGTTTACGGTAAATAAGTATCTTTTGAAAGAGATGTCAAGAAAAACAATTCAATGTTATAGTTTAATTTATGATAAAAATTCAAACCCGTTCAAATGTTTTCATTTATTGTAGTATTAAGGTAGATCACAGAAATACGTAATAGTTTTTAACTTATAATATAGATGCGTAGAACTTTACATACGACATCATATAACCTTTACGAATCTTGCTTACACCGCACCCGTATCGCGCGTATACCAAGCTTGTACCATGTGCGTTCTATAAACTGTATGTATACCGCATATTACGTGTATCGCCACGTAGCCTATAGACTTAATGTCTAACAGTCTGAGTTAATGACATTATAGAATCCAACTATATGGATACTGGTAAAGCTAGAGTTAAATTTGGCCTTAAAAAGAAACTCTTCTTATTTGATTCGACTATAATGAATAAAATCCTTAGATGTATTCTTTTCTAAGTATAAGAATCCCCTAATAACATTCCCTTTTACTTAGAAAATATAAAGAACCTCATCTTTGACTTTGATCATGAAAGTGATGAATCAGTCAAAAGTAACATCTAAAGGTTTACATTTAGTTTTAAATAGCAATATTGATGATCGTACTATTCAAGACCAAACGCAATGGTATTGAACTTGATGGAGTCGAGGTAATTAATTATAAATATATATATTTGTTTACATTGGAAGGAATCATAAATTTGCCATTATTGTCAAACCTATTTCCAAATATCCTTTAGGTTCAAGTTTACTTTAAAAAAATCAATATTTCAATTTCAAAGTCTTTGTAAACGAATGTTATTTCAACGATAATCTTATTCATAACGTTGTTAAATAGTTAATAGCATATTATGGCGTTAAATTCATTAAAATGGTTAGAACGAAAGTAACATAGGATGCGTTACATACATTATCAATTAATAGTTACCTGAGACTTTAAGAAGTGTTAGTTTACGCTGTTAATATTGACTTTATTTTCATAAAGTTTCAAGCTGAGGTCAAATCATCGAGATCAAGTTTAAACATGATTTTATCAAAGTTCATTGAATATTTGTAAGGTCGAAAAAGCATTAACATTTGTATGTTGAATTTTGAATATCTTTAGGTTGAAGATTATATATATATATATATATATATATATATATAAATATTGAAGACTCAGGTGTAAATTTATGAAAGATCGTAAAAATTCGTTATAATACTATTAGTTCAAATTGTTTCATATTCACTTTACTGGTATTTTGCTTACATTCATGAAAAACGACCAAATTACAAACATTATCAAATACATAGAGAAAAGCTATAGTATATAGTAAAACATTGAAGGGATTTGGTAGGGAATCAGTAAGGCACTAAAACAACGATATCTCTAATACCAAGAACTAACTGTCAAAAATATATGTATTATATTTACCTGTTTTAAATGAAATATTCACGTGAAAAAAGTAAGATACAGGTGATAAACCTTATAATATCTTCAATATTACAACTCTAAACGTAATAGTTAAAACAGACGATAATTTTATCACCGCTTATATTATATGGGTCAAAACGAATTCGAACTTTTGAATTTTAACAAAGTTCCTGAAGCTTAATAAATTAGCTAATATAACTCCATTTAAATAATGGCTGATAAGTTTAAGAAATCAAAACAGCGTTGTTGATTCTATAAAACAGGATATACTGTAAGAAGAAGAATAAAGATTAAACTCATAAACCTGGTAGGCATATGGTACAACCTAAATATTATGAAATAAAATGTTTATGAACGATTTAGCTATTAATATACGTACTAAAATTATTATTCATACTTCGGATAAACTTTTTAATAACAGAAATCGAATTAATATCAATATTGTTCCTAGCTGTGATGTAGTTCAATTTACGCTATTAATACAATTTAAAATGAAAGATATAATTATTTCTTAGTCGAAAAAGGTCTACGAAATCAAGGAAAAAACCAAAAAAACAACTACATGAAAAGTGAAGGTTAGCCGCTTCAATATAGTAATAAAATAAAAAATTGAATCATCATTCAATTACCTACAATATAAAAGATAAGTTAGTGCTCAATTATCGCAATTTTTGCTAGTTTGAAAGATGATGTAAGCGGTGAGTTCAGATTCAATAGTCTTAATATTATGTAAACTTATGCGTAATCCGCTATCAATTTTTGATGAATTATATTACTCGAAAAGCTAAAGGAATTATGTGATCAGTCTACTATTACAATAATCAAACTTTACATCAAACCCTTTTATAAAATAGTCAGAACAGGCGTTAATAAGTTTTTAATACATTCAATATATTTTAATAATGCGCTCATCATTAATATATTAGCGTTTAAAATATACCAATTAGTTATGTAAGGTAAAAGCTTCAATATCATTAATATACAAATTAACGATACACTTTTCTGGGGTAGTATTATATTTATAGTAAAAAAATAATATTCCATTATGTAATGAAATCTTTGAAAATTGCAGTTAATCAAAATATTAGATTCGAGTATATTACTGGATTTGAATAAGTTGTTGATTTATATCCATGGTATTCAAGATTACCGTATTATATAATTTTACTAACATTAAAAGAGATAAAGCATTTGGTTAACAAAAACCAATAAAACTGTGGATATTACTATATAACCACATAGATAGTATACATAGGCCCAGTAGCAATGCACTGTATTGCAAGGTGCTCTCCTGCAAAGTGCACAATTACGTATCACACTGCAGGCTGAACTCTTGCAAGACGCGAAGTGCATCATGCATAGAGCGGTCTGGAATGGATATTCCAGACCGTATGGCAATGTATGAAGCGGTTTAGATTGGTTATTTCAAAACGCACAGCAAAAGAGCCACTGCCTGGATAAAAGGTTTATAACTTCCTATCCGTAACGTACACTCTCTGGAATACTTGTTTCTAATATGTATATTTTACTATAACAGTACCAATCTTATAATGACTTTTCTACTTTTACTTACTTCACGTAAATAGGCTTAGACTTTACCGATATTGATAAGTAACCGATTCGGTTGATTGAGAATAGCTTATGGGGAAAAAAGACAAATATAAGTTAAATACTCATAACGGGATATTATAGCGGTCCTAACTATTTGTACTTTAATATTATGTTTTCATAAAAATTACACGGGATATATATGAAGACTATAAAGGCTAATTAACTTTAAAAAAGACAATTTTAATACTATATTACTAAAATTTATTTAGAGTTTTCTTCATTGAAAGCCCCTTTACATCACTATTAACCCTTATTTGGAATTTGAACGTACCTGAGCACTTTTTAAAAAGCATTTTATCACGTACTAGGCTATTTAAGTTAACACTACCAAGTTTCAAAACCCGTCGTTGAAACCTATTCGATTGAAAATCGATAATCCACACCGCTCCAAAAATATAGGAGTGGTTACAAATACACCATTCAAACCGCTTTTTCAGTTTAAAAGCGGTTAAGAACGTACTTGCCAAACCGCTGGCTTTAGTAAAAGCGGCCACGATACGCTCATCTGGACCGCTTATCAAACATTGGATTAAACACTATACCTCTCCACAGCCACATCTCCTTTACCTTATTCGTGTTTTCACGTTCGCTTCGTGTATTTTGAATTTAGCCTTTACGTTGTTGAAGGTTTTCCTAATAGATTAGCTAGTATAACGTTACTAAATACTAATAAAACTTAATTAAAACGCCTAATTAATTTGTATTTATGTTTTAATCACGCACAGTTTAGAATTCATTTGTACTGGTCAACGTTGATAAAATTATTCCGACCGTTTGAATAATTTTATTTACTTTGTGTTTGCCGAATTACTTTCAACTTTAAAATTAAAACGTACCCAAAATCCAACTATGACACGAAACCACAAATTTACGCCGCTTTAATATAACAGGTATATGTAGGAATATCTAACCCTAACCACCCCAAAATACTTACAACTATGACCCTAATACTAATAACACCGAAGGAAACCAACGTTTACTTCGACTTTTTAGTCGAGTACATGAAAATTGAAAAGGCTACAATGCATAAAACAAATCTGAGCCTTTAGAACAACATCATTAATACGCTAGTTAAGGAATTAAACCCATACACGGCAAATACGTATATCCTAGCCGTATTTTTTCGCTATTGTGAGGAAAAAAACCTGAAGACCTAATATACTGGATAACTTTTACAAAAGATTTTCAAATTGGACGTTAGGTATATGACAAATGGTAAACCCCTTTATTACGAAAGACTTACTAATTAAACTATGAAATAAAGGCATTGATACCTTAGGAGGCAAAAATAACGGCCTTACAAAAGCCATATTCGAAACAATATAACTTAACAACTTACCAAATTGAAAGGATATAAATATATACCAAACTGAATTTGTAAAAGGATATTACTTGACAAAACACACAAAAAACTAGTAAATGACATATGTACGAAACGAAAAATACAAGGCGCAGGACGACCTAGCACTATATCCGCACCCAAAATTAGAAATATAAATATTAAAGTGGAAAAAAAATAGCTGTAATCCTTATTTACCACACGGGTATAATATATCCACATAACAGTATAAATTATAAAGTAAAATCAAATACGAAAATATTCCCCGAACACGACTAATAACTCGCTCGGCTATAATGATAGCGACTAAGATATTGAAAACAGCCTGTTTAGCTATAGCTGGAGCGACTAAGACACTGAAAATGACCCGCTTTAGGAAACAAGGAACGGCGTAAAACGCCAATACGTACCCTATAAACCAATAACCATTAATTACGAACTCTACCGTAACCTTCCACCACACCGTTATCCTATTAATAGAAGCGATATTATAAAACTTACCAACTTCGTTAGGCTTTAGAATAAGGATAATTATTATAACAGCTAATTATACGATATACTCGATAATAAGATCTATACCATGTTTAATACATATAGAAAACGAGATATAGAATCGTTCCAGTAATATATTTTATTTTACTCAGTATACTATCTGGTTGAGCCAAAAAATAATACATATATTACCTTAAGAAGGTAAATACATTTACGAAATATTATAAACGCCTGAAATTCCACTTCGATACAGAAATTAATTACGAACTTTATAATAATGATTAAACTAATAGGATTGAAAAATCCGTTAAAAATAAACAGGAAAACGCCAATTAAAACCTGTACGAAATTTTTACTGCCTTACTAGCTAAGTTTGGAAAGTATTAGGCAGTCGTTAAACTGGAATATAAAGGGGACAAATGTTTTATACAAATAATAACAAAAACATACCGCGAAAACTCGGATTTCGACCTTACACTTTTTAAGTTAAAAAAGGATGTAAAAGACTTTTATATTAGCCTTAAAATATCGTTCAAGATCTTTATACGCAGATAGGAAAACCTTGAATTAGCATTTGTAACCGATAAAACTAAAGGCGAAGGCCAAATCACCAAAGCAGACCTTGCCCAAACTATCTACCACGTTTTGAATTAAAGATTTAAGGTATACCTAAAACAACACGAAAGCCCAAAGTATAAATACCAATGAAGATACTCTAGTCATAAGAGATAGGGACGATCGTTCGGAAATAGGCGAAACGTATCGCAGCTATAATAATATTTGTGAAAAGGCATACAAAGCCCTACAAATTTGCAAAAGTAGTGTATTATATACGGTAAAATCGGCTACTAGTTTACTAACCACTAAGTTTCGAGAAAATTAGAATTAAAAGATATTTTCAGGCCGATTATACATTTAAGGACCAGATAAAGACCAAATTTACAATATACGTAACTAAGTACGAAGGGGCATATAATAACTTTAACATCTACCCCTACGAATATACATCCGGAAAAGAAAAAATTAAGGGCGATAATGATTAACTAATAGCTTAAAACGACGAGACCGCCCAACGTATTTTCACTGGCCTATAAGATGCCTTTTTTCTACATATCATAAGCTTAGAATACGTGGACGGAGTATGTAACGCCTATATAGCATTGAAATTTACACTTTTAAACAGATACAGCAAACGATTTCAGGGCATTATACTTGATATTAGTACAGCAGAAATCTTAACCATCGGAAAACAATAATTCAAAACGCTTGCGGCGAGGTTTCCGAAGTTTTAGCTAAATCGAATAGGAAAATACTAAAAGGTTCTATTTAGTAAAGGTAAGGCGTTATCTTTTGGGACGATCGTTGTAAATACGCGATTCGCACCGGTTAGGTTTTACGTGATAAAATTTAAAATAATATTACTAATTTTATTGGTTAATATAAATAAGCTTAAAATTAAGATCCGAAATACAACTAACTAACTTATTTGCGTCTCTAATGGCGTATCCGTATTGCTCCGACTTAAGTTCAGCTACTTGTGATTTTTCTCCAAAACACGTACAATTAAGGCTATTTACTTAACATAGCCTAAATTACGGATTTTATACCACCGATTTGGATAACTGGTTATAAAACGCATATTTCACCTGCTTTATGTCGTAGGCTATACGGATATAAAAAAGGATATATTTAAAGCTATTAAAAAGTTTCACCATAATTGCCAATTATACTTATAGGTTTTATATTTGTTTAAATCCGGTATTTAGAATGATATAAACTTTAACTACGAGGTAATTATTAATATTATATATTTAGATAACGAAATGGTTCTTTATGCCGTAAACGCGGTAATATTATTCCAAGTAGCTAAATTTACCCGAAGCGTAACCGTTATAAATTACTAAGAAGTTTTAATTAACTATTAGTCTAACATTTAATTAAGGCCCCTAAACTAAATTATATACGACGCTAGTACGTCCTTCGATTCCACTGAATAGCGTATTAAGGTTTATATAGCGGATAACGAATATAGGCCAATTTTTGTAAAAGCTGTATAGGGTATTGTAAAATGTAAACGGTATTACGGACCGCTTAAGAAAACGTATATAATACTATCCAAAAAACTAAAAAGTACTATTTCCAAGGAATTTATCCTTTAAATAACGGTTAACGCCATTAATAACAACTTTAGCCTAAGTAGACTTATCCTTACGCTCCTTATTTTTAATACCTACCCGAAAATACACACAAAATTCACACCCTTACCAACCACGATGTAAAGAGAAAATGATAAAGCGAAGTCTATGGTAGTATTGTGTTTTCCATGGACTAAAAATAATGTATCCAAAACGCTAGCCATAAGGAATAGCTTAGACGAAACGGGCGTTTTGGACCTACCGTTGTAATCTGAGGTACTGGTTAGGAAAACCAAAGACGAATAAACTAGCCCTTGGAAAATTAACGAGTTTAAAGGCTATAATATATTCATTAATTTTTAAACGATATAAATTCTTTTCGTTAGATAATAGTATGGAAATATAAGAAAAACATGGAAAGAAGTGGCCCGAAACCGTAATCCAAACAAAATTGCTAATGTAATACTACCTAAAACGAAAAATCCAAGCCTTTCCTAATTTTAACCCACTCCCCAAATCACGTATCTGGCCCGATTTCACCAGATAAAAGCGGCCCGTTTATACTAACCCTACCAACACCTCGTCGTCAGAGCCTCCTTTTTGATTCGAAAACCAAAAAACTCACTGGGACTTTTACCGCAAACTTCTTTATTACTTAAAAGGAGATGGAAAATCGCGAACTTAATTTAAAGCTTCGCTATGACGGCATTATTACTACCTTAAGTACCCCGTTTAAATAATTCAATTAAATGAAAAAAATTACTCTAATTGATTAGACCGTGTTTCGATTTAAATAGTTCGACCCGGCGATTTACGGCGCTGATAAATTTTCTTTTACTAGTCTTATCTAAGAAATTGAGGATATAATGAGAATGTCTTTCAAAAAAGACCGCCTAATTATCAAAGATTATAACGACGATAGCAAAAAATATATTATAATCTAGTGGTCTACTTTATAACAAGCTAGTTATCGTTTTAGTTTTACGCTTGTAAACTCCCTTAATACGCTTTACAACTTACATGTCGAATTCCGTAATATAATCCAGGCATATACTTTATGAAAAAAACGGTTTAAACGACGTATTTACGTTGATATATCTAAAAATCTGAAAAAACACCACTTACCTAAAACGATTTTACGTATTATAAAACCAATTTACAATTTAATTAAAGTAGGTATCTATTAGTATACACCTATAAAAGGTATTATAAAAACGGTTCGAAACAACTAATTTAACCTTCGGCCCGTATCTATTAGTATTAACAGCCCGCTTTAAAGGCTCTATACCAACGGGTTTACAAACGGATAATATACTTACATTATATAACGCCTCGTTTTCCGCGTCTAAAAAGAGAAACTTTTAATGGCCGACTTAAAATTTAAACCTAAGACGTACCTAATGGAGGATTACATAATCAATTTTAATAACGTTACCATTACCCTTCGAAACAACGTTTTAGGCTTTATACAAAAATAGTAATTGTATAAAGTTACCCCTATCGTTTTAAATAGTATAAAACGGGCCGACGAATATAAATGCTAACGCTTACATGGCGTTTAGATTGCTTTTATAATATAATTGAAGGTGGTATTAAACCTTTCGATTACCACGTAATACCAAACCGCCCCGTTCAACAATATATATAAAGCGTGTAATAAGCGCTTTTAGTAACAAATACATAGCTTAAAAGTCGGTTTATAATTTATACCGTGAAATAAACGTATTGCAAAGCTATTTCATTTTATTAACAGCTTTTTCTCTAATAACTTCGATTATAATTAGTAAAAAGGCTTCGTTTTCATCCTCGGTATCGAAACACCGATCCGAATCGACTTTACGTTCCGTAAAAATATTATTTATTAAAGCTTTACCAAGTATAGAAGGGGTAAGAAAAACGTTTTTACCTCCTAAATTTATAATATAGTTAAAGGTTTCCATTTGGTTATTACCATAACGATAACAGTCCGGATAATTATTTTAACCTTAAATTAAGCCATATCCCTTTCGTTATATATACCAATTCCTTTTTGTTTTATAAATACTTAGTTAAATTAGGTATTATAATCAAAAAACGTTTAATAATCTTTATTATAGCCTTTAACGAGTTATATAAACGCTGGGAAATCGAGAAAACAAAATGAATCAATGGAAAATTGAACCCAGTAAACGTAATGATAAAAACTATACCGAACGGAGCGTTAAAAACTCTTATAACGACAAACACGCTAATTATTAATGTGATTAAAAAGGTTTTACACCTTCAATGGGCTATTATACCACTTTCGCCAATTTAAAGCGGTTCGAAATCAGTTATTCGCGCCGCTCTCCAATTTATACCTTTATTTAACCCTATTATTTCGTGCCGCTCCTAATATTTTGTTACTTTTTATTTTATATACCTCAACCCTATCGAACTTTTCAATTTTTTTACTTTTTTTATTTGGATTTATCATTTTGCGTTACTTCTAAAATACCGTTACACTTCGATCTATACTCTTTGACCTGATTATTTCTTTTCCTAATACCCCTCCCCTCGGTTCGAATATACGATTTTATAATGCTTTTAAAATGCTTTTACCCTTTATTTTACGTACTTTGGATTTATTCAGTATTTCAATACTAACCCTTCTTTATTTCAATTTATGGTATCGCATTACATATGATGTATTAACTCTCTTCATTTTATATATTTCAAATTATACTCATTTCTTATTAACGGTTTTAGGAAAAGTAATAATATTAATATACTTGGGTGCGCCGGCCTAGCCAAAAGTGTAGTTCATTACTGTTTCAAGGGGAGTAAAAAAGCGGCACCGTCGCGTCCCTACCATCCTTCCCGCCGCCTTTTCCCTCTATACTAGCGTTACTACCATCACCGCCATCGACGCTATCGGTGCCAACAAGGATGTAGCTCTACACCTTAAGTCGTATATCCTTAAGTAAAGGGGCAAAAGTGTTTTTACCTTCCTTTCGACGACCCGTGATAACGTTGTTAAATTTGCCTACATAATATATATGTAAGCCCCGTTTCCAGGCAATAATAACTGCTATCGACTCCTTAGTCCACGGGTTAACGCCTAGTACTAATTAGCATCAGATTATTTTGGTTATTTACGACCGCATTCATTTTTCGAAGTGCCCCGGATATTATATTTTTAACAAATGATTTTTTTTTAAAATCGGTCAAGATTTACCATAAAGCCAGCAGGCGCGTAACACGGCCTCAGCCTACGGCTTTTAAACCAACTAAGAAAAGGCGTGTTCGTTACTAATCCGCTTATAACGGTGATAACGGGCTGAATAACCCCCGTTTTCATAATAATCGTAAACGAACTTACTTGTAACCGCAAACGCGATACACAGTACGTAGGGCGTATCTATTAGCGGTCTAGGATTACGGACTCGAGCACGCTACTTCAAAGTTTTACGCATTAAAGAGGCTTTGAGATGTATCCTGGTGATACGAAGCTTTAGGCGACGAAACAGGTCCGCCTTTTACTGCTTATTTACAATAATATTAAAAACATATGAACGGGTGGATTTAATTAATACAAACCGCGAAGGAGCCCCGTAAAGTTACGTTTACACTGTCGAGGAAGCCCTACAGGTAAGGGGGTTTTTACCCATAAGGAAAGGTTAAGGTTTATAACCTTAAAATCCACCTGTTCCTCCCACTGAAAGCTTAAAGAAATGGGGGAGGAGGAGGGGGAAAAGCAGAGGTAACGGCGACAGTAAAGACTAGTAAAGCCGGTAAAGGGGTGGTGAGGGTAGCAGCGGCTAACGAAACCGATAAAAGGGTAACGGGTGGCGATAGAAGAAAAAAAAGCCAAAACGATAACGACAGGGCTGAAAAGGGCCGACGGGGTGACGGAGGCGGGCGGCGTAATGACTATAAATAAGATTGTATCCGATAAGGGCGAGCTACTAGCTGCGGTAATGGTAGTGGCAGCGGTTACGGTAGCCGCGGCAGCGCGGCGACACTTTCGTATCAAACGACGCCTAGCCGTTTTATTTTTACGCAGCATGTATTTTAAGGAAAGGTTAGTATATGAGTATTAATTGATTAACATACATATCAACGTGATCTAAATGGGTCAATCAAAATAAATGTTAATTTAAATTAGGATAATGATTTAAATTAATTTTAATTACGCGAATTTAAGGGAAAAAGAAAAAAAGTTTTACCTAAACCGATAAGAATACATCTTTTTATACTAATATAATACGTAATAACGCAATCACTCTTACGTAATCACTCTTACAAAATCACTACTATGCAATCACACCTTATAATACCTGTATAATTACCCCTGTCAAAAACTATAAAAAACGTTATTAACAACGATATCGCCTCCAATTAACTATATTAACCAAACCCGAGCTACAGTCACTACCGCGACCAAAACTTACTAATTAAAACATTTATAATTAATACCATTACCACACTATTGTTACAAAACCTACTAATTTAAAACTTTACAACCTATACCATAATCACACTTTTATTACAAAGCTACGTATATAGACCTACTATATTATCGCTACTAGGCTATAATTACATAAGAAAAAAAGAAAAAAACACCTGTATGAATATGACTATATACTCTTATAAATAGTATATATAGGTCAAATGGCAGTGACTATATTATAAGATGCTCTCCTACAAAGTGTATGATAACATATAATACTGTAGGCTATACTTTTACAAAACGCAAAGTGCATTATACATAAAACGATCTGAAATGGATATTCTAAACCGCACGGCAATGTATAAAACGGTCTGGATTAGGTATTCCAAAGCGCACGACAAAAGGGCCACTGCCTGGATGAGAGGTTTATAACCTTCCATCCATAGCGTACACTCTTTAGAATACTTCTTTTTGATATCTATCTTTTACTATAACAATACCAATCTTATGATTACTTTTCTACTCTTAATTAGTTCACGTGAATTGGTTTAGACCTTACCAACAAAAACTAAAGATATAAAGTTACAATATTACTTTAAATAAAGGTGTTGAATTGTTAATTTATTATATTATACTAACCAGAGATATCTTACGATTTATCGGCTATAATATAAATTTAGAATTTACAAAATGAATTTTGAAGGAATTTGACAAATGTATATCATGGCAAATTAATAAATTCGATAAATGTATTAATATGATGACAGTGAATTCAGCAACGGTAAAATTCCTCATTTTGAAAGATGGTTCTTTTACTAAAAATGCTATGTTTTCTTTTCGCATTGGACTCCTGATAACACTCGTTGAAAAAAATAAATTCAATAAACAAATCGTCAGTATTGGTAAACTTGTATCTTAAATATCTGTTGAGTATAAATACGTGATATGAAGTATAACAATATTTCATGTTTACGGCATAATGAAACGATTCAATATTATTATGATAACTAATGATATATTAAAGATTATTACCAAATAGTTGAAACTTTCTTCGATATTAGTAATAATTTATGCTTATTCTTGAAACTTTGACAACTTTTTTTTACGTTCGGAAAAATTAATAAAGATGATTAATAATAAACGTAATAACATTGAAGAAATAAACAAAATTCGATAAATTGACGAATTTGGGTAAATTGATAGTATTATTAACTCTACTAATACCATAACTGAAGCCACACACAATCACGTTTCAAAGCAGCGGAGGAAATATACGGTTGTCGCGGAAGGAGGGGCGACGTTCCTCAGGATCTATAATGCGAGGACGGATGGGACGATTGGGGAGCTTTGGTGGGAAAAGCTGCCGGAGAGGCACGAATAGCGGAGACGAGCTTTTACCCTTCTCACCAACAACTGGCATCATCTCAAACAACATCAGCAAAGAAATTCGGGGGTCAACTTCATGAATACCAAGCAGGTCAGTACGTACGGCTCTCGTGGCATGGCTGCACACCTTGCACGGGGCACTTGGACGCGACCAATGGAAGAAATTTTCGGATCTATGGCTGTGAAGGCCCAGGGCAATGGTCAGAGAGTCCGTTACGGGCACTTGTGATATTTGCCAAAGGTCGGCATCGTTACAAAGATGGATTTTCCTTGAATACTAGGCCTGTGTTAGTCCCAACCTCCGGACATCCCTTTCGCAGAGAACAAGATCTCATACTTTGAACAATGCGAGGCCCCTCCACCATCACCACAGCCGTGCTGGCAGCAGCAACAGCAGCATCATCGGTGAGTGGAAAGATCGTTACCATCCGGAGCACCGCCGCGGCGCCCTTCTTCGACCCCGTCAACGCCACCGCCGACGTAGGTGACATGCTCGAGTTCCACTTCGCAGCCCAGAACCACAGCGTTGTGAAGGGCGTCTATGCTTTCCCCTGCCAGCCGATAGACCGCGGCGGCGCAGGTCTCGTACTCGCTGACGTCGGACGCGCCGCCGTTTGGGGGTGTGTTTGCTGCGAACCTGGACACGGCGGCGGCGAATGCTGGGGCGGGGTCTGCTGGGAGGCAGGGGAGGAGGCTGGTGGGTGTTTTGGCCGGAGGGGGGTTTGCGGTGGGGTTGGGGGGCTTGTTGCTTGGGCAGCTTGTGGTTTGCCCTGCGTCGGGGAGGTGTGTGAATGTGTGGATAGTATCATAGATAGCATGTATAAGGAATAGGCATAGGATACCAGTCTTGTACTGGGAGACTCTGAAAGGAGTACACGACTCGAAGTAGAGTACTTATACTCTACTTTGAGACGTATACTTTCCTAAGTCCTTTGCTCCTTTTTACATCTTCCAATATTACTTCGTTGTAAACTCGTTTATATTATCTATTATTTTCGTCGACGTCTAATACTCAACTGATACTAATCAGTAATTAAATACAGTTCGCTACAGATGATTTGGACTACTAAGAATAAATGATCGTTGAAATAGTTGTAAGTTCTATGTTGTAACGATCCCTGTTGGAATAGTAGTATTTGCAGTGCAGCAGGTTAACTTTACTTACAGTAAAGTTGACTATACTGACTGCAAGTATAGTGTAATGTTTTGTGCGGGCTTACTGTATTGGCTGCAAAGCAAGTACAGTACGCGCCCACTTCACACTTGGGCACGGGCCAAGCAATTGCCCATATAAATTACTGCAGACTGGCTAGCGGTCTGCCAAATCTGGAACAATACATCCACCACCTGACTACTATAATACTACTATTACTTCGACCAATCGAATCGATAACGTTGCAACGTCTAAAGACCTACCAACACTGATCAGTGCTTATTGGGTTAAGCACAGATTGGCTAAGTAAAAAAAGAAGCTCCTTTCCGATTACGCTTTACGTTATCGTCAAGGTAGAGGAACGATTCTTACGAAAGGCCTTTACTACTGTGTTAGTTTCAACGGCAGTACGTAAAGAAGACAATTAGGCTACGCTAGTATTTACGGCAGTTTAAAGGTAGCGATGGAATCGCTATTAAAAATACCAAGAAATCTTTACAAATCTTTTTTAAAGATATTAAGATTAACTATTAAAAGTTTCAAAGTTCGTAAAGTTGGAAACAGTTAAGTTAATACTACTGCGGGTACTACTATTACAAAAACGACTAAGTCCTACAGCCAAATAATATACGAACTTTGACCTTATCCTTTACACCAAACCTTTGTCATAGACTCAGGCCGTTGGTCTTTAAGTCTATAGGTTACGTGACTGTACACGTAACGAGATAGGTAACGCCCGGCTTGAGCCCGGCCCGGGTGTGGACAGGGTACGGTCCGGGTATAAACCGGATACGGTTCGTATACGGATAGGGTACAGTCTGTGTACGATATGTGTAAAGTTACGTAACGGGCTGGGTATTAGCCTTATATAAAGTCTTTATACGTTAAGCTACGGTAGCCCTTTTTAGTCTTTTTCCATACCTTAATAGTAAATCTCATTTGACACCTATTTGGTTTACTATTATAAGTCGGATTATAATATATTATTGAAGTTTTTTCCCCCGAAGAAATATTACTTATAATAAACGAATCGATAATAAACGTTGATAATTCGGCGTTACACTTTGACGTTATTGGGGAAGATAGGCCGTCAGCGAGTATCTAATTCTTTTCCTTTATAAATATATTTTCGACCTTTTTGAAGCCGACTTATACCGATATTTCTGGTTTATAAAATACCATAAATTATATCGTGTTGGCTATTAAATAATTGTAATAACCGGGTTCATCGACTTTAATTATCGACCTTATATTCAACTTCGTTTAGGTCGTCGCGAAAATTTAACAACTCGAAACCGAATTAGCCACGACTCGCGTTAGTTTTTTTTTACCGGTTAAAGGCGAAAGAAAACGATATAATTAACCGTAATTTAACGAATCCGGTTTTACATGGACAGAGACGCGTTGAAAGATCGAATTTATATTTAAAATAGATAAGATATAAATCGGAAAAGGTCGATACGCGTTTTTTTATGTATAGGGATGTTATACGGCGACGGTAAAGTAAACGGTTACGACTTATTACGAAGCTGGACGACACGAAAGTAGGTATAATATAAGGAATTTTTTCGATTATATCGAGACGGTTTTTAACGACCTTTATCGCGCGAATAAAGTAGTAGTCGAATTTGAAATTTTAATTATAAGTGATAAGGATTTATAAGTACCATTCGTTATTAGGTTCGGAATACTTTTAGCTCAAGCAGGCAGCCTAAATTAACCTTTAGCCGTAAAGTATAACTACTTACGTTTTCATGTATCGTTATATATCCACTATAAGTTTATTACAATAAGTGTTAATCGGGTAAATTATATTAAAGTCATAATAAAGTACCGTGAATTAGTATACTAATTAAAGTCTTTAAACTTAAAACGACTTTTTGATTATTAGTAAACGGAATCCGGTTCAACCTAGTAGCTGGATAATAATAACGGTTATAACGAAAGTTTACGTTCTTTAAACGCTTTTGTTATAAGGTCGTGGTAATCGCGGTTAATTATTTTAATACTACGGTTAATTATTTCAATAAACCCGCTCGATACGAATTTAAAATTAGGGATATAAGTTGATGTAAACGAAAATGAAGGAACGTTAAACTAAGTTTATTTTGGGGCATTATATACGTTATAATTTACCGAACGATTCTTAATATAATTACGACTTTTATCCGGAATTACTTCTTACGTTAATGTATATAGCTTAAATTAAAAAGGTAAAGGAAGGTTTCCTATTAACAGTGATAAAAAGCTTAATTTTTGGCCATAATTTTGTCTAGGGGTTATATTACCTTAACGGTGTAATTGTAAAATCGAGTAAAAAAAGTTGAATTCAATTAAAAGACGTATAAACGAGAAACTATTTTTTATTTTTATGTTCTTAATAATAATTTGTTCTTTAGATATTTAAGTTGATTTTAGTTGTAATTATCATTATATTATAAATAAGTCTTTAATATAACGGTTCAAAATAAAGTAAATTCGGCTATCATATTCGCTAATCTTAATACTACATTAGAATTACGGCAAATAGGCGTTTTACCTAAATAGCTAAATTTCGTATAAATATTAATAAATAGTCGAACCCGATATTAGTATATATTAATCCTAGAATAACGCGGGATATAATTTTTAAAATACTTTAGATACGATACTAATAGGTAGCTTCAAACGCGGACGGCAATCGTTTAGTAATTTAAAGTCAAGGAAACTTAATTATTAACGTAATATCGATACGCTTTAAAACGGGGGATATATAAGGCTTAATGGGTTCGGTTTTTCTCGAATTGACGTAACGTTCGTATCGAAAAGTATAACGTATAAAAGGCCCGTTCCGGATAACTTATGTTATAAGCCTCAACGAAACAACGCGGATTTTATAGGTAATAACGACAATTAAGATTAAGGGAAAAAAAACTACGTCTTTTACTGAAACTAAGTGTATTTCTCAACTTATTTAATAAAAATAAAGTTATAACTTTATCTTTATATAAAGGGAAACTCAATTAACATATTTATATTAAATAAAATAAAGATAAATGTTTAATAAAATTACTTCAAAGGCCGTTATACTCAACGTTACGAAATTAAATTTTTAAATTTTAACGATAGGTTATAAAGTTAATGAATAACGGTTGAACTCGTGTAAGCTTTTTATCGGCGACGGTGCTAATATTACTAATTTGTAAACCGAGGGGGGATTAGCGTTTTTTTATCGATTATCGGATATTAAATGAAACTATAAACTAAAACCGTTTTTATTCACCTTTAATGAAAAATACTTTACGTGCGTTGTGGAAATCAATATAGCTTATGAAACTGAATATTCGAACGGTATTTTACCGTATTCGAAAAATACTTAGGTAAAGAAAATTAAAGGCGTTTCGTACGTGATTTAGGTTATTTAAATAATTAACTACCCCTTTTAGATCAATAAAAATGTCAGCGAGTTTTTAACGATATATTAATTTTATAATAACGAATGTTATGGATAACTTCGTTATAATGTATTTCAATGACTTTTTAATCTTTCTTCAAGTATTTAATAAAATTAAAGGACGAAAGTTAGCGTGGTTTTAAGATGTTTTCGTAATACGGAACTAAATTTGGATTAAAAAAACACAACTTCGTAATTAAAAAGATAGAATACCTAGGCGTTATTATAACTGTTAAAGTAGGTATCCGGGCCGATTTCGAAGAAGTCCGTGTAATTCGCGAGTGGAAGTTATTACGTATAGTCTGGGAGGTTCGACGTTTTTTAGTTTTTGCCAACTTTTATCGTAATTTCATTAGTAATTTTTTCAAAGTTAGCAGATTATGTCGTCTGTTTAACGAAATAAGATATTCGTTAGATTGAAACGAAACGGGAAAAATAAGTATTTTAAACCTTAAAGGATACCTTTATTGCGGTCCCGATGTCGGTATATTAGTATTCAAATCGGCTAATAGTAATGGAAACTAATTATTTGAAAACGGCGTTTAAAGGGTAATTCTTGTAACAGGACGAGGATAATATTTCAAAGGAAATAGTTTACTATTTCATACGATTAACAGATACCCAACGTAATTATACTATTTACAGTAACGAATTTTTCGTAATAGTATTTTATTTAAAAGCGTGATCTTTAAAATTTCGTAGTGTTAGTATATAGTTTACGATTTCAACGGATTATAAAAAATTAAAGTATTCTTATTTATCACGATTAATTTCGGAACGTTAAGCTAAATAAGCTAAGTTCCTTTTCATTTTTCAGTATTACCTACGGTACAAGCCTGTAATTCAAGGCGTCCGACCGGATGCGTTGACTCGTATGTTATAAAATAAAACCGAAGTAAAAAAACGTCGCGTGCGGGTTTTTTAACCTATTTTTATTACTATATTAACCGTGGTATTAATAGATATATACATTAAATAAATATAAATGACAATAGGTTAGGTAAACGAATTTCGAGAAATGAAGGCACGGTTGTTAAATTACGACGACTTATATCCTAAAAAGGGATCGGGGGTTTTTGAAGGGCCGCCGAAGGCGATACCGTCCCGGGCCCAACCCGCGTCCAGGTTTTTATCGGGGATAACGTTAAGGGATTTTAGTATAACGGCGCTGACGGTATCGCCGCGAGCCCAGCCTGCGTTAAACCCGCTGGTATCGTTAACGTCTAATAATTCTTTTATTTTCTACCCGAGTACATTAACGAAATTATAAGATTAAAGAATAATGAACGACCCGTTATATAAGGTTAGCATTTTAACGGATTTCAAAAGAGTTAAACGTTTTGTACCTAAGGTATGATAATTAATACAAATTACAAATTACAAGATTAACCAGCGAAAAGTATTACGTTATCGTCATCATTCATAATTACCGAATTAGGAATAATTAATAACGAAGATATTATAGTAAATTTACAAATTACCTATTATAGGTTACTCGGGTAAAAACATTTTATTTCACTTTTTTAACGAAATCATTATTAAAAGGGGATAATCGTAAATATTCGACATTTATATCGAATATATATATAATATAATAGGATGAAACCTCGTCGTATTTTATGATAAAGCTTTTTTTAACCTTTCCCTATTTTCTACTGGTATTGAACTTATATTTCGATTAACTTTATAATTAACTTATTCATCATTAATAACGGCCTCCAATATTTACTAGTTATTACAAATCGACTTTTTAAGTTTATCTAGTTAAAGATTATATGATTTATAATTATAAATACGTATGCGAAACATTTTCGGGATATATAGTAAATATTTTATAGATTTTTAGCTTTTATTATTAATAACCGCTATTCGGGTTAAGTAAACGTATTTTAAAAGATACTTGATTTCCTAATTAGAGTCGAATAACTTTAATTTACAAAGAATAACCTATAAATAAATAACTATATTAAACGGGAAAACTAAAAACTTTAAAAATATTTTCGAATTATAATCTCCTTTTCGTAATACGATGATACTTTATATTTACTCGTTTTTCAATTTATATTCAATACCTAGAAGTCGACGGTTACCGGGTTTCATATGAATTGTTTAGTAAATAAATACGAAATATTATTTATTTTAAGGGTAAATGTGGATATAAAACCGTTAACCAATTTAACGTAATAAACCATTACGTTTTTAACTTATTTACGTAAAGGGAGGAAATTAATTTAGGTAATAATAACTTGTATTTAATAAATGAATAAAAACGTCGAAAAATTGTAAACAATATTCGGCGGAACGATATAAGGTAGAGGACTAAATTAATCTAAACCTTCGTAATATAAAAATGAATCGTACGAGTAAAAAGATCGATTAATTTTATAATTAACATGGGGTAATTAATATCTAAACCCGTTAAATATCGTACTAAATATTTCTGGTAAACATTCGGTATTTTATATGGATTTAGTTAAGCGTATAATTTCGGACCCCTTTTTTTCGTACGATTTATCTGATACTTACCTAATCCTAATTTTAGTAACGGAAGATATAAAGATCGGAAAATACAAGGAATTTAAAGTATAATATATCCTAAGAAAAAAAGCAGGAAAAGGTGGAGTTTATTACATATTAGTGAAGTGAAAGGATTATAATAAACAGAAATAGGAATTACTAGAAAATTATTAATATAATATAACCCTAGATAAATTAGAAACGGAATGAGGAAATATTCGGGTTTACGATAACCTGGTATTTTAACGACGGTATTAAGTTTATATTCAATGATGAACGCGATACGAATCGCCTATGCCCCTAAAATAACACTTCATTTATAAATAAAAAGAAGAATCTATTATTAAACGAGGTTATGATACCGTGAATAGGGTTAAATAAATATTGACTAATTATTTCAGATACGTATTAGACCGTAATTTTTTTACTATATTTCAATCAAAATATACCTTTTTATTATTATTATCTTTATTTAGGTTGAACTAGTACCGGTGTTATAAACTTTAAAGGCCTTATTATACCTGGTTTCGAATATTAGGAGAAGCTAAAAGAGGAAGACGGTAAAAGGTATAGCGAAAACCGGTAGGCGCTGAAAGGGGGGGCTGATAGCAGACGGGACGTACGTAAGGTGACGTTAAAAAGGGCGGATAACGCGAAAAGAGGCAGACGTTAAAAAAAGGCTGATAATAGATAATATAAGGAAGGACGGACGTTAGGAGAGGTTGAATATAAAGAATAGCATTAAAAGGGACGAGTATTAAATAAAGCCGACGATAACGGCTAACGAAAAGTAAGGCGAAAAGAGAAATAGGGGAAGTAACTTTTTAAACGGGTTACCAAAAACTATAATATGTTAGTTTAGGCTCGGGCAATGCGATCGGCCCAAATACGATCTTACGCCCGTTCGCGGTCGGCCCGATTAATTCGTTTTTATATAAAGTTAAAAAATGGCATACGAACGAAATATAGGATTATATAATTAAACTTTAAACGTCGTTCGTAATATTTCGTAAGTCGTAGCCTATATTAGCTATGAAAATATAACCCAGGTAATTATATTATTTTGGTCTTTTAACCTAAAATTATGAAAAGGTATTCAATAGTGGTTTAAGAGGGCCGTAACGAAAACGTTACGCGTTAAAGCCCAGTTAGCTGAAGGCGTTATGTTTTTATAAATAAACGATATAGTAAAAGGCTACGAAAAGGTTCGAGGTAAGGGTGAATCCGAAAAGAGAGGGCGACATAGGCGTATAGTTAAAGAAGTAACGGTTTACACGGCCGATAAAATAGGAATTACCTACGTTTAAATGATATTACTAAGTCGGGTAAACTAATTCATTAATTTGTTTTTGAAAAAACGGGAGTAAGAACGGGTTTATAATCTGTGATATTTCCTTAACGTTTACATACGGGGGATAAAATATAACTCTGATCTTTTATCGTAATAATTAACTAACATAAAAAGGAACGTTAACCAGGTAAATCCGTAAGTAAACTTATTTTTCAAATATATTACAAAAAAGAGTTAATTAACGGTTAGGCTTTTCGTAAAGCTTTCTTATAACTTACCTTATTATAAACCTTTCGATATATACGATACCCTTATACCCGATAAACTCGAACGTAGAACAGAGAAATACTAAAGTTTAAACAACCGTTAATATACGATATATAAACATCATTGATTTATAACAGAAAAGGCTTGTTTTTATCCTCATTATCTTTAAAAACGAAAAGATTTTTTATAACGCGAAAAGGCTACGATAAGTAATTAGTATTATGATATTTGTATATGATAAGGAAATGTATTTTATGAAAAAGCTTGTTTTCCACTTCAGGGGCGCCGGCAGTAATATAACTCAAGTTAAAACCATTATATACGTCGGCTATTATGATAAGCTAAAAAAAAACTAAAATATATTAACGCTATTAATCAATTGGTATATATAAAGGAAGGTTAAAATGGTTATGACGATAATTGTTAACGAAACGAGGAGGGGGGGCGATAATATAAAAGGGAAAAAAAAGAGATTTTGAAAATTACGTAAGGGCGTTCGTATTTATAGAAATTAACGGACCGGATTCGGTAAAAGTTACGTATTATACGGGGCGCGTTACTCGATATTAAAGGTAAAAGCCTAACTTTATACGATATATTAACGGACGCGTCATATGGCGCCGATGACAAAAAGGATACCTCACACGAAGCGTTAACAGGTACGTTATACGACGCCGGCAGAAAAAAGAATACCTTATACGATGTGTTAACGGATGTATTATACGACGTTAACGATAAAAAGGATACCTTATACGAAGTGTTAACGAATACGTTATACGACGCCGACGACAGAAATTATATCTTATACGACATATTAACGGATAAATTATATAGCGCCGGCGACATAGAATAGGTCTACCGACGAGTTATACAATTTATTAAACGTAATATTACCGGTTTACGTTCGACTTTCGTATTAGGCGAATACAACCCGCATCCGTTATTTATTTAAAAGAGCACCTTAAACTTCATAATATTCGGGGAGGAAGTGGTATATTATAAACTTAGGCCGTTAACTATTAAACCTATAGGTTATGTAACTATATACCTAACGGGATGGGCAACGTCCGGCTTAGACTCAGCTTGGGCACGGATAAGGTACGATCCGGGTATAAACCTGACACTGTCTGTACACGGACATGATACAGTCCGTGCAAGGCACGTGTAAGAGCACGTAACGGGCTAGGCATTGGCCCTGCTCAAGGGTCTTACACGTTAGACTATGGTAGCCTTTTCTAATCTTCCTCCTCACCTCAGTAGTAAATCCCATTTGGTACCTACTTGGCTTACCATAGTAGGTTGAACCATAACAACCTTTATCTAAACACCAAATTTTTCCTCTATACTCTATTTTTTCACTCCCTTACGCTAATTTAATCGTTAAGATCACTGCTTTAGGCGAAAACGCTAAGAATTACTAAGTTACGCCGAGAAAGCCACGTTATGCGAATCCACACTAAATCCCTAATATCACACGCGATAAGTCACTAAATCCCTCGCCTACTAATTTTTACATAAGCCTAAACCTTAAAATAACACCTACCTAAAATTTTGAAAAAGAGATCAAAGCCCTCGGATCCCTTTTTTCAAAGTAATACGATAAAAAACTTTAGGAGCCAGATATCGATAAGACCTTAACGGAGTAATATCTGATTAACTTCGTCGGCCACTTTATCATTAAGTAGGATGGTGGCAATTAACTTAACCATGGTGATGATGCTTTTCGTAAGTGTTGTAAGTTTTTTGACAAGTAGATTGCTAATATGTAAAAGAAAATTTAAAAGGGTATTAATTCCAAGTTCAAGACAGAACTTTGACGATGTGGAATCAAGGTGTTAAAGGAAAGCTTTACCAAACTGATAAAGACTTTTTCGAATTGACTAAACATGTAAAACGACCTAAGATTCCCGCCTTAAAGGAAAGAGTATTAAGGAACTTTAGCGCCCGTACACGTATTCTACAGGACCTTTTAACCCTTAGAAAAGTTAGGCCCCTTTACGCGTTAACGATAAGGAACCTTTTAATTTACTAGAAAGCCCAACACCTCCACATGATAGCACAGAATACGTTTTTAGTAGTGGTAGAGCGCGTAAAGCAGTAATCGCCAATACAGACAGAAGAATAGACGTTAACGCCTTACACCAATCAATTAAACAACATAGTTAAATACTTTAAAACCTTTGAGCCTTTACCCCCAATTAGCTCTTTAATCGTTAAGTCTCCCAAAAGCTTTCCTATAGCAGTTTGCCTACACACAAAAGCCCACTATAGGTTTCACTATAGGACTTTGCCTATCGGGTTAAACGACTGACAATTACCTTTAACACTGTGCTTCGAAAGGTTTGAGGCTTAAATTGTTTGGAAATACCACTATTAAAGATTGTAATAATTATTGCGACCTACCTTTAAAATCTGTTAAAATAATTGATATTAATTATAAACTTCTTACAAATTTCACCAAGATTTTGAATCATATGGAAAGTTTCAACGAAACGCTATATAACCTCCTTGATATGAAGATAATGCCCTTTTTAAATATTAGAAAATAAATTAAGGTTCCCCCTTTTGGTTTTTACTCACTATTTCCCGAAATCCGTAGAAGAAACGCCAAGAGTTACTACCTAACTTTCATAACTCGAATAATTACCTTTCTCGAAGCTTATAATAGTATGAAAAGCTATTTTAAACACGATTTCCACCTTATCCAATATTATACGAACTAAATCACTATGAGATGGACTACAAGAATAGCAAAGTAAAGAAAAAAAGAGTAAATACCGACATATATAATAAACTGAATGCTTAACAAGTGAACATTATACTAATAAATAATGGCGAAAATCTATGTTGGCGAAATTACATTTCTAGAGTAAGCATGGGTAACTGTTACGGGTGTTAAGAAGGTCGGATACGCCTTATAACGTTTAAATACCACTTGCGAAAGCTTTTTTTAGCTAATTACGCTTCTCGTTTACAACGGTAATGGCGCTTATACCAAACTCGTTTAATGTATATCTTTAAGCCAGCAACTTCCTTAACGTAAATAAAAAAAAACCTCACGATAGTTAATTACGTAGATCGTAAGTACGGTTATAGGTGCCCTTAACGCTTAATATTTGGCTTATCAACTTTAATTAAAGGTAATAATTACGTTAACGATGATAAGGTTAATATTTAAACGGTCCTATTAACCGTAAAAACTATCGTTTTCAAAGTAGTAAAAAATGTTGGATTTGTGGCAAGTTTAGCTGTTAGTTAACTCGTTACCTCCCTGCCGAGCTAAATGACAAAAAGGTAATATACTACATTTAGTACCTAACCACTTTCGAATATGACTATTTGGATTAAATAGTAGGTTTAAAATGCGACGATCTAATTAAACACAACAATATACCTACGTAAATTAAGTAGTTTAAAGATATTACTTTTAATGCAGCATAATAATTAGCTTACTACGCCTTTCTGTACCGATTAGACGGTAAAATTCTTTACCTTCACTGTAATTAAACCCTCAACCCCTTATATACCTCTAATATTCGAGATCGTTACGCGGATTACAACTTTTAAGGTATTATACTGGAAATATGGGTAGTAAGGTACTTAATAGGAAACTATTCGCAATACGTAGAACTCTGGAAAGAAAGTTCTAGAGTTATTAAAATTAATAGTTACGATATTAATAAGGCCAAAGTTGGCTTTAAACTAAGCGAATAATTATTGTTACTAGGAATAACGGTGGTTTCAATTATTATTAAGTCGATTACATTTTACATGTTTTAGTCCCTTACTCCGTTACTTTTTTACTTAAAAATGTAAAAACCCTCGGCATCAACGTTAACGTTAACGCCGACGAGATAATTAAAACCGGATAAAAGTTTACTTTTACTTTGAAATTAGGGTACTTATAATTTTATTCTAATTTTTTTGAAGTGGTAGTGTTGAAGCTTACAAATATATTAATACGTAAATTACACTGGCGACTTAGTTACCGAACTATTAATAGGCCATATAACGTCTTAAAGTTCATTAGTGTTGGTAGGTCTTTAGACATTGCAACGTTGTTGATTCGATTGGTCGAATAACAGTAGTATTGCATTGGTCAAGTGATGAATGTATTGTTCTAGGTTTGGCAGACCACTAGCCGGTCCACACTGTAATTTGTATGGCCAATTGCTTGGCCCGTGCCATAAAGTGAAGTGTAGCGTACTGCACTCGACTTACAGCCAATACGGTAAGTCTTCTCAAAGCAATAAAATCAAGTTACAATATAGTCAACTTTACTGTAAGTAAAGTTAACATACTAAAATGTATGTAGTACTATTCCAACACTGGCGGCTTTTCAGTTTGTATGCCTACGCTAATATGACTAATCAATCTTTTCCAGTTACCACTGAATTACCTCATCGTCAACTAGCCAGACCCCTATTAATTCCAGTTGGTTTCCATATTAAATTACACCCAATTGTATGTAAATTAACCCTATTTAACCTGAATTGCTCCGTTATTTCGAGGTCCGAGTTTATTAACTCCTACAAAAAGTTTTCCCGCCATAGGCCTTTGTAAACCTCCACTTTAACTATGCTACTTAAAACGATTACTATCCCTAATCCCCTCGCAGTTTTCCAATCTTCCAATACATCCTTATTCGATGTTACGTAATCTAGGCTTTCCGGGCGGCCTATTAGCGTAACCCTCGTAACGTACGGTCAGCTTATTGCTATTTACTAATCTTTCTAGAGATTTGTTCAACTATACCTTCATTATAGCGTTAGTAGGGTAAACTTTGTCATTAATTTATCAAAATTCGTCAATCTCTCTCTTTTCGAATGCCTTACGAAGTGTCAATACATTGATCATCAGACGTTTTTCGCTAATATTTCCGAGCTTTAAAAGGCATTTAAAAATGATTTTTAAATCGTTAAAAATCACCACCGGGATAGAAATAATCCTTAACTGCTTATTAATAAGGTTGAGGGTTTTCCACAATACCATAACTAAGTTAAAGCCTGTCCTTATGCCGTAAACTTCCAATACTAACACGCTTAGTATTATCCTCTTATACTTAATAAAAGTTAAATAAATTAGGTTACCAGTAACACTCAACTTTTCATCCAGTTAATCTTCATTAAAAGGGGTTATTAGAAAGCCGATCTGTAAAGACAAGTTGGTATTATTTACAAAGAACCCCTCCATAAAAATTATCAACTTAGCTTTCGATAGTTCGATTAAGACAATATTAATCCCGCGATCAAGGTTCTGCATCTGTCACTCGAGCCTCTTATTCAGTCGGTCAAAGTCTTTATCTATTGGTTTTTATACTTTTGTGACGATAGATAGGTCGTATAATGCCTCCGGTTAACACAAAATAACGATATAACTGCCTCGAATACGTTATTGAAAGTACTAATAGGCCTTAGCCATATTGAATTTATCAATTATAGCCAAAACAGTACTCTAACTCTTTTAGCGAAAGTTAACGCCGGCATTAATACCAAGTATACGGATTAACAATCTATTAAAGACAAGTTAACTAACCTTTGTTAACGTCGTTACCAACTTAAACCTTCAAAACTTAAAGTTTTCAATCGCTTACTGCGTTATTACCATAAAGTCAGACGTTTCGACGAAAAGGGTATCATTAATTTACGTACTTATTATGCCGCAGTTTTTATTTTACGTTACTAACAAATATAGTTTGTACGTTGAAAACTTTATCGCTCTCTAGAATTCAAAATACTATTAGTAAGTTAAAAACTAATGAACGACTGCCTTAGCTAATCTATATAGTAGTTTAATACACTACATTACTGTTTTTAAAGGATAGATAGTACGTAACTCGTACGAAAGTTGTAGTAATACAATCCGTTATTAATCCGTTACTAATACGTATAATACTACGTAATACTACGGCTATTAAGTATTAACTTACTTTTAATTTCAGTTAACAAACTTACTACTAAAACAATTTCTAAACGCTAATTAATTTTCTCAATCGTTGGCGACTACATAAAGATCTAGTCCTTACCTTTATCGCCGTATCTTTAAGCTATTAAGCGTGAATTTTAGTACGGCCGCCACGTAGTTTTACCCTTAACCTCTTAGATAATCCTTGACTTAAAGATTGTAAGGTTTAGTTCTCAGAAATTGAAGTTGGTCTTCGGCACGAATTATACAACCATTCGAATTATTAAGCTGTAAATCTTAAATTTGTCTCTTTTTTCAAAAGGTTTGCCAAAAATGTTAATAATCCTTCACGCTCGAAGCTTTAATACCAAGTCTCAGTTATCCTTCTCTTTATTATTTAGCCAAGTAGTATTATAAATACTCTCTGGTATATATTCCTCCTTTTTACCGTTCCACTTTTTCAGGGGTCGTTTACATCTACGGAGTTTTATCAGCTCGTCGATGATAGGTAAAAGACACGATTATTGGATCAGTCGTTTAGATTAAGGGTCTTCATCGTGAATAGTCCAAATATAAGACTTAACCTAGGTAATTCAAAAAAAAATATAAAACCGTTCACAGTTTTGACAACTACATCGGAGTTAACGATACATAAAATCCTATATAAGCCTTCCTATTTGCCGGCTCCATCCATAGGAGGACTTTAATTTACAACGGTAAAACAAACACGTCGATTGTTAAAGGGCTATTTCTGGTATCAAAAGTGTTATTAACCTAATGGCGTGTCGATTCTCTTCGTAATTTCCTTAAAGCTTTACTGCAGGCCAAAACACGTTTCTAAGTACTTGTTCAGGGCAGAAATTCACTCATTAAACTTAGGTACGCTCTAAAAACCAACAGAATTGACACTAATCCTTTAAAGCCCACAGTATCGTTAAGGTTTTTTACTGCTATTTATAAACGTGCCTCCGAATTCGTGAAACTTCCAATTTCCAATATAAGGATATTATACGTTCGGCGAAACAGTTCATATGACCTCTTTATCTTTATAATACTTTAGTAGGCCTTTAAAAACACCTGTTTATACTACATACCCATTATCTTGACATCTTCCTAACACTCCGCCATTGTAAAGTTGGTGTCGGCATCGTAAACAACGACGTGAAATAGGCTCAAATATGTGTCATTCCACAGCATCCTCAGCGTTTCCCACGTATCCTTTGCCGAAAGTAACTTTAAAAAATTGGCTTTATAAAAAGAGGTTACGAAGTTAACGACGTAAAAAACAGGCTTTCTATTTAATTAAAACACACAAATAAAGATCTCATAATTAAAGTAATTATCGTTTTTTAATGTAAACTTAAATTTCCAATAGGTTTGGAAATAACTTGGCCAATAATGGCCAAGTCTTTCAATCGCTTTCAAAGTAAAATATTCGATATCTTTATTTCTTACGGACTTTAGGACTTTATATAGCCTATGAATGGGTAAATGATTGAAACAACGATGTAGTCAACGCATCTCCCGCTTCTTCAGGTTTAATACCATTACTTCTGGGCCTTAAAAATAAAACTATAAATACCTCTACTTAAAGATAAATAAAAACCTCTAACCGTTCTTAGCCAGTTCGTTTACGTTGACATCGACGTTGACGCCGAGTGTTTTTATATCCTTTAAGTAAAGTAAAAAAATGGTTAATGATTTAGAAATATAAAGGTGATTACTCCCATAATAGTTTAAATTACTGTTGTCTTTAGTAACGATAGTTATTCTCTTAGGTCTAAACTAACTTTGGCCTTGCTAAAATCGTAGGGATTAATCTCAATAGCTGTAGTACTTTACCTCCATAATACTACGTACTACGAATAGCTTCCTGTTAAGTACCTTATTAACTCTATATATGGTACAATACCTCGAAACGTATAGTGCGTGTAGTAATCGCTAAGGTTAAAGGTGTGTAAGGAATCAGAGGTTTATCCAAGGTAAAAGTAAAGGGCTTTATCACCTAAACGATATATAAAGGCGGGGTCGGCTAGTTACTGGAAAACGCTAAGAGTAATATATTTATACCACTTAATATGCTTAGAGGCATTGAAGCTATTAATTAGATCATCGCCTTTAAAGTTTGCGATGGGATTTAAGTAATCATATTTAAAAATAATAAGATACTATATGTAATATATCACCTTTTTATTATTTTGCTTGTTGGGGATGTGTTAAGTTGACCAGTAGCCAGTCTTACCAAAAATCTAACATTCCTTGCCACTATCACGACGATAATGCTTACAGTTAACAGGTCCGCCTAAATCTTGTCCTTACTAGAGCTAACGTAGTCACTACCTTTAATCTAGAACCAAGGTCGATTGGCTAAAGCTTAGGCGTTATAGGCGCCTGTAACCGTACTTGCGGTCTACGTAATTAACCAACGTAAGATCTTCTTTATCCATATCATAAAAGTTGCCGGCTTAAAGATATATACCAGTCGAGCCGGAAATTCGAACAGTAACAATCGCCAACAAGGAACGCAACTAACCAAAAAAATCCCTTCGCAAGTGGCATCTAGGCATTATAAAGCGTATTAAAACTCTTTATAACCTGTAACTATTTGCCGGACCTATTGGCGTAAGGTACCTTCACCAACTTCCACGTTATTCATTACTTATTAGCAAAGCATTAGCCTATCAAACATTTGGTTAAAAAGGTTCATCTTGCTTTCCGACTCTTTCTTGTAAGCTAACATATAAAACCGCTTAATAATATTTCAATTGGTGTAATAATCGGTAAGATTAATATCGTACTCAAAATAGATCTTTAGGTCATTATAGATTTCGTGGAAAGAGAAACAGTTCGTTAGGTACCAGAAATAGTAATCCTCGGCTTAGCTGGTAAGAATACTAGGAAACAACGAATGAAAACCTAGCAATTCAACTCTTATTTGGTGGCAAATGTTGAAAAATAAACGCAACTTGACGTTAAAGAGATTGTACGGCTTACCGTTATACTTTTCTTTCCCTCCCAAAATCTTAACGAACGTAGCAACTACAATAAATTCCGTATCCACCATTAGAACGTATCGAGGAAAAAAGGTAATATATTAATCGTAAAAACCTTTTGTATTTCTTGGCTAGTGAAAAAACTAAAATTGTTATTAGTACTAATAGGCTAGATAATTACCTTTAACTAGGGTTAAAGATAAAAAGCCCATAGTTGTGCCCACAATAAACTTACGCGTAAAGCTAATCTTTCCTTAATTTAGCTACTAATACTAAACGTATTAAAGAGCTTGGGGAAAGTGGGATTAAGGGTATCCGTCGTAGGGAACTTAATAATACTCCTTTTGGTGTTAAGGAGTCCGGATAGATTCCTACTCAATTAATTAATATATAGTGCCGACGTTAATACATCTAACCCCGTTAACGGCCCTTACTTCACGTGCTTTGCCGCAGACAAAGTCTTATTCTTCGCTGTCACATAAAGATGCTAAAATACCGAACAGGTCAACAGGTTCCTTATAGCCAATACATAGAAAGGCCTAACTTAACTAAAAGTTAAAGGGAGGTCCCTTAAATTGTATATATGGATGTTAAGGTTTTTCAACACCTTTCCCCTCAATCCGTGGGTCTTTTAGACATTCTTTAAGCTAAGCTAACTTAAAAAGTGTATCCGCTAACCTAATAACGTTTCCCTTTAACACGTAAATCTTTCGGTATTCAAGTTTAACTTTTAATTTGGATTTAACAGTTTTTTCGATTACCTTTCACATGTTAATTATCCAGTCGCCAAAAAAATTACGAAACTTGTAAAACACCTTGTTATAATCTTTAACTTCGACATATTCCAAAACAAAACAGTAGAAAAAGTTGTTCAAATACTTTTTGATAAAGTCTTAATTAACGTCGTTTCTTAAAAGATCGTGGTTGTAATGCGTAACAACGGCTGTTCCGAGGTTTTTAGTTGCTTTTTTCTAGGCGGTGTCGGTAATAACCTGAAAATAAGGACTTACGGTAACCATCTTGATGTTCTAGCTGATATAAGGCATATAGGGCGTGTATAGCGAAGGATCTGGTAATCTTAGGCGTATAGACTTAGTGTTTTCAGCGTAAAGTTGCGTAGGAACTTAGTAACTTGGCGACTTGGCATGAGGTCGCACGACGTGGCTTTCTTAACGCAACTTTGTATTTTCGCTTAAAGCAACGAACATAAAGATTAAAGTGATTTAGAAAGTGAAAAAGAGTAAAGTAAGGCAAAGGTTCGGTGTAAAGGGTAATTTCAAAGGTTGTTTATAGTAGTAAAGGACAAAAATTATTTATTATTGATATTTGACGTAGGAACTTAGTCGTTTTTGTAGTAATAATACCCGTAGTAATACTAACTTAGCCGTTTATCAACTTGCCAAACTTTAAGACATTTAACAGTTAATCTTAACGTCTTTAAAAAGTGCTAATGAAGATTTATTAGTGTTTTTAGCAGCGATACCGTCGCTCATTTCCAGATTGCCGTTGTAGATTAACGCAACCCAAAAGTCTTTTTTGTTTTTCTGCTGTTGTGGATTAACGAAATACTAATAAAGGCTCTTCGCAGAAATCTTTCTTCTACCCTAGCAGTAACATAAATCGTAACAACCGGAAAGTAGCTTCTTCTTCTACTTAGCCAATTTGCACTTAAACTAATAAGCACTAATTAATATTGGTAGGTCTTTAGACATTGCAACGTTGTCGAGTCGATTGGTAGAAGTAACAGTAGTATTATATCGGTCAAGTAGTGGATGTATTGTTCATTTAGCGGCGGGATTTAGTCGTTGTTACAGTAGTAGCACCTGTACCAGTACTAATTTAGCCGTTTGCCAACTTGCCGAACTTTGAGACTTCTGACAGTCAATCTCAACGTTTTCAAGAAAGGTTCGGTAAAGAATTCTTGGTGTTTTCAATAGCGATAACGTCGCTTACTTTCAGATTGCCATTGTAGATTGAAGTTACCTAAAAAGTATTCTTTGCTTTCTTGCCGTTGTGAACTGACACAATACTAATAGAGGCCTTTCGTAAGAATCTTTCCTTTACCCTATCCGCCGTTATAACCGTAAAGCGAAACCAGAAAGTAGCTTATTCTTTTACTTAACCAATCTATTCTTAACACAATAAGCACTAATCAGTGTCGGTAAGGCCTTAGATTGTTGTAACGTTGTCAATTCGAATCGTGGTTGAAGTAATAGTAGTATTACATTAGTCAAGTGGAGGATATATTATTCCAGGTTTGGCAGATCGCTAGCCGGTCTGCACAGTAATTTGTATGGATTATTGCTTAGCTTGTACCCTAGAGTAAAGTGGAATGTACTACACTTGACTTACACTCAATGCGGTAAGTCTACACAAACCATACACTCAACTTACAATACAGTCAACTTTAATATAAGTAAAGTTGATCTACTTCACTGCATTTAGTACTATTCCAACATTTGTATACATGTTTTGTTATGAAAATTTAATACCTATACATAATTCATGTTTTTTTGTTTCTAATAAGTTGAATATTGCAGTCATTTGTTAATATAAACTTGGTAATCTTTTAGTCTTCTCATTCTTTGTGGTTTGTTTTTGTTACTTCCCGGTTTTTTTTGCGTTTCATTCGATCTGAATAATGAGTTTATTGATATTTACACATATTTTCAATGCTTAGTTTGTTTTCACTATTGTTATAGCGTGAATCGAGTTATTTTTGCTGTGAATACATATAAATTCATATATTTCGCGAACTTAATGTACGTCCTGAATGAAAATTACGTTTATTATTCAATGATTTTCATTATTTGTTCCAATTTAAGCAATGTATTCATATAGGTTACAAGAATCGATGTCAATAACTATTAGAATCAATGATAATCCAAACTATTGGATAACGGATTTAACGGTATCATCAATCGTTATACCTGTCTTCAAGTTTGCTATTACATCGTCAACTGAAAACGTTAATATACTCTGTTTTTATTGATAGATTTCTAGACTTTACACCAAGTTGTTGATGAGAATTGTAGTTAAAGTAACGAATAATGTTATAAAGTCAAGAAGTAGATGTTGGATCCAAGTTACATTAACCAATAACTGGTCTATATGCTAATTGATATAGGCTAAATCATAGCCTGTACCTTATGTTGAATAGGACCTTAATAATTAACGTGTAGCCATTGAAATTAACTATGTACCAACACTAACAACTTTTTATTTTTGTAGTATTTGTGTGTCCTACGATATAATGGATTGGTGACGAAAATGTTTCCCATTTTCCTTCCTATATAATTTGTATTTTATTTTGTAATAATAATAATTTGTGAACCAATATACAAGTTCTTCGTCACTCGTTCACCATTTTTTCAAACATATTAATGAGTAAAGTCGGAAATATCAAACTGGAAACTTTTTAGTTTTCAAAGGTCTTTTTTCACTTATCTATTGTTATATGACTTAACCTTATCAGGTAGCTCATACATTGAAACCTGGACTCAAATAATCAACATATTGTTATCTACAAACCATTCGAAGGCTTTTTTTGGCTTAATCTTTGTTATTATACGAGTCTTATTAATTTTTTTACTTATTCATCAGAATTCTTCAATTGATTTGCTTTCGTTATTTTTGCAAAAAAATTATTTCGTTAATTATTAAACTCTTTTAATTATTTAAGTTGAATTTAAGAAGATCATTCGAATGAACTATATGAATTAATGTGAATAACAAATCAAATTGTCAGTATTCATAACTATTTGGTAACGATATTAAGGATTTGATACATAAAGAAACATATATCGAAACCTATCTTCATAACGTAAATTTCAAAATCACGCACGCTTTGAATAACCATTTTGTATTGAATTGATGTCGAATAAATCAAATTACAGATAAAGAAAAACTGGTCATTTCATAATATATCCTTATTCACGATTACTATGAAGAACGTAATATACAATTTTATGTTATCATGATTGATAAATGATTCGGTTTTAGTGATTGCTATATCAACACTTTTTAAAAAAAGGAAATAAAAAGTATTATCTTTAGATTTAAATTATTTATTTATCATTTGAAACGTTTTTCTCAAAAGTCATTATACTCATTTCATAGATTTTGAACTTATATCGTAACTAATAAATCGTAGGATTATTTCAACAAATATAAGGGTACTGTTTGAATAGTACTACATGTTGTGCAGTAGGTCAACTTTACTGTAAGTAAAGTTGACTATACTGACTGCAAGTTGAGTGTATTGTTGATATGGACTTATTGCATTGAGTGTAAGTCGATTGCAGTACATTGAACTTCACACGAGGGCATATACCAAGCAATTAGCTATATAAATTACAATGCAGATCGGCTAGCGGTCTGCCAAACCTAGAACAATATATCCACCACTTGAATAATATAATACTGCTGTTACTTAGACCACAATTCGAGTCGATAATGTTGTAACGATCAAAGACCTTACCAACACTAACCAGTGCTCATTAAGTTAAGTACAGATTGGCTAAGTAGAAGAAGAAGCTACTCTCTGGTTACGCTTAACGTTAAACGACGGCTAGAATGAAGGAATTTTTTTGTGAAAAGCCTTGACTGCTGCGTCGGTTTTAACGGCAGTAAGTCAAAAATACATTTAGGTTGCATAGGTTTTTACTGTAGCTTAGGGGTAGAAATGACATCGCTATAGAAAATATTAAGAAATCTTTACCAATCTTTTTCAAAGACGTTAAGATTGTTACAGGCTAGTGCCTGGCTAGTATTTACCAGCGATCCAAACCTGGTAGTCCTATTCGCTCCTGCAATGCTTTAAAGTAGAGAGAGAGCCTCTTGAGGACACGTCACATGAATGGGGAAAAGGTTGTACCATTTTAGCTCCATAGCCTCTCCTTAACAAAGACTTTTCCTCCTTTTTTATCTTTATTAAGGGTTATAGACAGAATCCGATTACCTTAAGCAACATCTCCAGATATAATTCCTTTAAATATAAATTTCGATTCTTTGCTCGAAGGTGTTTTAGCTGCTCCTTATTGGCTATAGCCTAAGGCCATGGCTTTATCTTTTGACCTACCGAATATGGACCCCTAGGCCTTAGATCAATTTCTTAAAACACGCGTTAGGGAGTAGCTTTAAAGCGCCTTAACGGCTTAACACGATTACTTTACGATTTAACACAAATGTTTTACCGAAGCCTTACGTGTAAAACTTATCGAGCTGGACCAAGCCGTTCGGGAGTACTTTTTGTACATAAAATAATGAAATACTGATACGTTAAACGCTTTAACGAATATAATCCGACAACTCGAAACTATCGGCATGCTTACGTCCTCAGGTTATCTTCCCCCCTCGGAAGTTCTCCCTACGTACGCTACGAATAACGTCGTTATTATATCACTTTTTACCGGGGACCGTGTTAGCTTCCCAAATAACAACGATTTTTTCGACTTAGACTACGATATTGGCATCCCTTTTAACGGGAGTTACCGACCTAAACGTAAATCATTTGATTAGCCAGTTAAGTTTTCTGGTGTTGAGTTACAATTTACGGTGTAAGAGGTTACGATAATATGTAATTTACATCGAAATCGTAAATTTATTGGTATTAAGGAAAACTACTTTTACGTTATTTTTTAAAAGCTGAAAGGCCCCGCAAAAACCGTTATAAAAAGTTATTATGCTTACAGAGGCGACGGTGGTACTAACAACTCCGACATCTTTATAGTTATACTTCGCACCTAATACTACGACCCTAACGTGGCTAAAGTAGTTATCTCTCGGCTTACGAGCTTGAAGTAGGGAGCTCGTAAACGGTTTTACGTTTTCTTCAACGTTTAGGAGCCTTTACTCGCGAAAACCAGCGGTATAACCTGGAAATACGCCGCCAAATTAGTTATTTTAAAGGAAGTTATTAATGATATATTTGTTAATACGTTGCTCTCCGTCGACATACTGGCGTATTATAATAAATAGGTTGCCCGCGTTTAACTTATCAACGAACGCCTTTACAATCTCTATACTAGTCACGGTGGCACTGGTATTATCGCCACCGAAGGTGCCTTCCGCGGTGGGAATAATGGTGGTGAGACGTACACTTGAGATAACTAGGGCGATGTTATTATAACTAGCGTAAACGCCTTTCTAGCCGTTTCTAAAAGGCGTGCCGCTTAGGTTAACTACGATAAACTCTCCCGTCGTAAAAACCTCGGGCTATATTTACGTTACAAATGAGATGGCCACTGGATCCGTACCTGCTTATGCAACCCGACATAGCGCCCGAACGGCTTTAACGACAAAGTCGTTATAAGAATTTATTTCACTTAGACCGAAAACCTTATCGATTTCGAAGAAGGAAAAGCGTAACTCCTATATACAGTCGCATATAGGAGTTGGCAGGACTTTAATTTGACTTGGAAGCTTCGTTTCAGCTTTTAAATAGCTTTTTGTTTATAATAAATTTGCTTTGTAATTTTATTCGTTTTATGGACTCTTAATTAAATATAGATTATAAATATTATAATGTCGAGACTAAACGACTTACCAATCGTTTAATGTTTCTACGTTTTTATATTTCCTCACGATAAATCGGCGAAGTTATGTTTTATACGTCCGGTTTTCCTTTAAGATTTATTTCTTTTGTAACCTTTTTGAAAGTTGACCTCGTTAAATACCATTACCGGATATAGGCCTACGTCGTCCCTTCTTTATAATACGACGTTATTTTAGGTAAGTTTTGAATAAAATACTAAAAATTACCTACGACGTCGCGAAGTATATATTACTTTTAAAAAGAGTCGGTAATTACCGTATTTAAAAGTAAGGGTTTACGCCCATTTCAAAAGTGTCGAAAGGGGTTAGCGTCGTTAAGTTTTACGTTATTTTACGATAAGTCCGTAGGGACAGAATGGCTATTACAGAGCTCGCCGTCGTCCCCCTCAAAAATATTAATGAAGTACTTACCTCGAAACTATTTATTTTCGTTTACAACAAACTTTGCACCGATCTTAAGGAATTCGTACCTTTATTCGACGAAGCCCTCGGTGATAAACTTCCCCTTTACCACTTTAAAGCGGATTACGAAATTCCCCTTCGTACCGATAACCAGGGTTAACCTTTAAAAGTATCGTAGGGCTTTTTATACAGTATATCGCGTAAGAAACTTTCATATTACGTAAGACGCTAACCGAATTATTTAATTAAGGTTATATTTGAGTAAACAGCTTCTTAGCGAGCGCCTTAGTCCTTTTTGTTAAGAAACAAAGAGGAGGGTTGAAATTTTGTGTCGATTATCGTAAACTTAATGTTATTACGAAGGTAGATCGTTACCCACTCCCTTTTATTATAGAAACGCTTACAAATATTTCGCAATCCAAGTGGTTTATTAAGTTAGATGTTAAAACTACTTTTTACAAGCTTTATATTAAAGAGTGAGATAAATGGAAAACTGTATTTTATATATATTTTGGATTTTTTAAGTGGCTCGTTACTTCCTTCGGCCTTTTTAGGGCCCTTACTACCTCTTAACGGTACATTAATAATTATTTACGCTCTTTTTTCAATATTTTTCATTTCGTTTACATCGACGACGTCTATATTTACTTTAACGGTACCTTCAACGATTATATAGTTAAAGTCAATTAAATATTTAACGTATTGAACTTTGTAGGATTCAATTTAGACATTTCTCAATGCGAGTTCGGTGTTTAAAAGATTAAATACCTTAAATTTGTTATTGAAGCCGGCTTCGGCGTCCGTATCAACCTAAAGAAGTTGCGTGTTATCCGTAAATAGGCGGCTTTCACGACGGTTTTAAAAGTACGGGGTTTTTTAGGGTTCGTAAATTTTCATCGCCATTTTATTCGCGACTATTCGAAGATTATCGGACCATTGTTACAGCTAACCCGTAAAGGTATTTTATTTCGTTACAGCCTTCAAGAAAACGTTTTTTTCGAGTTTCTTAAGTTCAACTTCCTTTCCGATCGCGTGTTCGCCTAATGGGATCCCAACCGCGATACTTTCCTCGAAGTCGAATATTCTAATTAGGCGCTAAAAAATTACCTCTTTTAGCGCGACGAGTACAGTAACCTACGCCTAGTAATGTATTACTTCTATAGTTTGTCTCCCGCCGAATGAAACTACAAAATCTACGACAAAAAGTTTCTTGGGATTATAAGCTGTTTAAAAGTATGAAACGCGGAACTCCAAGGCACGGCGCGCCCGTTTACTATTCTAACGGACTATAAAAACTTGAAATACTTTATAACGACACAACAGCTTTTCGAACAACAAGTTTACTAGTCTAAAAGCCTTTCGTAATTACGTTTTTGATTGGTATATAATAAAGTCACGGATCACGTATAACCCGATATATTATTATAACAAGATTAGGATATTTCCAAAGGCCTTTCGAACCTACGTTACGTAGGCCAAAAACTCCAGTTATTACTCCCCTAATAGTTTACTTTTAAGCCGCTTTCGCGTACGCACGTCTTTCGATTAACTGTTGCCGGCGAATGAAATCCAAAAGGCCGTAAACTTTTTATTAACGTCGACTTTTAAAGTTACTAAAATAACGTTATTATACGCAATACAATTTACCCTTGCCTGATATGTACGGTACATATAGGTGACCGATACTTTTTAGCGAATATCCGTATCGATGACGACTGTATGTTAAAGGTTTTAATTTCAAAATACCGGGTAAATGACGATAAAGTTTCAAGGTTTCGCGACCCTATTTGAATACTAGTTTACAAGCTACCTACTACCGCGTTAATTTAAGCTACCCACGATTCGCTCCTTACCGGCCACCTAAGCCGTAACGATATTATTGTTATCCTTTTTAAAACGTATTTTTAGCTAGGCTTATATCGTTCTGTTCGCCGCCTTTTCCGTAACTAAGACGTTTATAGCCGTATAACCTACTGGAAACACCTTCGAAAAGAGTTCCTTAAACCCCTTCCGGTTTCCGAACGGCTTTAAAACAAGCTTTCCGACAACTTTATAGTAAATTTACCATTGGAATAAAAAGGCGACCCATGCTACCTTATAGTTATTACGGGTAGTTTAAGTAAAGTCGTTACCCTTAAGTTTATAACTATTATAGACACCGAGACTTATGCAAAACGGTTTTTTAGTTGTTATTAGCGGTTTTATAGTTTTCCGCATACATTTGTTAGCGATTGTAGTTCGAATTGAACTAATGGGTTTTGGAAACGATTTTGCGACCGAACTGGGGTAAAGTAGCGCCTGAACACCGCCTTTGACCCCGAAATTAACGGTGTAACCTAACGCGCAAATTAAAAGGTTTTTACATATTTACACCTATTCGTTGTTTATATATAACTCAATTAAAGCCATTTATTATCCGGGTTTTAACTAGTACTAAATAATAAGAATACGAATATTATCGGTATTAGCTCGTTTTTCATAACTTATAGTTATTATGTTAATTTTATTTGACCGGTATAACGGTTTTTCGTTTCGATGACGATATTATACGTAAGGGCTAAAGACTTTATTTAGCGGATTCGCGAAGTTACAGAATTTGTATAAGTCGTAATAACAGCTACATAACAACGTATAAAGGAAGCCGTTAATAAGCGGCGTTCCTTTTCGAAACGTTTTCGAGTTGATGATAACGTTTAACTTATTTTTAAAAATCATAAGCCAGACGAATTCTCTAAAAAGTGAAATTGGCTTTATGATGAGTACAAGGTAAAGTACGTAATCGACTCCTACTTTATTAAACTTAACGTATTGTGCGGGAAATATTTTTGATTTCATATAAATTAACTCGTACGAGCTGTTTCGGATCCGCTTTCAAACTAGTAAACTCGAAAATTTTCATTGTAGACTATAATTATTAAAGACGATGATAGTAAGACGAAGTCGGAATACCAATTCGAAAGTATATTACGGACCTGTAATAAACCTTAAATCGGACGTACCCGACTTTACAATTAACCGAAACGGTAAATTTTGGTTAAATAGGTAGATTATATACACTTATCGTAAAAACCGTTTTAAAAATTCTTTAATACCGTAGTATTAGATACTTTCGAATCGCGTTACGGACCAGCTAACTATAACGATAGGCCCTTACGCCTAACCCGTAGGCGGTTATTATTTTACACTTTATTTTACCAAACGGAGCAGTGTATAAGCTGTTAGTAAGCGGATACTAAATAATCGTATTAATAGTAATAAAAGCAAAGAATGAAAGACTATTACTGGGCTCCCTATTTACTTTAATTTATTTCAATATGTTTTTAAAGTCCTAATCCGAATCCTTGCCTAACATTTTCTTACCTATTTTAATAAGCTGACTTAGTTTAATATCCATACGACCTAACTTAACATTAATACGTTTCGAAACCTTAATAAGTTTTGATATTGCTTTTAATAACGTTTTCTAGTTATTCGTTAGACTTGCCCCCCTATTTTTTTACCTGATTATAAAAAACTTACCTAATCACTGCGTTGCTCGTTTATTAATTATACAGCCTGTGGGCCCCCAAATCGTATAGGAGTAGCAGGGATAAAACCCCCCCCCGCCTTGGGTATTAACCTTACACTACGTGGCGCGACGGACTTTTACGGCTTTTTTAGCGGTAATCACCTAGGTTTGTACGCTTTTTAGCCGTTTTTTAGCATTCAAAAAGCGGTTTATAGTACGTGAACTTACCTTGGTCCTAAACTCCAAACGTCAGATACACCTCCAACAACTCCTTAACAGTTTTATTTATATTCGAGTTTCGATCGAACGGCGTATACGTATGATTATAACTGCGACCCGTGGCTCCAACGGAATAGAAACGGTACCAAACCCTAGTGTTTAGCTTTTCATTAGCAGTACCCTCGCGGCTATTGTAACCATTTACCCCCAGTTTCTTGTGAAAACTTCCTAGGATTATACGCTATTTTATAAACGTATTCGAAACATGTCTACTTTTGAATTCCGTCAGGATATATGTCGATAGCCCTTAGGACAGGGAACTTTATAATTGTTAACGAGGACCAAATATCTTTAAATTATATAATCTATATTTTTAATGGCTTCGTCCACTTTGGCGGCAGGCTCAGGATTTATCTTAACGTCAATAAGTAAATGGGGTGTCAATATTGCAAAATAAATAAGTGTTATACTAGTGATTACAAGTACTGACGCCGTACGGAAAAGGTTAAAGATTAAGGGAAGAAGGAAGTTTTTTTTTTGTAATTGGGATTTTACGGATTATTTATAAAGAGGGGATGGTGTTAGAGCCCCTTTTACGTAATGTTAACCTAGTGTCTTTCACACGGAATCGTGTTTTTTTCAAAGTCGCGCGTACCTATTTTATACTTACAGCGCCTTACACTATAATATTAACAAAATAAAAGGGGAGGTAACGATAGGCGTTTCTTTAGGGGTAATGTTACAGGCTAGTACCTGGCTAGTATTTACTAGGAATCTAACTCTGGTAGTTTTACTCGTTTCTATGATACTCTAAAGCAGGAAGAGGGCCGCTTGAGGACATGTCACATGACTAGGGAAAGGGCTGTACCATCTTAGCTCCATAGCCGCTTCCTAGCAGAGACTTCTCCTACTTTTTCCATTTCAGAAAGTTAGTAAACGGCTAAGTTAATATTACTAAGGGTATTACTATTATAAAAAAACGACCAAGTTGTTACGTAAAATGGCTTTTAACCTCTACTAATAACGATCCTTAACCTTAACATTTACACCAAACCTTTGCCCTTATATGACCTTTTTTACTTCCCATAAGTCAATTTAATCTTTACGTTCGCTTCTTCAAGCGGAAATACTAAAAATCGCCAAAACGCGCTCAGAAAGCCACGTTGCGCGACTCCACGCGGAATCGTCAAGTTTCCACACAACTTTACATTAAAATACTAAGACCTTACATTAAGAATTACCAAGTCCCTCGTCCAAAACGTCCTACATACGATAAAACACTAATATAGTCAATTTTTAGCGCGTACTTTAAGGTTATTACCGACAGTATTAATAAAAAAGCAATTAAAACCCTCGGTTACCTTTACACCAAATACTATAATCACGCCTTTTAGGGATATTATATCAATAAAGGCTTGAAGAAGAATATTGAACCGACTTTGTCGACTGATTTATCCTAAAACATAATGGCGATAAAGACCCTAACCGCGCTTTTCACAAGTATCGTAAGGTTTTTGACGACTAAACAATTAAAATTTAATAGGCACCTGAAAAAAACATTGAGTTAAAATCAAAAGTTAAATTTAAACGTCGAGGGATTTACGTACTAAAAAAAAACTTTCCTTAACTAGTAAAAACCACTTTTGAGTTTGTTTCGTATAAAAAAATACCCTTAAGACTTTCGATTTAGGGGAAAAGGTATTAAAAATACTAACACTCCTATACGCATTTTAGGGGACCTCTTATTCATCCTTAATCAAGTTAAGCCTCTTTACGTGCTGGGTATAAGGAACCTGTTAACCTGCTTGGTAGTCTAATACATTCACGTAATAGCGCGGAGTACGCTTTTTACGGCGGCATAACGCGTAAATCAGCGGCTATCAACGCGGCTCAAGGTATTGATGTCGGCGCTTTACACCAGTCAATTAAATAAGATCGTCAATTTCCTCAAGAACTCCAGGTTCCCCTTATACCTTAACACTTTAATTAAAGTCGTTAGGTTTCCTAAAAGCCTTTTTACGGAAGTTTCGCCTATATACGAGAGCCTATTACAAGTCGTATTACAGGACTTTATCCCTAGGGCTAAACAATTAGCAATTACCTTTAACACCATGCCTAGAAAACTTTGAAACTTAAATTGCCATGAAATACCAATAAAGAATTGGATAATTATCACGACTTATTCACAAACCCTATCAAGATAGTTAATATCAATTGAAATCTTTTAACGAATTTCGCTACTATTTGAAACGATATAAAAAAGTATAACGGAAAACATTATAACCTTTTTGATACACAGATAATGGTCTTTTTAAATATTTATAAGTAAATAGAGGTTCCTCCTTCTAGTTTTAACTTAATATTTCCTGGAATCTTTATAAGGTACGCTAAGTACTACTACCTGACCATCCTAACCCAAGCCACTACGGTTCGCGAAATCTATAATAGTATAAAACACTATTTCGAATACGATGTCCACTTCACCATATAACATATAAATTGGACTACTACGCGAGAAATAACAATGATAACGAAGAAAAAAGAGAAGGAAAACCAATGGATGTCCTTAACTAAATGCTTGATACACTGATGTTATATTAATTAATAATGGGAAAAGCTAACATTAACGAAACTATACTTCGCGAGTAAGTACAGATAGCAATTACGAATGTTAAAGAGTTCGAATATGCTTTACAACGCTTAATTATTATTTGCAAAGGATTTTTTACCCAGTTACAATTTTTGTTTACCACTGTAATAGCTCGTATATCAAACTTACTTAGTATATACACCTAAGTCAGTAATTTCCCTGACATAAATAAAGAAGACCTTGCAGTAGTTAATTACGTTAACTGTAAGTACGGTTATAGGCGCCTATTACGTTTAAAATCTGCTTTATCGACCCCAGATTAAAGGTAATAACCACGTTGGCATCACTAAGCCTAATATTTACGCGGAATTACTAACCGTAAATACTATCGTCTTAATAATGGTAGGAGATATTGGATTTTTGATAAGTCGGGCTATTGGTTAACTCGGCGCCCCTTTACCGAACGAAATAACAAAAAGGTAATGTAATATATTTAGTATCTCACTAATTTTGAATAGGATTACTAAAATTGAATCGTAGACTTAGAGGGAGATAAGCGAATTAACGGCTACAATTACCTTAAGTAAATTAGGTGATATAAAAATACTACTCCTAACGCGGCTTAATACCTAGCTGACTACGTCTTCTTATACCGTTTGAGAGGTAAAGACCCTTATCTTTGCTTTAACTAAGCCCCTATACCTTTACATACTTTTGAACTTCGCAATCACTACGCGAACTACACGTTTCAGGGTATTATGCTTAATAGGGGGGTAGTAAGGTACTTAATACGAGGTTAATCGTAATACGTAATATTATGGAGGGGAAACACTATAGCTACTAAAATTAATCGTTGTAATGCGGGTAAGGTTAAAATGAACTTTGGTTTAGGAGAAAAACTATTATTACTAGGGATAACAATAATTTAAACTATTATAGGAGTAATTAAGTTCCAAATCTTTAAGTCTCAGACTCCTTTCTTTCTTCATTTGGAGTATATAAAGACTCTTAGAATAAACGTCGACGTTAAGAAAGACGAGATAATTAAAAAAAAAGTTAAAGGTTTCGACTTTCTTTTAAGTTGAGATACCTATAGTATTATCTTTAATACCTTGAAAAAGTGGTGTCAAACCTGAAGAAGCTGGAAATACGTGAATTGATTCAGCTCTTTAACTATCTAGCCGTGAAAAAGCTATATAAAGTCCTAAAATCCGTAGGGTATAAAGATACGGAATACTTTGCCTTAAAAGTTATAAACAAGCTTTATTACTACTGCTAAATATTTGCCCCCCCAAAATTTAAGTTTACATTGAAAAACGATGAAGACTTTAACTATAAAGTTTTTGCTAATTTATTTTACTTGGATAATGAAACTGTTTCTCATGTCGTTAATTTTGTAACCATTTTTTATAAGGCTAAATTTCAGAAGTCTATTTCGGTAAAGGATTCGTAGAAAGCATTAAGGATGTTATGGATCAACACGTACCTGGGTCCACCTAAAGTCTTCGTTTACGATACTAACACCAATTTTAAGGCAGCAAAGTTTTAGAAAAATATCAAAAAATAGGTATTTAATGTAAATAGGTACCTGAAAATGACTACTAAAATATTAGGAAGGTTAAAATGGCATAATCCTTACCTAACCGAGCGTATAATATCCTTAAGTTGTAAATTGGAAGCCTTACGGATCTGGACGCACGTTTACAGATAGCGGTAAAAGGTTAAAACGATATTGTGGGCTCTAACGTCCTAATATCAACGTTACTAGTCTCTCAAGCATACTTAAACTTAATGTGTTGGAACAGTATTGTAATGGTATTGCATGCAGTGCAGTAGGTCAACTTTACTGTAAGTAAAGTTGACCGTACTGCAAGTGTATTGCTTTGTGCGGACTTACCGCATTGGGTGTAAGTCGAGTGCAGTACGCTGCACTTCACTCTAGGGCACGGGTCAAGCAATTGGCCATACAAATTACAGTACAGACCAGCTAGCGGTCTGCCAAACCTAGAATAATACATCCACCATCTGACTACTGTAATACTACTATTATTTTGAAGAAGACCATTCGAATCAACAACGTTGAAAGGTCTAAGGTCTACCAATATAAAGAGTAAATCTCCGCCTTTAACAAATATTTAAAAACGTGTTATAGCTCACGGCAAAACTTTAAGGGAATTACGAAAGGAATCAGAACGTCGCCAGGTTAATAATGTCTTTAACACTAGGAACAGCCCTAAAACAATCAACATACTTGCTTTGCTATTCTAAAGTATAGTCCTCATATAACGTGAGCTAAGTAAATAGCAAAGACCGTATAAAATTTGAAGTATCGTCAGTTATAAGGTGGTTATTAAAACCGCTAAAGATTTTATATCCTTTCGAAATCCTTAAGTTAAACTTTAAATTAGGGTTATTAACGATAAAACCATTCAGTTAAGCGACCGAATTAATACGAACTGTAAAGATCACACTAAATACCCGTGAGTAAATAGAAGGCGTCAGAGGGTTTATGTTAGTAGTAAAGTAGTAGAGGTAACAAAGGTACAATATCAAGAAGATGTATGTCCGTGCTGCAGGATAATCATTAGCCGTTGGGCTATTCAGATATGCAGACTGAATACTTAGATTAACAACTGAAGAGATATGAAGGAAATACTGTCTATGTGGTGCTGACCGTGTCCTTATATCTTATGGCCTTCATACCATCTTCAGTACTGAGGCTCACCAGTGCTCACTAAGGCTCACCAGTACTCACTGAGGATCAGTGAGCACTTGTGATCTAGATAACCCTAACCCTGGAGGGTTGCCTAGTCTGGTGCTAACAAAGAGATGTTTCCTGCCTGATGTGTTGGACTTCAGGCTCTCGGTAGCTCAGCTGCATACTGGCTTGTTTCCTGACCCGCCAACGTGCTTGAGTCATAACATGAATCTTTTTTACCCGTTATGAATAAGCCGATAAAACGCCGCCGACATAAACGACACTTAAAGAAAAAAACGTTAAAGAGGAGGAATATACACTGGGACGTATTTATAAAACTATTTAAGTGAAAATGAAATAAAAAGATAAAGAAAACTTGATATTAAAGCTTCGAGTACAACGAATTCTTCAAACCTTTGGGAAACCTCTTAAAGAAAGCGATAAACTCGAGATTAAGGGTTAATTAACTCGAAGGGTTATGTAATTTATTCCAAAAACTAATTTTAACCTTCAAAACCAGAATATTACGATTTTAGCTCAAAGATTATTTATAAGGTTAAAGGTAAAACTATGAGGTAGTTATAGGAAAAGTTACTCCTAATCGGTTAAGGATACGGCGATAAAGGTGAAGACTAAATTCTTATGTAATCACCAACGACTCAAAATATGATCTATCATTTAGTAATTTCTTTAATAGTATACTTATTAGTTAAAACTAAAGACAAGTTCACGTTTAATAATTGTAATATAATGCAAGCTTATACATAATAAAAAACGGGTTTACAACGGATAGTAATACTAGAATTTCTTTAGGAACTATGTATTATTTAACTTTTAGCGATGGTTTTACGATATATCAAACTATTATTCGGACTGGTTAAAATATGTATTTATTAGTTCCTAACCTACCAGTCGCATTTTAAACTACGGGTAGTTATGAAGTCTTTAATATAAGACCCGTATTTATTAGTAATGTAGAAAAGGACCTCGGCTTAATATAGATACAGATTAATGATACCCTTTTCGTCGGAATAGCTAGCTTTATAATATCGTAATAACAGGTAATGGAATATTTAAAATTTTACAATTATTAACCGGTAACGACGTGAACGAAAGATAACTAATTGAACTTTAACGGATATTTAATCTCTATATTTAGTACTAATACTAGGCTTAATTTGCGCTTAAAGAGCCAGCGTACTCTTTTAATTATAATCGACAAAACTAACGTAACCAAGGCCTAACGGTACTTAAAATAACGTGTTCTTGGTAGTTATATTACCACCTTATACCAACCGAAAGCTTTTTACAACCTTTCCATCGCGGAAAAAATATAGGATCCATCAAATGGAGACTTTAACCAGCTAAATGAAAGGCTTGAATAGTAAACGTAAAATCTAAACTGTGAAATCAATATAATCTCAATCTACGTGTCGAATACCAAGTTAATAATTTTCATGTATAAGGTCTTTATCAATAATATCGACCTATTTTGAGAAATCGGCTTTCTAATTACCCTCGTTAACAAAAAGTTGGTGGAGGACTAATTTAACGTAATTGATAGTTTAATTTACCAAGTATTCATCGAATGGAAAATGATTATACGAAACGTATTGCTTTCGGAAATTAATAATATAATGGTAGGTTTTGATATAGGCATAGCACTATAAAAAACCATGAATCTTATTATTAGGTAACTTAAGATTTTTTCCATCCTGGTGGTAATCTGTATCAATTTAAAAAGCGTTTTCGAATACTTTTCGAAGCTCCAACCCACCAGCGAAAAAAGCCTAATAATCGACGTAATAACACTTTGTCAAGCATACAAAAAGAGGGAAATTAAGTATTTTTGATGGATTAACGGCAAAGATAATCTTATTAATGCTATAAAGAAGGTATCGTCAAATGAGGCTTTTAAAAGGTTTGTAGAAAACAATAGGCTAACAGTACATATTGAAGGTTACGTTAATAAGCTGCCCGGAAAGCCCAAATTACGTAACGACAGTGAGTGACGTACTGGAAAACTGAAAGACTGCCACGGAAGTGGAGGAATTGATAATAGCGATTCGTTTAATTGGCACAGCTAAGATAGAGGTTCAAAAAGACTTGTGGCGGACGAAATTTTTGTGGAAATTAATAAACTTAGACCTTGGAGCTGTAAGGAAATTGACGGCAATCGGGATTAATTTGCATACAATTTAGTGTAATTCAGTATGACAGTTAATTGGAATTGACAGCGGGTTAGCAAGTTAGCGAGGTCGTTTTATAGAGCTAACCTGAAATGATTAATTAGTCACACTAGCCTACGCATACAAAAATAAAAAGCCGCCAGTGTTGAAATAGTACTACGTATAGTGCAATAGGTTAACTTTACTGTAAGCAAAATTGACTATACTAACTGCAAGCTGAGTGTATTGTTTATGTGGACTCATTGCATTGGGTGTAAGTCGGGTGCAGTATGCTGCACTTCATACTAGGGTACGGGCCAAGCAATTGGCCATACAAATAACAGTGTAGACTAGCTAGCGGTCTGCCAAACCTGGAACAATACATCCACCACTTGACCAATGCAATACTACTATTACTTCAACCACGATTCGAATCGACAATATTGCAACGATCTAAGGCCTTGCCAACAGTTATAGTGTAATGAATACAAATATATTACTTAAGATATTGCTATGTTTTATTGACATCAATTTTGTTATTTTAGCTAAACTAGTTGCTTATCCATTTTCTTGTGGCATGGTGGAGTATTATAGTGGGATACTGCAATTGGTCTGTACACTTGCTAGCAAACTTAGTCTTTGTAGTTTGAACCAATAATTATAAATTAGTCTTTTTTTCTTATACTTTTTACTATTATAATACATTTTCTTTGGCTTTACTACACTTGTTACCTTGCATACGGTAGTTGTTATTGTTGATTTTTTGGTAACTGAGAAATTTTGGCTTTTTTTACCCGGTTAAAACATTACGAGTAGCAGCAACCATAATAGTAGTTATGGTAGCAGTAGCAGCAGAAAAAACACCACAAGAATAAGCTATTTCTCAATAAATACCATCCCCTCATGTGGCCATTTTCTTATTACAATTAAATAAATATCATAAAGCGAATGAAAGGCAATGAAAGATTGAAAATAACTTGTAACTACCCGAGAAAACTATTACCTCCTCCCTTTAGTTATTTAAGTCGTTTGCTTTTAAACACCCAAACAACAGTTTAAGCGATATCTAATACGACTGCAAATTTCATCCAGCCCATCAAAGATACTTATAATACTAAGTTTACTAAGTTTCGTATTTATATTCTAGTTTCATTTAATTTAGCAATTCTAGAAAGAAACTTTACACTTCGTTTTAACCTGGACGAATATTGTTTACAAACAAACGTTTGTTTTTATTAATTCCAGGTAAACGTTGTTACAAATGAAAATAATACGGAGTAACTTCATATTTTCTTTTAGTTGAATAAGAGAGAAAGGACAAGTTGAAGGAGGAAACAACAAATAACCACTGTCAATATTTAGTTTTTTAATTATTATAATAACATTAATCTTTAATTTTATTAATCTTATAAATCGGCGTTCTTTCAGTATTATATTCAACATTCATGGTTTAAATTAAAAGATGTAGATATAAGGGGAGTTTCAATGTTTTTTTCGTAATATATAATAGAAAGCCAGTGGTTAAAACGTAAAGAGATGGGTATTCTCAACTTTAAGTTCCTTAATTTCAAAACTTTCGGTATGGTTATAATAGAAAAGACGTTGTTTTTATAATCCTTTGAAGTTTGTAGTGACATTTTTATAATGTTATGGATGTAAATGTAAGTGCTGAGTTTTAAGTTCTCGAAATAATTTCTATATTGCTATGAGGTTTTATAATTTAGTCATGAAATCAACAGACTATTCCCTAAATGTTTCCGCTTAATGTGTGTTTGAAGTTTTTTGAATTAAATGAATATAGTTACTTCGAGACCTATTACAAATGTAGGCTGAGTTGTTAGTAATTTTCGAAAAGTTGAGTTTATTTTTCGTAACTTATTTCACGATTAATTCGAAACACGAAAGTATTTTGAAATGAAAATCAGTTATTGAAAAGCTATGAATATATTTTAACGGAATAACCATAATTAAACTGGTATCAAAATGGATATTTGAAGTGATTCACATTGTATAATGTAGTAGAACTTATTTTTTTCGTATGAATATTAAGCTATAACGTATTATATAGCTCAAATCCAAGAAATGGAAATTATTTTCTTCTTCATAACAAATGGAAAAAATTGTGTTTATATTTTGGTAACGAGAAATAAGAATCTCAAATGCTACTATTTTTTCTGCAAAACTGATATTCGGCTAAATGTTTGTCTTAACGATAGTAAGAAATATTACAAGTATAAGAATAGTAATCATAATTATTTCAACGTTTGTTTATGGTAAGGTTACTTTTGAATAACCTTAATCTTAGTTGTGTAAATGATGATAAAAATTAATAATTTATTTGTCATAAAGGTGGCTGTTATCATAAAAATAAGCGGTTTCTTGATTAAGATCGTCGCTGCGTTGAACGTCGCGGTAATAAACGGTGTGGTAATCGTTGTAGCGATTGATACAATGATTTCCGTGGCGATAGTTATGATTGCGAGCGCCGAGAGAACCCAATTCACAATATGTTATCGAATAACTCTGACGATAAAATGTAATTGTAGGTTTTACTCGCCAGATTAGTCTCCTGAATATTGTCGAGGTTAAAATGTTTCGTAGGTATATTTACAAACAACGCTGAGTGTTACCGCATTTGCAGCATTTACCTTAAGGCTTTCGAATTTTTAACAAGTTATTCGTACCTTGAGGAAAATGTATTGTTAAGTTTTAAATAGATTTATAGGAAAAGAAACCTTATTTAGCTTAATTTCAAACTTTTGGCCCCAAACTACCAAAGGTTGTCACCGTTATTATTTATTTCAATGTAATAGTAGTTTATCTTTCCCGAAAAATTCATGGGAAGCCCCTAAATTTTTTAGTACTGCCACCAACATTGTATAAGATTTCTAAACATCGCTGAAAACCTCTTTAAAAAGATTTCTCTATGGCTAAATTTAAAGGGCCAAATCGATATCGCGCGTTCTCAGCACGTTTGCAAAGAACTTCCGATCTTTACGAAAAGTTCAAAGGCCTTAACAATAACGCTAACCAACTGGATCACCCCCAGCAGAGAAGCACGTAGTTGTACAACAACTTTAACGCTTTATAATTGAGTCCCTTCACAGGGCCCTTGACGCGTAGAGGCGAGATCTGAAAGTTGAAGGGTTCGTATATCGGGTTTAAGAACAAAGTATTAAAGTTTTCTTCGTTTATTTCAGAAGGCTCAGCTGTATCAAGTAACTCGTTTGAACGTTAAGTATTACGTAGTAAGTTATCGATAATATCGCGGGCGTGAGCCTGGGCCTTTGGTCGAGAAGGATTTTTCCAACGCAAGGCGAAAATATCCGCGAGGCTTTTCGTACAACTTTTTCTGCCGCGTTTCATTATTTTACGAAGTTAACTTTCCTTATAAATTTATCAGCCTCTTGCGCTATATTACCCCTTACACTTTTATGGAGTTTCGAGACCATTCATTATATTTATACAAAGAATTGAATGAGCTGTTGTAACAAGATGTAGTTAAATACCGGGCTTCAAAATATTATAAAACAATTCAGCTTCCCTACGAAAATCATTACATAATGCTCGCGACCGTTCGAAGTGCAATTTCTCTTAAATTATTTCCTTTGAAAAGGCGGAAAACAAAATAGAATTACAGGTTTACCCTAGAGTTTCAAAGGGATTTAAACGTAATATCAAAAGTTATTTCTTCCGATATGTTTTCGTTAAACGTATGCAATAAAACCAGTTCGTTTTTAAATTGGTGAAGAAAACACCTACGGGGTTCTTTATCTATGATACCTACATTATCATTAAACCCCAATTTTATTTTTTAGAAAACGATACTGTTGGAATAGTAGTTAATTGTAGTACAGTTAGTCAACTATACTATTAAGTTGACTGTACTGACTGCAAATACACTGTATTGTTTATGGGATTAACTGTATTGAGTTTAACTCAAATACAATTTGTGTCCACTTTAAACTAGTCCACTGGCCAAGCAATTAGACATACAAATTAGTGTGAAGAGTGGCTAGCGGTTTGTCAAACCTAGAACAATACATCCATCACTTAACCATACAATACTAATGCTACTTCCACTACGATTCGAATCGACAACGTTACAACGTCTAAAGGCTTATCAACAGTCTAGGCCTATCAACACTAACCAGTACTTATTAGGTTAAATACAGATTAGCTAGGTAAAAGAAGAAGTTATTTTCTGGTTGCACTTTGATAAAGATCAAAATAGAGGACATATTCTTGCGAAACACCTCTACAAACTACATCGGTTTTCACGTCAATAAAAAAAAGAAGACTTCTAAGTTACGTCGGTTTTCACGGTAGTCTAAAGGTGGCGACAGTATCACTATTAAATCAACAAAAAAATTCATTAGATCCTTTTTGAGGATAAACGTTAAGATTGATCGTTGAAAGTCTCAATCGTAAATTTGGCAAAAATCTATGTTAGTAATATCGTGGGTATTACTACTATGAAAACAACTAATATATATGGCCTTTAACTTTAAATTTTCAATAACAACAAAGAACATTTAATCCTAATTCTTACACCAAACTTTGGCTTTACACTAACTCATCACCTACTCAACCCATTTTTCCTCCTCCCCTTACATTATGAGGTCGTCAATCGTTAAGATCTCTACTCTAAGCGAAAAAATTAAGAATCGCCAAATCACGTCAATAAATCCATGTCGCGCAACTCCACGTCAAATAGCAAAGTCACTACACTCACAAATCGCCAAATCCAATTAAAAGTTCCTTCGCTTGAACCACCAAGTCAAAATAGCATCTAGTTATATGAATATAAAGGTAATTAGGGCCTTGAAACTCTCGTTATCAACCATGACGATGAAAATATTTAGATTAAAGATGTTGACCAATCCCTAACTAAATAGTACCTAATTAATTACGTTAGCTAATATATTCTAGACACTCATGTTGGTAGACAATTTAACCGTAACGCTTGCGCCTTTCAAAGCTTTTGTAAAGCTTTCTTTACTAGATAATTAGTATGTAAAAAATGATTTAACGTATAATTAATGTCCAATTAAGGGGAATATTAATTGGCATGTGATTTAAATCTCATAAAAAAACTTATTAAAGCTGTAAAAACCCTTATTCTAACTAGCCTAATACAAAGAACCCCCTTATAATCCTAATCCTTAAAAATCACGAGGAAAAAACAAAGGCACTAATATTCTTTGGCGCCCTTATACATATAGTAAAGAACTACCACTTCAGATCCAATTAAGTTAAACCTTAGAATTTCTAATTTGAGTTTTTTTTTATAGACTAAAGATGAGAAATGTATCAGTTTATTCCATAATATAGCACCTCCTCACAACAAAATGTAGTTCGCGTTCGATGGCAGTCAAACAAGTAAAGCAGAAGCCGCGAAAACGGTAAAAGAAATTAACACCGAGATTATCTATCGGTAAATGAAAATAAAATATTACATCTCTCAAAACCTTCCCTACGATCGTTAAATCCCCCTTAACCCTTAAAATGTCCCTCAAAATCGGTAAGGTTTCCTCTAGAATCATCACGTCCCTCATAAAGAAGCTTCACACAGCAGGTACGCCTATACTTGTATGCCCTATTATGGGTCCTATCATATGACTTTATTGTTCGGTTTAGATAATTATCAATTACCCCAATTATAGCGACTTTGAAACTCCAAGATTTAAGTTGATGGTAGGAATTACCATCGACTATTAGAAGAATTATCGTAATCTTTCCCGTAAACTAGTTAAGATATTCAATATCAATTTCAAACTTTTCACGGATTTCGCGAAGATATGAAACGACGTAGAAAATTATGACTAAAAACTTTATAATTTGCTTAACCAAAGGATAATACCTCCTTTTAATATCTCCAATTAAATAGAGATTCGGTTTCTTGGTTTTTACTTCCAATTTCCTGAAATTTTATAAGTTACAACAGGAATTATTACTTAATATTTTTAATAAGTGAAAAAGCTTCTCGGGATATTTACGATAACATAGAAAGCTATTTAGAAAACAACATCCACCTTACGTAATACCACCCGAACTACGTCATCACAAGGTAGACGACGATGATAATTTTAATAAAAGGGGAAGAAACAACAGTTAATATTTTGACCAGATATTGAATAAGTTGATGTTGTATCAACAAGCAATAAGGAAAGCCCATACTAATGAAACCACAATTCGGAAATAGATACGGGCAGTTGTTACGGTTGTTCACGAATTTAAGAAGGCCTCATAACGCCCAATTACTACTTATAAAAACTTCTTTCATTAGTTAAGATCCTTGTTTACAATTGTGATAAACTTCATGTCAAACTCGATCTGTATATATACCCAAGTTGATAACTTTTCGAATTAAGATAAAAATCCATACGATATCGTAATATATTAATCGTAAATACGGAAGGCACTAACGCTCAAAACAAGTTCTAGAGCCTTTGGACTAATATCCATGACCACAATAGCGTTAGAAATGAAGGAAAAACTAAAGCGAACCTATTAATCTCAAATATTATCGTCGCAATAACAGCAAAAAGTATTAAATTTATGACAAATATTATTATTATTTAATTCGCCATCTTTCGACTAAACGCCATGAATTAAATGTAGTATATTATTCCTAATGCCTCATTGCTTTCGAGTAAAATTAACTGGATTACACTATACATTACGAGGTTAGAAAGGCTGTGAATGATATCGATATATCAAAATAAGTTACGGAAATCAAGATATAACTCCCAAAACAGCCTAATAACTAGCCGAATTGTTTTTTTATTCATCTCAAGCAGCGAAAACCCTCAAATCTTCCCTGAAATTCAAATAACTGACTGCTTATATACCTTTAATTCTCGCAATCGTTTCGCGGACTATACGTTTAAAGATATTACGCCAAATAAAGGGGTAATCAGTTACTTAACAGAAGGCTATTCGAATACATGGTATGACGAAGAGAAAGCATTAATATCACGGAACTTAATCTTCAAGATATTGGTGAAGTTAAAATTAACTTCGGTTTTAGTAAATGATTATTTTCATCAAAACCGAGAATTGTTTCATTTGTTACTATACAAATAACGTTTCATATGCTTGAAACCCCATCTACATTCTTCTTCTACTCAAAAAATATAAAGATTATCAGCGTTAAAGTCAATGTTAACGTTAAAGAACTAATCAAAAAAAGGTTGGAGATTCCCTTTCGCCTCCAAGTGGAGGCATTTTTAATTCCATTTTAAAGGCCCAACAGTAATAGTAATAAATTCAACGGAATCATAAATACGTCAATTATACTAACACCTAATTAACCAACTATTAACAGGTCATATAAAACCCTAAAGTCGGCAAGGAATAAAAACAAAAAATACTATGCTTCAAAAACGATTAAAAAACTTTATTACTATTACCAAATGTATACAAAAACCCCCCGAAAATTCAGATTTATATTGAAAAACTATGAAAATTTCAAATACGCAATTTATGTTCACGTATTTTAGTTAAATGATAAACCTATTCTTTATATCATAGAATTTACGACTTCTTTTTACGAAGTCAAATTTCTTAAGTACCTATCGATAAAATATATATATGAAACTTTGAAAAATTGTAAATTAATACGTATTTAAGCCTACCTCATATAGTTATTTATAATACCGGTAGCAATTTAACGGCGGCATAGTTTTGAGTTGATGGGAAGATAGTAGGGATTAAGTGCAAAAAGGTACCTATTAAAATCTACTAAAGCACTAAAAAAGTGAAGAAGGTATACACACTATTTAGCAAGGCGTATAATATTTAATTTAGAAACTCAAATTTTTATGAATTAAAACTCACGTTTTTAAATAGAGGTAAATGGTTTGAACGATGTTATAGGCTTTAATAACTTAGTATCAATGATATTTCTTTTTAAATGTTACAGGATAGTGCTTGTGATAGTGGTTACCACGGATCTAGCCCTAGCAGTTTATATGCTCCCCAAATTCTCCGAAAACGCTTTTTAAATATAACCTTACATCTGTCACGTAAAAGGCAAACCCATTTTCTATACCTTTATAACAACTCCTCAACAAGGGTTTCTCCCTTTTTATTTATCGAAGATTATTAATAGTATTCAACCGCCTTCAACGACAACTAAAACCTAATCCCTTTATATATCTCTTTCGATAATCTTTTCCCGATGGTATTTTGGCTGTTTGTAAACAGCCATAGCCTAAGGCCATATCTTCCGACTTTTTAAACCTAAAACCTTACACTTTAAAGTAATTTCCTAACACGCACGTATGTAACCACGTAAAAAATGCACTGGTAATGAAAACTATTTAAGCACCTCATATAAACGATTTAAAAAAACTTCAAATACGAAATTAGTTAAGCGGAATGAAATCGTTCGTGAATATGTTTTACGTATAAAACAATATTACACCGACGTATTAGCCACGCTAATAAATATAATCTGGTAGCTTGAAACTATTTATTTTGCACCCAAGTCTTCAAAACAACCCCCTATTGAAAAAGGTACCGCTATAATACCTACAAACAATACAACTATTGTGTCGCTCCTTACCCAAAACCGCGCCAACTTACCCAACAACAATAACGACAACCCGAATTCCTCCGACTCCGACCACAATAATAACGACCTACACGATAATATTAACTGTTAATAAATTCAATAAAAATTCTTTGATGAAAATATTGAATTTTCCGACGTTATACTACGCTTTCCGGTTTGAGAAAATATAGTAATGTTGGTAGAGCTTTAGACGCTGCAACGTTGTCGATTCGATTGATTGGTCCAAGTAACAGTAGTATTGCATTGGTTAAAAGGAGGATGTATTGTTCTAGGTTTGGCAGACCGCTAGCCCGTCTGCACTGTAATTTGTATGATCAATTGCTTGGCCTGTGCCCTAGACTGAAGTGTAGTGTACTGCACTCAACTTACACCCAATGCGGTAAGTCCATATAAAGTAATACACTTGCAGTACGGTTAACTTTACTGTAAGTAAAGTTGACCTACTGCACTGCACATAATATTATTTCAATACTGGCGGCTTTTTAGTTTGTGCGCATACGCCAGTGTGGCTAACTAATCTTTTCCGGTTACCGCTGAATTGCTTTCTTGTCAACAAGTCAGAACCTTCTTAATTTCAGTTAAATTCCATACTAAATTATACCCATTAACATGCAAATTGATCCTATTAGTTCTTAATTGCTCTGTTTCCCCGAGGTTCAAGTTTATTAACTCCTATAAAAATTTCTTTCGCCACAAACCTTTGCAAGTCTTTACTTCAACCATGCCTCTTAAACAAATCACCATTATTAATTCCTTGGAAGTTTTTCAGTTTACCAGCACATCTCTCGTTACTTAATCCGAGCTTTCCGGGCGGCCTATCGACGTGGCCCTTGATTTGTATTGTTAACTTTTTACTATATACAAATCTTTTTAGGGATTTGTTCGGTGATACCTTCGTTATAGCATTAGTGGAGTTATCTTTGCCATTGATTCTTCGGAATTCTTCAATTTCTCTCCCTTCGTAGGTTTCGCGTAGTGTTATTACGTCGATTATTAGGCGTTTTTTATTATTAGTTTCGAGTTTCAAAAAGAATTTAAAGAGTCTTTTTGAATTGATATAGATTACTACCGGAATAGGAGGAATTCTTAACTGCTTGGTAATAATGTTAAGAGTTTCTCATAATATTATACCTACGTTAAAGCTAGTAATTATACCATATATCCAATATCAACACGTTTCATGTAATTATTTTACACTTATTAGAGGTTTATTAAATTAGGTTGCCAATAATACTAAACTGGTTTTCCTGACCTTTTTTATTAATAAGGGTTATTAGAAAGCTAATTTGTAAAGATAACTCGATGTTATTTGTACAGGACCCGTCCGTAAAGATTATTAACTTAGCCTTCGATAAGTCGATTAGTATTATATTGATTTCACAGTCTAAGTCTCGCATTTATCACCTAAGGTCTTCATTTTACCGGTTAAAGTCCTTATCAGTTGGCATTTGTGTTTTTACCGCGATAAATAAGTCGTAAAAAGCTTTTGGTTAGTATAAGTTAATGATATAGCTGCCTTAAGTACGTTATTCTAAGTACCGTTAAGCTTTGTTCTTGTTAGTATTGTCAATTATAGTTAAAATAAAGCCCTGGCCCTTTTAATGAAATCTAAGACCGATATTGAAATTAAGTATACAGATTAAATATTCATTCAAGTAAAGTTAGGTATCCTTCATTAGGGTTATTACCGGCTTGTAGTCCCAGAACTTGAAGTCCTCAATAGTTTGTATTTCAGTATTACAAAGCAAGCCGTTCCGAAAAATAGGGTATTGATAATTTATATGCCTATCATGCTGAAGTCTTTCTTTTACGTTGCTAATAATCACAAGTTGTATGTTAAAGATTTTATAGCTAGTCAGGATTTAAAGTATAATTGGTAGGTTAAAAACTAGTGGATGCCTACTTTAGCTAATCCGTATAGTGGTTTGATATAAAATATTACCGTACTTGAAGGGTAAATAACACGAAGTTTTTTTGACAGTTATAAGAGTACAATCCATTGTAAATTTGTTACTAAGTACATATAGGCTTACGTTATATTACGGCTATTAAGTATAAACTTGCTCTTAGTTTTGGCTAGTAAACTCGCTGTTAAAGCTATTACCAAGCGTTAGCTTATCTTTTAAATTGTTGGAAGCCATATAAGGATGTAGTTTTTGCTTTTATTACCGTATCCTTAAACAATTAAACTTGATTTTTCAGACGGCCGCCCCGTGATTTTGGCGTTAACCTCGTAAATAATCATTAACTTAAATATTGTATAGTTTGGGGTTTAAAAGTTGAAATCGGTTTTCGGTACGAATTATATAACCCCTCGAGTTAATAGGCCGTTAATCTTGACCTTGTCATTTTCTTTAAATGGTTTGCCGGTGGTTTTGATAATTCCTTACATTCAAAGCTTTAGTATTAAGTCTTCGTTATCCTTCTATTTCCTATTTACCTAAGTAATATTATATATGCGGCCTGGTATGTATTCCTCTTTTTTAATGTTTTTCTTTTTCGAAAGTCGTCCGCGCCGGGGGCGTTCCATCGGCTTATCGATAACGGGTAAAGAAGGTTTATATTAGCTCGTTCTCTTAACTTACGGAGCTTAAAGGTCTTTATCTTGAGTTGCCTTGATGTAAAGCTCAACTTAAGTGGTTCGGAAAAGTATAGAACCGTTAATCGTTTCAACAACTACTTTGGAGTTCGCGATACTTAATATTTTATACGGGCCATCCTATTCGCCTAACTCATGTTTTACGATGACTTCATTTTGTAACAGTAAAATAAGCACATCGATTGTTAAAGGGCTGTTCCTATCATTAAGGGCGTTATTGATTTAACGACGTACCCATTACTTTCGCAGTTCCCTTAAAGCTTTTCTGTAGGCTGTAATACGTTTCTAAGTACTTGCTAAAGGTAGAGATTCACTCTTCAGACGTGGGTACGCTTTAAAGAACAGGAACGTTGGAATTAATCTATCAAGGCTTACAGTATCGCTTAAGCCTTTCACTATCATCTATAAGCGTGGCTCCGGATCCGTAAAGCCTTGAATTTCCAACGTAAGGATATTATACGCTCGGCGAAGTAGTGCGTATAGCTTTTTAACCTTTCCAATACTTTAATAGGCTTTTATAAGTATCTGTTTACACTGGATACCTATTTTTTAACATTTTTTTTAAACCTTTACCGCAACAAAGTTTGTATCGATATTGTTGAAGACGACGTTAGATAAATCCAGGAACATGTTAATCTATAGCATCCTTAACGTTTAATACATATCTTTTACCTAAATAGACTTCAAAAACTTAACTTCGTGAAAAAAGGGTATAAAATTAACGACGCAAAGGAAAAGATTATTATTCAAGTAAAATATATCTACGAAAATCTTGCAATTGAAATCATTATCTTTTTTTAACGTAAACTTCAATTTCTGAGTGGCTTAAGTATATGTTCAGTAGTGGTAACAAAGTTTGTCAATAGATTTTAGGGTAAAATATTTTACATAGTTTTGCACTACTGACTTTAAGACTTTATATAGCCTATTAATAGTTGGATAGTTAAAACTTCGGTATAGTTAAAGTATCTCCGGCTTCGTCAGGTTTAACATTACAATTTACGGACCTTAAAGATAAAACTATAGGTATCTCTATTTAAGGGTGAGTGGAAACCTTTGGCCGTTTTTAATCAGTTCGTTTATATTAACGTCGACGTTGACGCCAAGGGTCTTCATATCATTCTAATAGAGTAAAAAATGTGTATATGACTTAAGGATGTAAAATGTAATTACTTCTACAACAATTTAAATTATCTTTATCCCTTATAACGATAGTTATTCGTTTGGTTTAAAGCTAACTTTGGCTTTATTAGTATTGTAACGAATAATATTAGTAACTATAATACTTTCCTTTAGAAATGTCATATACTTCGAATAGCTTTTTATTAAGTTCCTTATTGCCCTTATGTCGGGCATAATATTTTAAAACTTGTAGTTCGTGTAGCTATCGCGATGGTTAAAGGTATATAAGGGATCAGGGGCTTAATCAGGGCAAAGGTAGGGGTCTTTACCACCTAGACGGTATAAGAAGGCGTGGTCGATTGATTATTGGGCCGTAACAAGAGTAGTATCCTCGTGCCACTTAATTTATTTACGGGTGTTAACAACGTTAATTGGCTCGTCGCCTTTAAAGCCAGCGATTTAATCCAAGTAATACTATTTAAAAGTAATGGGGTATCAGTCGTAATATACTGCCTTTTTGTTATTACACTCGGCAAAGGGGTATCGAGTTGACTAGTAGCCAAATTTGTTATTAATTAAATATTTTTTGCTACTTTTACAATGATAATATTGGCGGTTAACAGGTTCACCTAAAGCTTGGCCTTGTTGGAGTTAACATGGTTGCTGCTTTTAGTTTGAGGCCGAAGGCGATAGGCCAGAACTTAGGCGTTGTAGGCGCCCGTACTTGCGGTCGACGTAAGTAATTACCGTAAGGTCTTTTTCATCCATATCAATAAAGTTGCAAGCTTAGGAATACATACCAAGCGAGTTTGGTATACGCGCTTTTTCTGTGGAAAAAGAGGAATGTAACTGGCTAAAAAAGCTTTCGCAGGTGGTATTTGGGCGTTATAAGGCGTATTTAAATTCGTTGACGTCCGTAACTATTACCTGTACCTGTTCGCGAAATATGACCTCGTTAATGTAAGCTTTCTCCATTGCTTTTTAACACAGCATTAACTTGTTAAACATTTAATTAAGGACGTCTATTAGTGTTTCCTCCTCTTTTTTTAACCATTATTATAGTCTACCTCATTATGGTCCAGTTTATATAGTATTACGGAAAGTGGACGTCGTGCTCGAAGTCATCCTTTATGTTATTGTAGATTTCGTGGAACGTGTTAGCTTTAATAAGGAAGGTCGTGTAGTAGTCTATAGCATACCTTATAGCGATTCCGGGGAATAGTAAGTAAAAACCTAAAATAGAAACCTCCATCCATTTGAAAATGTTTTAAAAGGGTATTTTCTTGGGGTTAAAAAGGTTATAGGGCTTCCCGTTATACTTTTCTACATCGTTCCAAATCTTAGCGATGTCCTTAATGAACTGATAATTAATGTTATCTACTTTAACAGGTCTTAGACAAAATTCGCAATAGTTATCCCAACCTTAAATAGTATTTATTGGCAGTTTAAGCCTTGGAGCTTCCGAGATACGGTGCTAAGGATAATTACCAGTCGCTTGGCTTGAAGGGTAAAGTTTTGTAGTAGGGCCTATGGTGAGCTTTCGTGCGTAGGCAAATCTGAGGGGGGAAAGTTTCTGAGGGACTTGAAAGTTAAATTACTAAAGGCCGATAGGTACTTAAAAGTTTTGAAAGACCTATCAATATTTTTTAATTATTTGGTATAGAGCGCCGACGTTAATACCTCTGGCCGCGTTAGTGGCTGTTGATTTACGTGCCCGGTCGCCGTTAAGGACGTACTCTATGGTGTCACGTAGTGGTACAGAGTTACCGAATAGATTAACAGGTTTCTTATCGCCAACGTATAAAGAGGCTTAACTTTGCTAAAGATAAGTTAATGGTCCCCTAAATCGCGTATAGATTCGGTAAGGTTTCTTAATAGCTTTTTCTTTAGGCCGTAGGTTATAAGGGCAATTTTCAAACTGGGATAAGTCGAAAATAGTTTAGACTAACGTCGTGACACCTTGTACTTAAACGAAAATCCCTCGTTCCTCCAGTTTGGATCTAAGTTTTAACTTAACCCACTTTTAAATTGCTTTTCACATATCCAATATCCAGGTTTAAAAAAGTCTTTATATTTATTACAAATAAAGTAAGGGTCGTATCTGTAGTTGTATTTAATAATTAAGCATCCAACGAAGTTGATAAAGTGTTTTTCCTTTGATTTTTTATCAACGTTTAGTGACTAAAGATCATCGTCTTAAAACTTGGTAAAACCAGTTCCGAGCGCTTTAATTGCTTTTGTTCTGGTGAGGTTGGTAATAGCTTTAAAGTAAAAGCTAGCGGCAAACATTTCAATGTTCTGGCCTGTGTAGGACTTGGTGGGCGTGTAAGGAAAGGGACTTGGTGATCTCTAGGGGTAGGAATTTGGTGTTTTGGCGTGAGGTCGAGTAACGTGGCTTGTTTTGGCGTAACTTGGTGTTTTAGCTTAGAACAGAGAACTTGACGATTAAAGTGACGTGAAGATTGAAAAGAGATAATTAGGGAAAAGATTTGGTATAAAGGGTAATATCAGAGGTCGTTTTTTGTTTGTGGAGGGCGATGGTTGTAAGTTGTTTAGCTTAGAGACTTGGTCGTTTTTTTGGTAGTTGTAGCACCTGCAGTAGTAATGATTTAGCCGTTTTTAAATTTACCGAACTTTGAGACTTTTGAAAGTGAATGTTAACGTCTTTAAGAAATGTCAATAAAGATTTCTTGGTGTTTTTTTTAATAGAGATACCGTTGCCTACTGTCAGATTGCCGTTGGAGACTAACGCAACCTAAAGTCTTTTCTGTTTTCCTGCCGTTGGGGACTGGAGTAGTTCTCATAGATACTTTTTACAAGAATCTTTCCTCTACCCTAGCCGTCATAACCATAAAGCATAACCGAAAAATAGCTTCTTCTTTTACTTAGATAATCTGTGCTTAAGCTAATAAACACTAATTAGTGTAAGTAGGGTTTTAGACGTTGTAACGCTGTCGATTCGATTGATTGATCGAAGTAATAGTAGTATTGCATTGGTCAAAAGGTAGATATATTGTTCTAGGTTTGGCAGACCACTATTCGGTCTGTACTGTAATTTGTATAGCCAATTGCTTAGACTATACTCTAGAGTGAAGTGTAGCGTACTGCACTCGACTCACACTCAATGCGGTAAGTCCGCAAAAAGCAATACATTTGCAGTGCGGTCAACTTTACTGTAAATAAAGTTGACCTACTGCACTTCATTAAATATTATTTCAACAAGTAATGTAAATTACGTGAAAACCGAAAGTTAATTGGTAAATAAAAGATATCTCTTATATTATCTTTCAACTGTTGAATTTCTATACGAGAACCGTTATAAAAAGATGTGATGCTTACGAAGACGACAACAGTAATAGTAATCCCAATGTTTTTATAATGATACTTTATAAGTACTTTTATGTCCCGAACGCGATGAAAGTAGTTATCGCCTGGTTTCCGAATTTAAAATAAAAGATTTCAAAACGGTTTTACGTTTTATTGAATATATAAAAGACTATATTGACCGAAATAAACGATATAACTTAGCAATCCGCCGCTAAACTCGTATCTTTCGAAAACGCTTTTAACGAGAAAATGATAAATACATTACTTTTTTTTTTATATACTCATAAATTTTAAGCATTCGTTGGATCGAGTTAAACTTTCAAATGAACGATCTTATAACCCCTACACTTTATACAACAACGTTAACCACCTTGTTAATACTAGTAATAGCGGTTCTTATTTATAACGGGGGCGGCAAAAGATATGGGTTACTGCACAATAACTAGGAAAATATTATGATCACTGGCGTAAATCTTTTTGAACCGGTACCAAACGACGTATTATCTAAGGTAACTATTTTAAACTCTTCTATCATAAAAACCTCGATTTTTAATTTTAATACAACGCAAGTAGTTAGTAAATTCGAATTTGCTTGCTAAATTCTACATAACGCCCAAAAACCTTTGAAAAAAAAAAATCAAGAAGAACATTCACCCTATTTTCGCCTATAATATTATCAACCTTTAAACAGGAAAAGAGGAACTCCTATTCATCATCACGCATAAAATCTGGAAGGGTTTTAATTCGACCCGGTGACGTACCCCCATCATTTAAACAGCTTCATATTTATGATAAATTTACTTTAAAATTCTTTTGATTTATTAACTTCTCAATAAATTCAAGTTATTAATATTATAAAGTGGGTATTAAGTAATTTCTACGCTTATTAAAATTGCTACACATTCTTATTCCATATTAATTACTTAATGATGTTATTCATTACCTCTTTATGATTAGCGCATAGTTTATTTTCTTCATAATTATTTATCATTTAAGCTTTTTGTATAGAGATATCGAATTTGAGCTTATATTTTTAACCATTGGTAATACGATATTTGCTTAGTTGAACATCGAATCATGTGAGAATGGTTGATTTATGCTGCTTAGAAGCATATATCATTTTTGGGATGAATGGGTAACTGTCGCCTATGAGAACGGGGATTCGCGCCGGTGAAAAAAGAACCTAAGGGTATTGATGGCGCCACCTTCCACGTTATATTCCGTAAGGTTCGGAGAGACCACTCTGCCACTACACGTATTGTTATCGTTTAACTAGAAAATATTAATAAAACAAAAGTCTCGAAGTCATTCGTTATCATTAAAAACAATATTCCTGATAATTTATAGAAATTTGAACTCTTATTCGAATAAAACCTTTAATGACAAACTGTTTCCTTACTGCTCCGAAACCCATGACTAAATTATCCTTTCAAACGACAATTAAACCCATCTTTTAGAGGGTTTCAAAAGCCTATTGTATGGCATATTACAAAAGATGTTAATTAAATTGTAGAATTGATGTTATATGCATGCGAACAACCTTTTAATATGTATCTTCGTGTTTTTCATTAAAAATCTCAGGCTAAGCTTCGTTTCAATATAAATTACCTCCAATTTAGCGTTATTATGAAAATCGACCGTTATTACCCCCCATAATTAAGGAAATGTTTACGAATATTTTATAAGTTGATTAATATACCAAATTTTTTATTAAAAACTATTTTTATATACTTCGTATTAAACAGGGAGGTAAGTAGAAAATTGTGTTCCATATACGTTTTAGACGTTTTCAATATTTAATTACTTCTTTCAATATTTTTGGTATATTGGCTTATTTTTAACAATATGTCAATAATTCCGTATGCCCATTTCTCGACATTTTCTCTTTCTTTCATTTGAACAACATTTTGTTATATGTCAAAAAAAATTATAGCGACCCTAATATTAATATGGAATAGGTGTTAAATCATTTAAATATCGTCAAGCGAAACTTCGACATATATAAATACAAACTTGACGTTTGAAAATTAAACATTTGGAGTATATTATTCAAACGGAAATCTGGGTACCTATGAACCCGGATAACTTACTTACTATTTGGGAGTAGACGATTCCCACGTTGGTATTAGGGGTACGAATTTTTTAAGATTTATTTACTTTTACCGGGAATTTATTCAAAATTACTTTACAATGAACGACTTTTTAATTGGTTTAACTAAGAAGAACGTTTTTTTCCGTTAAATGTTGGAGAAAAAGGCTGTTTTCAACCAGTTTATGTTTTATTCCTTTCCGAACCAATTTTCGCCTAGTATAACCCTAACCGGGAAAACTTTTTAAATGTCGATTGTTCCGATTGTACTTTAAAAGGTTATTTACTTTAACGGGAAGTTTACGATTCCTTCCGCCTAATGACACATTACGTTCTTTGTTAATCACATGTTGAATATAATTGAAAAAATTACGATGAAAATGATTGGGTATTCAAATTACTTCGAAATATGAAACGCAAAGGTATGGGGTACGGCCTGTCCGTTCATTTTATTTATGAATTATAAAAACTCAGAATATTTTATAAATTCTCAACGGCTCCCCAAACGAAATTTCTATTACTTACAACATCTTCTGACATTTCGTTTTCAATCAATTTATAATAAAGGAATAAACAAAATGTAACCCGGTATAATATTGCGATGAGATTAGGATATTCTCAAAATTCTTTTTGTCCCCCACCTTTTAAACTAGAAACTGCAATTTTTACGCACCAAATAGATTACTTATAAATATCTCTCACGCGTGTGCGTCTCCCGGTTAACTGTTACACATGAGTTTATTACAAAAGGTTACTAACCTTTCACTAATATCGATCTTTCAAATAACCAAGATGTCATTATTACCCGGGAAGTCATTTACCTTCATTGAATTTGCGCGGTACATATAAGCAACCGGATTTATTCCATTGATATTCGTATTAACGATAGCTAAATACTTAAAGTCTTCATTTCAAAATATTCAACAAAAAATAATTGTATTTTATGATTTTATAAATATATACATGTTCCCATTTACAAGTCCTTTATTATCTTATCAATTGAAGCTCTATACAATTAACTTTCCACCAGTTATCTAGATCGCAAAGTTGCTATTCATATGTCATCTAAAACGTACTTTTCATCCAGTCGATACCCTACGATCCGACATTCACCAAATTTATAATATTCATATGCGGAAAACTTATTGTATTAATTGTTAAATGGGAATTTTCAAATTCTTATCAATTTTAGAACGGCTTTAAAACGAGTTTTTAGCCGACTTGATAGTCGATTTCCCTTGGAAACTAGTTAATAACCTATTTCATATTATATTTCTCATGGATAATTTGAAGAAAACCATTGTTTGAAAATTTCTGAATATTATTGATTTCAAAGCTCATACGATGCTATTTTGACATTATTATTAATGATTTTATTGGTTTCCTTGCGGCATCATTCACATTTTAGGTTTGAAATGAACGGGAGGATTTTAGAAACGTTTTTTGAGATTTAACGGAGGTAAAGCAGCGTTTGAACACCGCATTTCATTTTGATACGGATAATACCAATGAATGCGCCAATTAAGAGATTTCAACGTATTTACGTTCTTTCGTTGTTTTTATCCAACTTAATTGAAGTTGTTCATTACTTAATTACCAATCAACGGTAAATAATCATAATTTTACTACTATTAATATTAATCCGTTCTTTATAATACATTATTATAACGTCGAATCTATACCCCTTATTTACCATTTTCTTATTTAAGCCATAGAATTACGTGTAATTTCCGAAAACTTTATCCAACGTATTCGTAACGTTACAAAATTTGTATAAGCCGTAATAACTACTACGTAATGATGTATGGAGAAAGCCGTAAATAAACAACACTTGCGTTTAGAACAGCTTCAAATTGGTAATAACGTTTGATTTCTTTTGAAAAACCATAAAACGAACCACTATTTTCCAAAATTAAGTTAGTTTTATAAGAAATATCGTATCAGACATATCGTTGATTTCTACGTCGTAAAACCTAATCTTCCGCATAAAAAAAACCCTATTTTACGTAAATTAACTTATTTGAACCTCTTTTTACTCGCTTTGAAGCTGGTAGGTTCGCGATCATATATTACTCACTATTAACGTAATTACTAGAAATAACAAAATCGAACTCGAATACCACATTAAAAGAATTTTACGAATTGGAAATAAACTTTAAATAATCCACCCTGGTATTAACAAGTCCTTAAAGAAACAAATATTAATTAAACGTGTGGGTTATGTATACTCGATTTGGGAGATGTTTTGAAGTTTTTGAGATATTGTAGCCTTCAACGCCTTTAAATTCCGTTATAACTCGGCCGAGGATAACGTCAGAACTTCCCGTTTAAACCGTTAACAGGGTTGATTTGATTTGATTTTTTACTAGTTACCGAGCTGTTTGCAAGCCGTTATTTTTCGGATATTCAATACGGAGTATCAACTTATATTACTACTGAGATTATGATTATTTTTACTGAACTTAGCTTTTATAATCATTATTCCCACTATCCGAATTCGCGTCTACGCCTTTTTCAACGAGTAGTTTCTTGCCTACTCTAATAAATTTACTTTGCTTACCATAAATACTTTCAATAATTATTACTAGTTTTTTATTGGCTTTTGGTTAAATTCCTTACCCATTTGTGAACCGCGATAACCAAGTTCACTATTAAAATACTCCTCTTTTCACTGGCTACTATATTTTTCATTTAAAAGCGATACAACGCGCAGACAGCCCAAATAAATCAATATAATTTGCACGGAGCCACGACCACCACGCGTATCAACCTTCAGCTCAATAACTTTAAGTACTTTTATTGCCTTTTTGGCGCTGACAACCTAGGCTTATACACTATTTAGCTGTTTATGAATACTATAAAAACAATTTAAAATCCGGGCTACTAATTTCTACCCTAAGGGTCGAATATAAAACAAATTTTCGAAAACTTTTTAACAGCCTAATTTATATTGAACTGAAGCTATTGGAAAATATATATATATCCGAAGCTCCAGCTTACAACGCTAACGGTGGTAAGTTGGTATTTGGCGCTGATATTTGGTTATTTGTTAAGAGGCTTTGGGCTGTTACCGAAACTTACACTTACCTATGGTCTAATAATAAAACTTACTTAAATCATACGCAATTTTTCACACGTAATTGGAATACGTCTACTTTCAAGTACGATCGAGATATATGTTTATAAGGCCAATATACGAAAATTATATGTTTATTAGCTAAAGGCAAACAACTTTAAAACAACTAAACTCACGTTGTGGATGGTTCTGTCAACTTCGGCCAACATACTAGCGTTTATTTTACGATGAGGCCAACAATAAAATAAAAAAAAACTTTTTCAATTGAAAGGATTTGAACTGTTGGATAATATGTTGTTTAGAGAAAGGCGATCTGTGATATAATACTACTATATAAAGGAGAAATTATTTATTAAAAGGAAAAGGTTTTAATATTTTAGGGGTCTGTGATGATGATTTATAGGAAGGGCAGTAGGGGACTAATGTTGGCATTTCTTACAATATACTAAAAAGATCGACGACAAAAACTTTTGGTACGTTACTATAGCATTTGAAATCGCTTTTAAGCGGTTATTACATACTCTTTGAAACGGTTTGCGGCAAAAAGACACCTTCCACTACTATCTTCGTTTCACGAACATATTTTAACGATTTCTACAAGGTGTCGAAAAGTTTTTAGATGGGTAGGCTAGTGGTAATATTACAGGCTGGTACTAGAGTAAGTAGTTACCAGGAATCTAGCCTTAAAGGTTGCTATGCTTCTACTGTGCTTAATGGCCGCTTTTGAATTCGCCTTTACACCTGTTATGTGATTGGGCTATCCCTTTTCTATAACTTTATAGTAGCCCAGTAATAGGAGTTTGTTTCTCTTTTTTTAATCAAAGATGATAGACAGTATGCGATCGCCTTAATCGATAGCTCTAACCTAGTACCTTCATATTGAAGCATATTATTGTCTGATAAGTTAATACTTGTTATCAGTAAATTCCCGCAAAAGGGTTGTGGTGTACGGCAAAACCCTGAAGGAATTACAGAAGGAATCAGTATGTCGTTAAGTTAATAAGGCTCTTAACATCAGTCAAGGCCCTATAACGATTAATGTGCTGTTTTTGCCGTTGAAAAGCGAAGTCTTCGTGTAGCAGGAGGTATGTAAATGTAATAACCCATTTAAGGTCTTAAGTATGACCAAACTTAAAATAGTTATTTAAACTGCTAACGGTTCTACAACGTTTCGCATAATTTGGGTTAGCCTCTACATTAAATCTATTAACGGTAACGATAAAAATAACAATAAGAATCCTCAAGCTAAGTGAATCAGCCAACACAATCCTCCTCCACCCGTATCCAACAAGATGATAGAATGTCCATGACGCGACCAACCACCAAAAAGAAGAACACAGAGGATAAGGAATACACAACGGGACAGATCTACAATATTACTTGGGTTAGTAGAGAAAAAAAGGATGATTAAGACTCGGTTGTCAAGTTCCGTGAACAAGAAATAATCAAAACTTTAAGCGGGCTTATTGAAAAGAACAATAGAGTTGGGATGAATGGACTTACTATTCGACGACTTATAGAATTTATATCTAAACTTAACCTTAGCCTTCAAACCCCAAATGTTACAATTTTCAAATAGAAGATTATATATAATGTTAAAGGTGAAATTACGGGGACGCCGTACAAAAAGTTACATTTAATCTATTGAGGAAGATGTAATAACATTAATAACTGAATCTTCATATAATAGCCGACGATTGAAAAAACCAGCTAAAGTTTAGTTGTTGTATTAATAGAAACTTTTCAGCCAAACCTAATAAGAAATTGATCTTGAATAGCCGTAATATTACTCAAACGGATATATAACAAGCGATTAGTTTACAAAGAATCATTTTTAAAGAATTATAATGAAATTTCGTTAAAACTAACATCTTGACACGGTCATAAAATACGTTTAGCTGTTATACGTATTAGCTAAAGTAGGCATTTATTAGTTTCTAACGTATGGATTTTATTCAAAATTAAAATTATATATAAAATATTTAACTTGCAACCTGTGTTTACTTACTACATAAGATAAAGATTCTGGCTTAGTAGTTATGAAAATTGACGATGCCTCATTCTTCAGAATCATTGTTTTTATGTTATGGAAACAATAATCTATTCAAAGCTTAAACTTTTGTAATTATAAACCGGTTATAAATTGAGCAGGAGTGAAATATCTTAGCTTTAACTAATAGTTCATTTGTAAATATAACTTTAATTATATTTATATTTAATTTAACCTTCGTTAATAGAGTTCAACCCTTAACTAGGTTGAAAATTGATAAATCCAATGTAGCTAGGGTTTAAAGGTGTTTGGAGTAATACACTCGTAGCAATTACATTGTCACCCCATACTAAACGGCAGCTTTTTACGATCTATATATTACGGAATAAGTTCAAAACTTAATAGACGAAGATTACAATCGATTAAAAAAAAGGTTAAACTGGAAGATAGAGAACTTGAACCTAGGGATCAATATGATATCGAATGATTTATCGAGAGCTAAAGGGATGATTTATGCGGACACTTCATTTATAAAGAACACTAACTTGTAATTATTGATTGAATTTCTTATAACAATCGTTAATCATGATAGATTATAAATAATTAATTTAGAATTACCAAAATTCTTATTTATTAGTTATGTAATAAATATAGAAGAATCATTATTAATCTATTAACTTTATAGGTTAGTGTTATAATAGCCAGCTTCGATATAGGTGTAACGATGTGAGAAACCTTTAACATTGTTACTAAGTAATTCAAAATTTTATCTATTTCAGTAGTGATTTATTCCGACTTGAAAAGACTATTCGAATACATTTCGAAACTCGGAATATCCAGCTATAAATACCTTATAATCGATGTAATAGCATTGCGTAAAACCTATGAAAATAGTAAGATTGAGTATTTTATATAAAATCAACGTTAAAAAAGGTTTAGGAGAAGTTTGTAGACAGCAATTAGTTGATTATGCGTATCGAGGGTTGAGTTAGGAGGCTACTTAGCAAAGTCAAGTTATGTGCTAGCGAGTAGATAAAGAAACAGGGGTATCCTAGCAAACTGGAAGACTGCTAGGGAATTGAAGCCGGCAACATAATTGAATGGCATGGTTAAATTGAAACCGGTATCGACTGGAATGACTGAGTTGGAGGTTTGTACAAGTTTGTGACGAACGACTTGTTTATGGGAGTCGATGAAGTTGGAACTCGGAACCATGGGGTAAAAAAAGGTAATTGTGGTCAATTTGGGTGCGAAATTCACTAGGGTCTAGCTGGTTGACCAGGAGGTACCTTAGAGGTTACCGGAAACAAATGGTCGACTGAACTGGCGTGCGCGTACAACCCAAAAAGGCGTCAGTATTGGAACAATATTGACTGCTATTTTTAGCTGGTCAATTACAGTATAGTCAAGTCAATTATACCGGCTGTAAGTTGACTGTATTTCTTGTGGGATAAACTGTATTGACGGCAAGTTAAGTAAAGTAGGTACCCACTTCAGACTAAAGCAAAAGCCAAACAGTTGGCTATATAAATCAGAGTGCAGACCGGCTAGCGGCCTGCCAAACCTAGAACAATACATGCACCACTTGACTACACAACACTATTATTACTTCGACCACGATTTGAATCGATAACGTTGCAACGTCTAAAGGCCTATCAACAAGCTAGGCCTATCAACACGGGCTGTTTTTCTGTTATTATGTTTCATAAGGCCCCTTTTTAAGAAGTTTTTCATTGTTATATCCTTAATATAAGTATACGTTAGGTAAGGAATGAGACGACCGTATTAAACAGCCTTACTAGGTTTATAGTTTACACATTGGCGGGTTTCTAAATAGTAGTGTACTCTAAGGTTTTGATTGGAGGGATGGCACGGGGTACTGGAAGCCTGTATGAGCTTCCAGTAGACTCTGTATCACGATCCCTCTCGCTGGTATTTACAAGACTATTTTGTAGCAGCTAGTGCAACTCTCCGTAGTTGGTATTCCCAAGTGATAAGGATCCAAAAAATAGATAATTTTCGTTTACCCAACTTAAAAACCTTTTTCAAATTTTTCAATATCATAGTCCTTGATACATTTAAATCCAGCTACAACTCACCCGAAAAAATAATAACCCGTTGCGGTCGACCCGTAAACTAATTTGATTCGAATTATTATTAGTTACAAAATCGTTTCAATGTGGTTACTTTATAAATACCGAATATAAAAAATATATTTTCATTTTATATATGGTCATTATTATCGCGAAACTACTCGGTTATCATCTTGTATTTGCTAGCACTATCGTCCAAATGTCAATCACGAACCTTTTCTGCTAATCACTTTTCCCATATATTTATTAACTTATATAATTTTCCGTTAATACTTTAAAAGACTTTAATAAATTCCGTAATCGTATTGAATTAAGTCTTCTAAAAAATCTTTTACCGTTCTATCCACATTTCGTGCCAAAATATCTTAGTCATTTGTTTCTAACGTTATACCTTAAAATTCTCATAATGTAAAACACATTCAAATGAACAAAGGTCAACGAAATCACGAAATGACTATTACGTATATCAACCTGGCGTTAAATAACGCGCTAAAATCTTATAACCTTTTTAATGGAAACTACCTGAATTCTCATGTTATTTAATAATTTCTCAATGAAAAGGAAATAACTTAGAAACTAGGTTATTTATTCCAATTCTAAACGTTAAGCAAGAAATAACCTTCAAACAATTCCTTCATAAGTTCGTTGATATCTGGATTGAGATCCGAAAAAAATAACCCAAACTTCGACCCATCAATCTAATAATAACAGAATAATATCAAATACCAATATTTATTTACTTATTGAAAAATTACTAATTACTGCAACAAATTTCACAAATCACTATCATTCATTAACAATATTTACGAATGACGCGAAATATACAAAAAACAAATTTAAAACATATTTACTAGAATATACTATTAAGATTCACGCGATAGAATTTCTATAAGGAAACTACCTCCTCTTTAATAATACTCAAACAACGCTAAAACAGAAATATTTAAATGATGGATAACTTTAGTAACGACCGTAATTATAATTACGTTGACTTTATCGGTGGAATGAATCAAAAAAACAAGTGAAAATGACTAACTGTTGTATTGAAGCGTAATTACAAGTCGAAATTAATTATTGTAAAAAAGAAGAATCTAAGATTGTAATATTACGAATGAAACTATTCATAAAAAGAGATAATGATACTGACGGATCTAACGTCGACACCTTCCAAGATATATCAAAGATCTCCACGAAAAAAAGATAACTTCCACGATATATTAAAGCGTTTTGCGACAAAGGGAGAGGAGAGGCATTTTCTATACCATACTACGGTATTTTACGCCGCTTGTAAATAAGTAACCCGCTGTTATAAGATGGGTAGACACATTCCGACACCTCCCACAAGTTACTAAGTGTTATGGACTCAGGATATTGGCCATTAAGTCTATAGGTTACGTAACTATACATGTAATAGGATAGGCAGTACCCGGCTTGAGCGCGGGTTTAGCGCGGTCCGTATATGGTACGCGTGAGGCCACGTGACGGGCTGGGCACTGGCCATGCCTATAGGTTTTGTATAGTGAGCTACGGTAGCCTTTTATAGTTTTTTACTGTACCAGAACAATATACTCTATTCAATATCTACTTAGTATACTAGCGTAGGTCGGACTATAATATATTATTAAGGTTTTATTTTTATTTCTTCGAAGGAATATGACCTATAAGAAACGAATCGATACCAAAGGCTAATAATTTTACGTTATATTTTAACGTTGTTAAGAAATATAAGCCGTTGATGAGTACCTAGTTTTCTACTTTTATAAATATACCTTTTACCCTTTCGGGGTCGATTTAAACCGATATTTCTCGTTTGTAAAATACTGTAGATTATTTCACATCGGTTATAAAGTAATTATAATAGCTGGGTCAATCGACTTTAATCATTGACATCACGTACGACTTCGTTTAGGTTATAGTTAAAATTTAATAGTTTGAAGCTGAATTAACCGCAACTTATATTAACTTTTCACTGGCTTAAAGTGGACAAAAACGACAGAATCAACCGTAGTTCAACGGATTCGCTTTGATGAAGGCGGCGACGCGCTTAACGATCGAATTTGAAATTAAAGCAGATAAAATATAAATTGAAAAAGGTTGGCATACGTTTTTTCATTTATAAGGTTAATATACGGCGGCGGTGAAACAGGCGGTTACAATGTATTACGAAACCGGCGGACACAAAGTTATATATAATATAGGCAAATTTTTCGATTATATCGAGGTTATCCTTAAGAACTTTTATCTTGCAGATAAAGTATTAGTCGAATTAAAGGGATTAGTTATAAGTAATAAATACTTGTAGGCACTATTCGTTATTAGGTTCGAGATACTTCTAGTTTAAATAGGCGGCTTAAATTGGCTTTCAGCCGTAAAATATAATTAGTTCAGCTCTTGAGTATCGCTATTTATACAAAACAAATTTATTACGACAAGCGTTAACCAGGTAAATTATATCGTAACCTTTAAGAAGTACTATAAATTCACCGATGATTTGATATTCTTCGATTTAAAACGACGTTTTGGTCGTTAATTTACGTGATCCATACAAGTTTAATGACTGGAGAGTAATATAGTTATAATAGGGGTTTATACCTTTTAGATATTTTCGTTAAGGGGTCGTAATAATCGTGGTTTCATATTTTGATACCGCGGCCAATTATTTTAGTAAACCCGTTCGGTACGCGTTTAGAATAAAGGATGTAGGATGATGTAGGCGACGGTAAAAGAATATTAGGCTAAGCTCGTTATAAGGCGTTATATACGTTATAGCTCGTCAGACTATTATTAACGCGGTTGCGAACTCCTTCTAGTATTACCCCCTACGCAGGTATGTACGGTTTAAGTCAAAAAGACACATAAAAGTTTCCTATTAATGGTGACGGGAAAATCCTAATCTTTAAATACAATTTCTTTTAAAAGTTATATAACCTTAATGGCGTAATTGTAGAATCGAGTAAATAGGAGTTTGATTTAATCAAAATACATATAAACGATGATTTATTCCTGATCATTATACTTTTTAATAAAACTTACTTTTGAAATACTTAAGACAATTTTAACCATAATTATCGTTATATTATAAACAAAGTTTTAATATAATGGTAAAGGATAAATTAAATTCTGCTATTACATTTCTGAAATCACGGTATAATATTAAGGTTACAATTCAATACGCGTATTACCTAAATAGGAAAGCTTCGTATAAATATTAAGAAGTAGTTGAAACCGATATTGATATATAATATTCTCAGAATAAGGTAGGATATAATTTTTAAAACATCTTAGATATGATATTAATTAATAAACTTAGACTTTGGCAGTAATAATTTAGTAATTTATAGTTAAGGAAGCTTATTTATCGACGCGGTAATAATATTTTTTTAATCGGGGGATATAGGGAACGTAATGGGTTCGGTTTTCATCGATTTGACCAAACGTTTGTACCGAAAGGTATAACATACAAAGGATTAGTTTCGGTTAATTTTTACTATAATCCTTTACAAAAAAACACGGATTTTATAAATAACGACGACGACCAAGGTTAAAAAGGAAAAAAATTAGTAACGAATCTTATTAAAATTTGCAAAATTTCGCGACCTACTCGACTAAGATAAAGTATAGCCCTACACCTATATAAAAGGAAATTCGATTATTATATTGATATTAAACCTATCGAAAAAATATTTTTATCGAAACGACCTTATGAGTTACTATATTGGATATTATAGGATTAATGTCTTAAATTTTTACAATAGGTTACGAAGTTAATAAATACGAGTTAGGTTTAGGTAAATTGCTTATTAGTTATAAAGTTAATATTACTTATTCTTAAATCGAACGGGGGATGACGATTTTATATCAATTACCGAGTATTAAACAAAATAACAAAATGAAACCTTTTTTCTCTACCTTTAATTAAGAAAACCCTACCTACGTTGTCCAACTCGATATAACTTACGAAGTTAAATATTCAGATGGCCTTTTATCGTATTGAGTTATACCCGAATACAAGGAATTAACGACGTTTCATACGTGGTTTAGGTTATTGAAATAATTAATTACTCCCTTTATTTCAATTTAGGCATTGTCAATATTTTAACAATATATCAATTATATAAAAGCGGATATTTTCAATAATTTCGTTAAAGTTTACTTAAGCGAACTTTTGGTCTTTTTTCCGGTAGTAAACAGGATTATATAACGAAAGTTTGTGTAGTTTAAGGACGTCTTTGTGATATGTGGCTAAATTTAAATTTTTTAAAGTATAACTTTGTGGTTAGAGAGGAAAATTTTCTAAGATTTATTGTAACGGTTAAGGTAAATATTCAGGCCGATCTTGAGAAAATCCGGGTAGTCCGTAAGTGGAAATTATCTCGTACTATTCGGAACATTTAAAGTTTTATAGGTTTCGCCAATTTCTAGCGTAATTTTATTAGTATTATTTTTTGAATTAGCGGATTATGTCATCCAACTAACGAAATAAAGAATTTGTTAGGTTTGAACAAAGCGGGAGAAATATATATTCCAAACCTTAAAGGATGCTTCCATCATGGCCCTGATTTCAATATGTTGGGATCTAGAACCGCTGACGGTAGAAACTAACTATTTGGAAACGGCGTTACAAGGGTATTTGTTGTAACAGGATAAAGATAATTTTTAAAAGTTAATAGCTTATTATGTCGCATAATTAATAGATCCTAAACGTAACGGCACTTTTTATGACAAAGTGATTTTCGCGTTAATATTCTATTTTAAAGCGTGGTTTTTGAAATTACGTAGTATTCGTATCGCGTTTTTGATTTTAACGGATTATAAAAGATTGGAATATTTTTCTTTATTACGCTTAATTTCGGAACGTTAGGCTCAATAAGCCGAAGTCCTTTCGTTTTTTCAATATTACTTTCGGTATAAGTCCGTAAAATAGGATGCCTTCCCAGATACGTTAACCTATAGATTGTACAATAATCCTGAAATTAAAGAACGTCGCGGGTAGGTCTTTTAGCCTATTTTCATTATTATGTTAAACGTGGTAAAAATATACTTATACATTAACGAAACGAAAATTATATCGGGTTATATAAATGAATTTATTAAAACGGAGGCTTGATTGTTAGATAGAGACGATATATACCCTAAGGGTAGGCCGAAGGTTTTCGACGGGTCGCCGAAGGCGGAATCACCCCGGGCTCGACCCATGCCCGAGTTGTTAACGGGGATAACTCCGGGGGAATTTAGTACGCCGAAACCGGTAATACCGTTACGAACCCAGCCTGCATTGGGCCCGCTAATATCGTTAACGTTGAATAGTCGTTTTATTTTCAGCACGGATACCTTCACAGAATTACTACCAAAAGGGGATAGTGGTAAATATTCGACGTTTATATCGAATATATACGTCATATAACGAAACGAAACCTTATCGTACTTAACGATAAGACCTCATTTAACCCCTACCTATCTCAATTCAGTATTAAATATATATTTTATGAATTCTATTATCGATTTACGGGATATGAAAGGTAACCCGCTATATTTATTAGTTATTAAGAATCTCCTTCTTAAATTCATTTTACTTAAAGCTATATAGCTTATAACGACCGATATATATATACAGAGCGCTTTCGGGATATATGGTGGAAATGTTATGATTTTTAACTTTTATTATTAATAACCGCGATTCAGATTAAGTAAACTTATTTTAAACAACCTTATTTTTTTAATACAAGTCAAATAACTTTCATTTACGGCGTATTACTTATAAATAGTTAAAGGTATTAGACGTTGAAACCAGAAAGTTTCAAATTATTTACGTATCGTCGTCTTCTATTCGTAATACGATTAGGCTTTATATTTACCCGTTGATTAATTTATGTTTAAAAACCAGAAGTCGAAGGTTATCAATTCTAACGCGAACCGTTTTGTAAATAGGTATAAAATATTACCTATTTCGAAGGTAGACGAGAATACGAAGTCGTTGATTAATCCGGCAGGGCGAGTTGTTACGTTTTTGGTATATTTACATAAGGGTATAAAATTAACTTCAGCGGCGATAACTTTTATTTAATAGCAACAAAACACGACGGCGTACCGTCGATGTCTTTCAGCGAAACGATATAAAATGGGGGACTAAATTTATTGAAGTTTACATAATATTAAAATTATTCGTTTAAATAAAAAGCTTAATTAGTTTTATAATTAGTATTGAGTCGTCGATATTTTAAATTCGTTTAATTTCGTTTTAGATATTCCTGATACACATTTTATATTTTACGTAAACTTAGTTGAACAGATGATTTAGGACCCGTTTACCTTATAGGTCTTATCCGATACTCGCCCGAAACTAGTTTATATCGTTAACGATATAAAAAAAAGATATATGGGAGGAATTTAAAATCTAAAAAATTCTCTCAGTAAAAATGGGGCGAGGTGGGGTTTATGTAGATATTACTATATACACTCATAGATAGTATACATAGGCCTAGTAGCAGTGCACTTCATTATAGGGTGCACTCTTACAAAGTATACGATAACGTGTCACGTTGCAGGCTGCACTCTTGTAAGATGTAAAGTGTATCATACATGGATTGGTTTGGAATGACTATACCAAACCGAACGAAAATACGTGTAGCGATTTAGAATAGTACGCTCTAGTTCAGGGCTTATAAACCCTCACCTGTAGCGTACACCTCTATATGATTCTTCGTTGCATTTCTTATCTTTTATTATGATACCAATCTTTATAATTACTTCTTCAAATACTGTATTTTATGTGAAACTAAAGGTTTTACACCTTATCGAGAATTATTAATAGCCTATTCGGTCGACTACAAATCGCCTAGGGGAAAAAGATAAATACAAGCTAAATACCTATAATAGGATGTTGTAACGGTTCCAACTATTTGTACTCCAATACTTCGTTTTTATAAGAATTACTCGTCGACGTGTATAAAGATAGTAAAGACAAAGTAACTTTAAAAATGAAAACTTTAATATGATATCATTAACCTTTGTTGAGCTCTTTATTTAATAAAAGCTCCGTTGCACTACTGTTAACTTTTGTTTGGAGTTTTAATGTACTCGGACACTTTCTAAAAAGCGTTCTATTACGTACCAGGCCACGTAAGTAAAAAAAAATCAAGTTTCGGAACCCTTTATTAGGACCCATTTGATTTTCGATAATTTACACCGCTCTGAAAACACAGGAGCGGTTACGAAAACACCATCTGAAACGCCTTTTCCACTAAAAGCCGCTGGGGTTCACCCAACCAAACCGATCGCCCCAATATAAGCGGCTACGACACGCCAATCCGGATCGATTACCAAACACCAGATTATACAAATACACTTTGTTTACCCTGCCTACCTTCCCCACCTCCGCCCTATATGTTCTAAATTTACCTACGTTCGCCCTGTGAATTATAAGTTTAGTATTTGTAACTTTTCAAGTTTCTTACTTATTAATATAACGTAATATGATTAAACTCTAAGAAAACTAATTTAAAACGCCTAACTAGTTTGTAATTACGTTTTAATTTACGTATTATTTGTAATTTATTTACATTAACAAGCGCTAAGAAGTCTTATTTTAACTACTTTGATTATTGTATTCAGGTTTTATTTTCCGTTGATTGGTATTCGAATTTAATAAAGGCCTGAAATTACTAACTCAAATCGTTTTAGGTAACCAAATAAGCTCGGAAACCATTATTCATAATAGTCCCGAGACTTTTATAGCCATGACCCTAAGCCTAATAATATTGGAGGAGGCCAGCGTTTACTTCGACCTTATTGTCGAATATATAGCAATTATAAAATCAATTATATATGAAATCGACTTAGGCCTTTTGGATAATACCATCGATTCGCCAGTTAAGAAACCAAAACCCTATATCACAAACATAAATATTTTAGTTGTAATGATCCGTTATTGAAAGGAGAAAATCCAAAAACATAATTTTCTGGATGATTTTATGAAAATATTTTAGTTTGGACGTCAAATATATAGCAAATAGTAAATACTATCATTTCCAAAGCTTTACAGATCCAATTAAAAATTAGAGGTAATAATACCTTAGGGGGTAGAAATGACCGCCTTATAAAAGTCTTATTCGAAATAGTATAACTTATCGACGTACCGGATTAAAAGGATAAAGATTTGTATTGAGAGGAATTTGTAAAGGGTTATTATTTTACGGAGTAAAAAACCCATTTTTGAAATAACAGATATTAGGAGAAAAACTACTTAGATTTATATCTATATCATAAGTTAGGAATAAAGGCTACGAGGGAGAAAAACGATTGTAATTTTTTTCCAATAAATAAATACAACATACTCTTATACCGGTATACATTGTAAAATAAAACCAAACACCAAGTTACTTCCCGAACGATAGGAATTACCCGCTCGGGGATAGTGGAATCGGTCGAAATACCGAAAATAACCTGATTGACCATGAAAGAATCGGCTAAAATATAAAGAATAGCCCGCTCTAGAAATTAACGAGCGGTGTAAAACGCTAATACATACCCTACGGATTAATGCCCATTAATTAAGACCCTTATCACGACCTTTTATTACACTGCTTTTCCAATAATAAAAGCGATCCTATAAAGCTTATAAACTTTACAAGGCTTTAGGATAAGAAATAGAACTATAACGGCGAATTATACGACATACATAATAATAAAATACGGGTGATACATAATACATATAAAAGACTAAATATTAAACTGGTATAATTTTATATTATTTTGCTAGGTATACTATCTGGATAAGTTAAAAAATTCGTATATATATCAACTTACGTAGGTGGATATATTTATAAAGTGTTATAAATGTTTTGAAGCCTATTTTGATAGAGAAATTAATTACGAACCTTAAGATAAGGACTAAATTAGTACTAATTGGAAATCCGTAAAAAGATCCAATGGAACAACGCCGAAAAAAACTATTAAAAAAATCCTTACCGCCCTATTAGCCAAATTCCAATAGTGTTAGGTAAACTTCAAATCGAAATATAAAGGTGATAAACCGTTTATTTAAGTAGGAATAAAAGCTTATGGTGGAAACCTGGATTTCGACCTTACACTTTTTAAATTAGAAAAGGAGTTAAAATCCATTTATATAAGCCTTGAAATATTGTTCAAAACCATTATACGCCGATAAACAAGTTTCGGATTAGTATTTATAACTAATGAAATTGAAAGCGAGGGTTAAATTACCAAAACGTACACGTAAAAACTATTCACTTCGTTTTAAATTGAAAATTGAAGGTTTATTCAAGGTAAAACGAATATTTAATGTATAGGTATTAAGGAAAAAACCTTAATGATAAGAAACAGGGACGATCGTCCAGAAATCGAAAAAATGTACCGCTACTATAGCAATACTTGCAAAAAGGTACAAAAAGCCCCACGAATTTAAAAAAGCGGTATATTGTATATGGTAAAGTCGGTTATTAGTTTATAAACCACCATGTTTGGGAGTAAATTCAGATTAAACCATAATTTTGTGGCGATTATATATTTAAAGATCGGACAAAAGTTAATTTTATAGTATACGTAGCCAACTGCAAAGGTATAAATAACGGATCTAACGTTTATCCTTACGAGAATAAATTTCAAAAAGACGAACCTAAACACGATAATACGTATTTGTTAGTCTACGTTGATATGACCGCTGAATATATATTTACCGATCCATAAAACTCTTTTTTATAAGTCTTATGGGCTTAGATTGTGTAAACGAAGTGTTTAACGTCCATAGGGCATCGCAATTTACGCTTTTTGATAAATACGGACATAGGTTTCAAGGTATTATGCCTGACACTAGCATAGCTCAGATTTTAATGGCCGGAAAGCGGTAATTCGACGCGTTTACGACGAAGTTTCCGAAATTTCAGCTAAATCGAATAGGAGAATACCAAAAGATTCTATTGAATAAAGACGAAGCGTTATCGCTCGGAACGGTCTTTATGAATACTCGTTTCGTATCTTTTAAGTTTTACGTAAAAGACTTTAAAACATTATTTTTCCTCTTATTAGCTGATATAAATAAATTCGGAATTGAGGTCCAGACTACGACTAATTAACTTATCCGTGATTTAAATAGTGTATCTGTCCTGCTCCAGATTAAGTTCAAACACTTATAGTTTTTTTCTAGAAGTACTTACAATTAAGATTATTTACTTAACTTAATCAGAATTACGGACTCTATATCGACGATTTGGATATTCGGTTGTAAAACGAATTTTACGTCTGTTTTACTTCGTAGGATATACGAATATAGGAAAAGATGTATTTAAAGTCATCAAAAAGTTTTTCAATAAGTATTATCACAGTTATAGGCCTTACCATGGTTCAAGTTCCACGTTTAAAACAATATAGATTTCAATTACGAATTGATTATTAATATTATATATTTGAATAGTTAACCGGTATTCCATGCCGTCGACGCGACAACGTTATTTTAGGCCGTTAAATTTATACGAAACGTTTCTGCTATAAACTATTAGGACGCTTTAGTTAATCATTAGTTTAATGTTTACCTAGGGCCCCTAAATTAGATTACGTATAACTTTAGTACAACCTTTAACTTTACTGAGTGGTTTATCAAGGCTCGGATAGCGGGAAACGAATGTAGGTAAATCCAAATACAAGCTTTGTGGGATATTGAAAAGTTAAAGTGGTATTACAGACCGTTTGAAAAAACGTATACAGTATTATCGAAAGAATGAATGAGGATTAATTTTAAGGAATTTATCTTTGAAATGGAGGTTAACGCCGTTAATAACATTTTTAGCCCAAGTAGGTTTATCCCTACGATTTTTGTTTTTGGTGCCTACCCGAGGATTTACATAGACTTTATACTATTACCATTTACAATGTAAAAGGATAATGTTGTGGCGAAGACTATGGCAGAATTACGCTCCTTATAGGCTAAAAATAACGTGTTTAAAACGTTTTCCATAAAGAATAGTCCACGTAAATCTAGCGTTTTGGATTTACCATTATAATTTGAAGTTTTAGTTTGGAGAACGAAGGATAGATAAACTGGCCTGAAAAGAATTAACGGGTATGGAGGCTATAATATGCTCGTTAATTTACCGAATGGCATAAGTTCATTTTGATAAATAATAGTATGAGAATATAAAAAAAGAGATAAAAAGTTACGGCTCGGAACCGTAGGTCAAACAGAATCGCCTATAAGATACCACCTAAAACAATAAACTTAAACCGATCCTATCTTTAGCTTAACCTCTGAAACAAGATTTTGGCTCGACTACTTTAAATAAAAACGATCTGTTTATACCAACCCTACCAAGACCTTACCGCTAAGGACGTACTTTCGGCTTCAAAATAAAAAAAACGTTTTAAATACTTTGTTATATAGTGAATTATTACGTAAAAGGAAATAGAAAATCACGAACTTAGCTTAAAGTTCTGTTATGAAGGTATTATCATCACCTTAAGTACCCCGTTTAAATAATTTACTTGAAAAAAGATTTTAGCTTTAATCGATTAAGCAGTTTTTCGTTTTAAATAATTTGACTCGACTATTTACGGAACCTATAGGATTTTCTTGACCCACTTCGTCTACGAGGTTAAGGATAAAACCAGAAAATTTTAAGAAAATATTCGCTTGGTTCTTAAAGGATATAACGACGAAGAGAAAAGAATATTATAACTATCGTTTGATTTTTTTATTCGCGGCCTCCCTTCGCGGACCGTATAGCTTATATGTCGAACTTCTACATGTTACATAAACATATTCCCAATTTATGAAACGGTTTAAACAATGAATTTACACCGATATAATAGAAAACCTCAGGTACTACCACCTGCTCGAAACGATCTTACGTATTATAAAACCACTTTACGACTTAATTAAAGCCGGTGTTTACTGGTATGATACCGATTAAATTCACTATAAAAAAAGCTCGAAATAATTAATTTTACCTTGAACTTATACCTATTAGTATCGATAGACTATTCAGAGGGTTTTGTATTAACGTGTATGTAAACGGACAAAAACTTAACGTTTTGTGATACTCTATTTTTCGCTTTTTAAAAGAGGAAACTTTTAAAGGCCGGCTTAAAAGCGAAACCTAAAACGTATCTAATAAAGGATTACACAATCAATTTTAATAACGTTACCATTACCCTCCGGAACGGTATTTTGAGCTTTATATAAAATGAGTAGTTCAATAAAATTATCCTTGTCGTTTTGGATAACATTAAACGGGCCGACGAATATAGATACCAATGCATACATGACGTTTGGGTCGCTTTTGTAATACAATTATAGATAACATTTAACCTTTTTATCTCCGCATAATGCTAAACCGACTCGACGGACGATATATATAAGGCGTTTAACAAACTTCTTTTATAGAAAATACATAATCCAAAACTAGGTTTGAAATTTGTATCGTTAGATATACTTATTATAAAACTTTTTGTTTTTACTAACGGTTTTTTCGATAATAACAACAACTGTAGCTTATAAATAAGCTTCGTCCTAATACTCGGTAACAAAATACCGGCCCGGAACAACTTTACGTTTCGCAGAAGCATTATCTATTGAATCTTTACGAAGTGGAAAAGAATCACGAAAAGAGTTTTGGTGTTAAAAATCTATAGTATGGTTAAAGGTTTCGTTTTAGGCATTATTATGGTAATAACAGTCTAAATGATTATTTTTAGCTTTAGTTTATGTCCTATCCCTTCTTTCGTATAAAAAACTCTTTTTCGTTCTACGAATACTTAGTTAAATTGTGTATTACGAATGAGAAGCGGCTGAAAATCGATATTATAAATTTATGCAAGTTATACGAACGATGTGAGAACGAGGAAATAAAGTGGATCGATAGCAAGTTTAACTTAATGGACACGATAACCAAATTTACCCCGAACGAAGTATTAAAAACACTTATATCAATAAGTACACTATTCATTGGGGTTATTGAAAAGGTTTTGCGACCCTAATAGATTATTACATTAATTTTCATTCATTTAGATCGGCCTGTATTACATTATTTGCGCCGATCCCCGATTTTGCCTTTGTTTAACGTTACCATTTTGTATCGCTTCCAATATTTTACCACTTTTTGTTTTATACGTTTAGATCTGACGGGATTATTTATTTATTTCTTTTTTTTCATTTGATTTTATCATTTCGCACCGCCCCTAACATTTTATTCCTTTTTATTTGACCTACCTCGAACCTATCAATTATCATACTATTTTTTACCTTTTTTATTTGTTTTATTACTTTACGTCGCTTTTAATTTATTAATACACTTTATTTCGAGTATTAAGACTTTACTGGGTATTTTGTTACCTAATCTCTTTCATTGTGATTTTTTTTTATATTTCAAGTTATATTTCTTACTTTCAAATGATTATTTTATTAAAAGCTATAATATTACCATATAGAGTATTATATTATGGCCGGGTACGCCGGCCTGGACTAAGGGGTATTTATTCATTATTCAAGGAAAAGGGCGACGTTGTCGCGTTTTTACCGTCCTCTCTGTCGCTTTTCCCCTTTGTACTATGGTTATCGCTATTACCGTCATCGACGTTATTAGCGTTAATGGGGATATGGCCCTGCGCCTTACTGGTTATGCCCTTAGGTAAAAGCGTAGGGGGGGGATTGCTTTTCTTATGGCGACGTATGATAACATCGTTAAACTCGCCTACGTAGTATATGCATAGGCCCCGTATCTATGTGGTAAAGGTAGCTGCCGTTTCTGATGACCGTCGATTAACGCGTATTATCAATTAGTATCGACTTCTTTTAGTTATTTACGACTGAAACTCTTTTTAGGAGAGCCTCAAAAGGTTTATTTATACCGAAGTATTTTTTAAAGTTCGGTTAAAACTTATTAAAAAGCCGGCGGATACGTAATACGGCCTCGGCTTACAGCTTCAAGACTTTTTGAACGGGGGCGTACGAGTTTCCAGTCCGCTCATAGCGATAGCAGCGGGTCAAACGACCCCCTTGTTCGTAATAATCGCTAATGGATTTACCTGCGGCCGCGGACGCGACATACAACACGTAAGGTGTATCTATCAGCATCCCGAAACTGCGGACTTGGATACATCACTTTAACGTCTTACGCGTTAAAGAGGCCTCGCGGCGTACCCTAGCGATGTGGAGCTCAAAGCGGCGAAATAAATCCGCCTCGTATTTTTTATTTAAAAGGAGGGAAGTTAAATGTTTACAAGCAGATAGACTTAGGATATACGTACCTTAGCGTGAATACGCTAAGCTTTATTTACGGCATAAAGGGAACCCTATGTGTATTAAGGATTTTACCCGTGGGGAAATGATAAGGTTTATAACCTTAGGGGCCCCTTATTCCTCCCTTGGGGAGATGGAGAAAGGGGAGGGAGAGGGAGGGGAAAGAGGGGTGACGGCGGCGGCGGGAGAGGGAGTGGCAGCGGCGATAGGGGTAGGCGGAGCCGATAAGTAGAAGGAGGTGGCGGCGATGGGTGGTGTCGTAACGGCAGGCGGCGGGGTGACGGCTATAGAGAATATTGTGCCAGATAATAATGAGCTGGTGGCGGCAGCGGCGGCTGCGGCGTCGGCCGCGCGCCGACGCTTTCGCATCAAACAACGCCTTGTCGTTTTATTTTTACGCGGTATCTATTCGAAGGAGAGTTTAGTATATAGGTGTTATCCAGAAACCTATTTATTAAAACAGTTTGGTTCAGTTAAATGAAATAAAGGTTAAATTGAAATGGGAACTTATATTAGTTAGAACTACGTGTTTTTAAGAGAAAAAAAAGAAGTTTTATAAAACGATATCGATATATCTATTTATACCAACCTAATACATAATTTCGTAATCACCCCTGCATAATTACCCCTACGTAGTTACGCTTACGCCATTACCTCTATTAAAAACTACGAAAGATGGTATTACCAACTATATCGCTTTTATTTAGCTACACTAACCAGGCCCGAACTATAATTACTATTATAGCTAAACCTTACTAATTTTACCCGAACTACAATTACTACCTCAGAAAAACCTTATTAATCCTAAGCGAAATTACTAATTCGAACCATTATAACTATACTATTGTAATAGAAACTGTTAACTTGGACCTCTTACAATTGATACTATAATAATACTATTATTACAAAACTTACTAATTTAAACCTTCATAATTATAACCATATTATTATGACTAGGCTATATGAAAGGAGTATATAAGGGGAAAGAAGAAAAGATTACCTGTGTAGATATTACTATATACCCTTTTAAATAGTATACATAAGCCTAGTAGAAGTTTATTGTATTACAGAGTACACTCTTATAGAGTGCACGATAACGTGTTACGCTATAGGCTACACTTTTGTAAAAAGCAAAGTGCATGTCTAGAGAGGTACGCTCTAGGCGAAGGCTTATAAACCATTACCTGTGGCGTGTACCTCTAGATGCTTTTTCGTTTCATCTATCATCTTTTACTACAATACTAATATTTATGATTACTCTTCTAAATAGCTTATTTCACATGAAACCAAAGGTTTGAAACCTTAACGACAGTTGACTTTGTGTTACTCAAATAAAGGGGTAATGATAAGATTCAATGGAAATTATTAAACAAATAATAATATATTATAACCTTGAATTAATTTGAGTTGGAATTGAGGGATGTTTAGATTTATAATAGCCCGGTATTTCGACGTCAGGTTCGCGCTCATGTTAAATTACTTATGTGGGGCGAACCGCCTATACCTTCGAATTGATATATTATTTATTGAAGAACTAAATATTTCGTTATTAAATTATATTATAATACGATAGGTAAGGCCTGGTTAATATTACCCGACTTTTTCGTATTCGTATCTGACCTTAAAGCAGCTTTTATTACGATTTAGTAAAATTTTACCTAGTCGTCAATATTATCCTTATTAGGATTTAGCAAATATCGATATTATTAACGTTAAGGGTTTTATTATAACTAGTTTCGGATATTGGAAAACACCAGTGGGGGCGGACGACGAGAAATGTAACGGGTGTTAGTTGGCTTCAACGAAGGGGGCTAGTAAAAGTCGTGAGGGATGCGAGGCAACGCCGAGGATATCGGATAACTTTGGAAGAGACAGGCGTTGGGAGAGGCCGACGATAGCAACTAACGATGAGTAAGGCGAGGGGCAGGCCGAGGAAAACGACTTTTTGAAAGGGTTACTAAAGACTATAATATATTAGTTTAGGTTTGGGCGACGCGGTCAGCCCGGGTACAATTCTCCGCCTGTTTAAGGTCGATCAAATTAGCTCGTTTTTAGCTAAGATTAATAAACAAAATACGGGTAGAATCGAAGCTTGTATAATTAGGCCCTAGATATCGTTCGCTATACTTTATAAATCGTAGCTTATACTAGTTACAAAACATATGATTTAGGAATCTATATTATTTTTACTATTTAGGCTAAAATTACGAGAAGGTATACGGTGGGTGTTAAAGGGGGCTGGAACGAAGACGTTACGCGTTAACGTACGGTTAGTCGAAAAGTTTTTATCTTTATAAGTAAAAGACAAAGTAAAAGGTAACGAAAGAATTCTGGGAAAAGACGGACCCGAGAGAAAGGGGCAACAGGAACGTATAGATAAAAGGATAACGGTTTTTACGGCCGGTACGGTGGGGATTCCTTATATTCGAATAATATCACGAAGCCGGGCAAACTAATTAATTAACTTAAATAAGGCGAGGGTAAAGATGGGTCGATAATCCCGGATATCTCCTCATCGTTTATATATAAGGGATAAAATATAGCCTTCATCTTTGTCCGTAATAACTAGTTAACGTAAGAAGGCGCGTAAACTAGATGAGGTTATAAGTAAATTTGTCTTCCAAATATATTAAGAAAAGGGGTTAATTTATGGTCGGGTTTTTCGTAAGGATAATTTATAAGTTTACCTTAGGATAAACCTTTCGATACATATGATAACCTTACATCCACCAAACTCCAATATAAATAAAAGAACTACCGAAGTTAAAAAGGCAGTTAATATACGATATACACTCGTCCTTAGCTTATAAAATGGGGAACTCACTTTTATCTTCGTCATTATCAAAAACTAATAGGTTTCCTATGATACAAAAGGGTTATAAAAAGAAATTAGCGGTAAGGTATTCGTATATAATAAGGCAATATACTTCACAGGGAGACTTATTATCTTTATTTAAGGCGTTGGCAGCGGCGTAACATAAGTTAAGTCTATTATATAAGTCGGCTATAAAGATATAATAAAAGAAATGATTGAAAAAATCGATGTAAATAGGTAATTAAAATAGAAAAGGGAAAAATAAAATTATTATGAAAAAGGGTGAATAGTAAAAAAGTATACATAGTAAAAAAGAGTGCATAGTAAAAAATGGCGACGTTATAAAAGGGAAAAAAAGGAAGTTTTAAAGGCTACAAGGGTGTCCGTATTTATAAGTATTAGCGGACCGGATTCGATAAGAGCTATGTATTATACGGGGCGCGTTGTACAATACTGAAGGTAAAAACGAGGCATTATACAGCGTGTTAAAGGGCACGATATACGGTACCGGCGGTAAAAAAGATATATTATACGATAAATGAAGGGGCGCGTTATGTAACGTTAATGGACTGAGATTAAAACGGCTAATACGTTATACGGCTCATTAAATGGTGCGTTATACAGCGCTAACGGCCCAAGGTTAAACCGGCTAATACGTTATACGGCATGTTAAAGGCGTGTTATACGGCGGCGGGGCTTGGAGTCGGATCGGTCGATACGTTATACGACGCGTTTTCGGATCAGCCAATACGTTAAACAGCGCGTTAAGCGCCGCGTTACCGGTTCGTGCCCAGTCCACATATTAGGCGGGTAAGGCTTGCGCCCCACATTTAACCAATATGACGTTATATCCTATATAATATCCGGGGAAAAGGGGGGCATATTATAAACTCAAGCTATTAGCTATTAAGTTTATAAATTACGTAAATATGTACTTAATGGGATAGGCAGTACCCGGCTTAGGCCTGGCTCAAGCACAGACCGGGCGCGGTCCGTGTATGATACGTGTACGAGTACGTGATGGGCTGGGCACTAGCCATACCCATAGGTCCTGCACAGTGGGCCACGGTAGTCTCTTTTAGTCTTCCACCGTACCTCAATAGTAAACCCCATTTGGCACCTACTTGGCTTACTATCGTAGGTTAAACCATAACACTAAGATGTTCTACGGCTAATTAGCACCTTGTATAGCTGACTAAGAAAAAACCGCCGGTAAGCCGCTGGTAATATTATAAGCTAGTACCTAAGATAGTGATTGACTGAGATCTAATTCTATAGAATAATATGATTTCATGTCGCTCCTAAGCTACTACTAAGTATGCCCACATCACATAATCAACTATATGACCAAACCACTCCTTATAACTAGCTCTATAGCATCTACTTAGCAGAGAACTCTCTTTCTTCTTCATTGAGGAATATAGATAGTATCCGACAAACTTAAGCGATAGCTCTAACCTAGTCCCTTTACATTAATAGGCGAGAAATATTTATTTTAAATAAGATTATAATCGGATTCGTTAAGACTCTTTTACAATTGGTATTATTAGTGTATTTTATTCAAATTCCTCAACCTTAATATTCACAAAAGAAAGAAAAAGGTATTATCAACGACTATCAATGTCTTTTTATACGTTGTATGAGAGTAATCGCCAATTATTAGTTAAGTTAAACCTTCCGTTCCTTAGGTAACAGCTTGTTACAATCCGACAGTAAGGAACCTTTTGATTTTCTAGGTATTTTAACCCCTATTTTCGCCGGTAACAGCGTAGAATACGCGTTACACAAGGAAAATTACGTAAAATAGCGGGTTTTATTACGGTATGAGGAATTGATGTCAGCGTTATATAAACTTTAATTAAGGAAAATCGTTAAGATCGTTCAGGTTTCCCTTAAGGTAAAGCCTCAAATAGCGCAACTACGTAACACCTAGGAAAGAATGCCTATATATATAAGCTTATTACAGGTTTTACTATATCATTGTACCCCTTAAATTAAGCGACTGATAACTAAGCTTACTATTGAAACTTTGAAGGTCTAAGATTTAAATTACTTATACGAAATACCATTTAAGATTGTGATAATTATCGCGACCGATGTTCCAAATTAGTTAATATAGTCAATATAAATTATAATATTTTAGCGGACTTTACCAAAATCTAAAAAAATCCAGAGACGTATGATGAGAAACTGTTGGAATAGCAGTCAGATGCAGCACAATCAAATCAACTTTACTTACAGTAAAGTTGATTGTATGTGTTGCAAATTGACTATCGTTTGTGGGATTTGAATACACTGCACTGCAAGTGCAGTGCAGTAGGTGCTTATTTCAAAGTGGGGTACAGACCAAAGCATTTGACCATACAAATTAGCGTGCAGACCGGCTAGCGGTCTACCAAAATTAGAACTTACAAACCTACAGTCAACCAATTTCAATGCAGCACCAGTTACTTCGACCACAGTGATTCGAATCGACTACGTTGCAATGAAAGGCCTACATCTATAAGCAGTCCTACCAACAGAAACCCTATAATTTACTTAACACGAAAATAATACAATTCTTCAATATCTATAAGTATATAGAAGTATAATCTTTAGATTTTCACTACTATTTCCAAAATGTTCACGGGTTATACCACGGATTATTGCCTAAATTTACTGATTAAAGCACGTAAATTCCTTGAAATTTATAACTGAATGGAAATTTACCTCGAATATAACGTCCACTTCATATAATATTGTAAAAACTAGACCATAACGCGGTGGATGACGATAATAGTTAAAAAGAAAAAGGAAAAAAATATTTATGGATGTTTTGGAATAGATGTTCAATATGTTGATATTATTTTAATTCAAAAATGCGGAAGCTATACGTTGGCGAATGAATACTTCGAGAATGGGTTTAGGCGGTTATCACTGGCGTTAATGAGTTGAAATACGCTTTAAAATGCCTAAATACCACTTATAAAAGCTGTTTTTAGCCTTTTAAGGTCCTTATCATTGACTTTAACAGTACGTAAGTTCAACTTAGTTGATCTATTTTCCTAAATTGATAATATCCATGATTCGAACGATCAGGATTTGTTAATTATATATTATGTAAACTGCAACTGCGATAGGTTTAAGTATTCAAAATATTTTTTTAAGTTTTGTAATTAAAAGTTACATTGGCGAAAGTTGTGTGACTAAGTATTAAGTGAATATAATGACCATAAATAATATATTAATAATAATGTTAAAAAGGGTTATATTTATAATCAATCAGGTTATTAGTTTTGTTGTTACTTTGCTACTAAACACTACAAATAGTAGGTAATCGATTATAACTAATACTCTACTTATTTCGAAAATGATTACTTGAATCGTTTCGCGAATTACGATATAAAACACGCGTTGAAATATTAAAATATCGCGTTAAATAAATGTACATTACATAAAGATACTACTTTTAAAGCAACTTGGTAATTAGCTGACCACGCTTTCTTACACCTCCCATCAAATGTAAAACCCTACTTTTGTTATGAAGATTAAACCAAAAACCCTTTCTACACCATTAATATTCGTAATATCTACGTAGAGTACCAGTTGCAAGGAAATATGCCGGATACGAGGGCAGCAACATATTTAATGGAAGGATATTGGTAGTATATTCTTTTACGACGGAAAAACGTCACCGTTAAGGAAATTAATTGACATGACGCCGCTAAAACTAAAGTTAGCTTTAGTTTAGGTAAAGAATGACCGTTATTAGTATCAACTATTGTAAAATTAATTGTTAGTCTAATTACTTCTTACATTTTGACGTTATTTACCCTATTCTCTTTTTTTTTTTTTTTTAGCAAATATGAAGATGCTTGGAGTGAACGTTAATTTTAACTTTGATTAACTGGTTAAGGAAGGCCGAATTTTCATTTCCATTTTTAAATAACAATACCTGCAATTATATTTTAAAGGTTCAAGGTAATGGTAAAAAAATTAATGAAGTTTAAGATACATTATGTTGAAATATAGAATAGGTAAAGTCACACAGCACACATCTCAACAACAGAGCCAACATGGCCAGTCAGTACTTGGTACTGACTTCAAGTACTGAACATTTTAACACTAAAAGATGAGTTATTCACCGGAGTTGTAGATATCTCCATCAGCTCTGGTATTTACTTGTTCAAGTACCAGTATTAACTAGTACGGAGGATCAGCACTGAAATGCTTCTCGGGCTAGTATTTACTAGTATACACTAATATTGACTGGCAAAAATTATCGACCTTGATTTAAATCTCTATGAGAATACAATTGATGATACACTTGATCATATATCAAGTCTTCTATGTATATTCTATAATAATTGAATTTATAAGCCTACAAAATATCTTTTTTAGTAGTACCTTAAATACATTAATTATTCCAACGGTTCAATTATTTCATCGTCGATAGGGTATGCAACATCCTGAAATACATAGCTTAAAAATATAGAATGTTTATCTTTCAGCGTTATTACGAAGATTTGTTATCATTGCTTAAATTATTCGTAAGACTTCATGAAAAACGATAATTACTTGAATTATTAGATTTTAGCTAACGGTTTCTATTTAGTCAAGAAATTCGATTTTCATGTCGTAAAGTCGGTAACTTTTTTTAAATGTATTAACTTCCTTAAGTTATTATCATCCACGTAATTTAGGAGGTGTGGAGAATTTCATAGATCAAAAGGTACCTATGTTTACTAGAAGTTATAGTTTTTAATACTCACCTTAACTTTATTACAACAAAGTTTTAGGTCAATATTAAGATAATAAGAATTTAATGTAAATAGGTACTTATTAAGGCTTATTGAAGTATCGGGAAAATCAAAAAGTTACACGTGTTACTTTGAACGGTATATAATATGCTTATGTTGGAAGTTGGAAATTTTATGAACTAAGAAGCAAGTTTTTAAATAAGGGTAAAGGTTTCAAATGACACCGTGAATCCTAACGGCCTTATATTAACGATATTTATCTTTGAAACATATCCTAGTTTAACGAATAAACTTCCTTTATCAAAAAAAAAAAAAAACTGTGAAAAAGGGTTATAGCGTACGATAAAGCTTTAAAGGAACCAAAGAGGGAACCTGCCCGGCGCTAAGTAAACAACGCCCTTAATAAAAAAAACCGTCTCATGATAATCGACGTGTTAACTTTGATATTGCAAGGCGAAGTCTTTGTGTAGCGAAAAATAGGTAAATTGTCAGTAAGGTCCATACCTATTCACGTGAAAAGTAAATGAGTAGAAGAGTAATTATAAGATCAGTATTGTAGTAAAAGATAGATAACTCAAGAAAAAGTATTCCAGAAAGTGCACGCCATGGATAGGTTATAAACCTCCCATCCGAGCTGTAGCCCTTTTGCCGTGCGCTCTGAAATAGCCATTCCAGACCGCTCCACGTATAATGTACTTTGCGCCTTGCAAGAGTGCAGCCTAAAGCGTAACACGTTACCGTACACTTTGCAGGAATGTACCTTATAATACAGTACACTGCCATTTAGCCTATGTATACTATCTATAAGGGTATATAGTAATATCTATTTAGGCAATCTTTTCTTTTCTTACTTATGTGCCTAAAGCCTAGTAGCGATATTGTAGTTGTAGCGATTCCGTTTACGTAGCTTTGTAATGACAGTGTGGTTATGGTACTAATTGCAGGGGTCCAGATCAACAGTTTCCGTAGTGATATTGTGATTACAAAGGTCCAAATTAGCAGTTTCCGTAGTGACAGTATAGATTTTAAGGTCTAAATTAGCAGTTTTCGTAGTAATAGTGTAGTTGTAAAGGTCAGAATTAGAAGTTTCCATAGTGATAGTATGGTTGTAAAGGTCCGAATCAACAATTTCTGGCTGAGGTAGTAATTGTAGCTAGGGTTTGGTTGGTGTAGTTAGATGTTGGCGATATAGTTGGTGATGACGCCTTTTATGGTTTCCGTCAGAGTTAATTACGTAGGTATTCTAGGGGGTAAATACATAGTGGTGATTTCGTAAGGGTGATTACATTGAGGTAGTTTCGCTATTACGTATTAGGTTAGTATAAAAAGATGTATCGTTATCGTTTTAGGTAAAATTTCTATTTTTTTTTCTTTTAAAGACGCGTAGTTAAAGTTAATATAAATCATTAATTGATCGAAACTGTTTTATTGGGGAGGTTACTTAACCAATACTTATATACTAACTTTTTATTTAAATAAATGCCGCATAAAAACAGGAAGGCCAGGCGCCATTTGATGCGAGAGTGCCGCCGCGCCGCCGCCGCCGTAGCTGCCGCAGACGTTATCACTATCGCCGCCAGTAGCCCTCCCTTAAAGGGTATAATTTTATTTATAGTTATCACCCCCGCCGTCGCCGCTTTTTGGCTAAGCCTTGTTGCCGCTGCCTTCTGTCCCGCCTCGCCCTTCTCCGCCACTACCGTTACCCCCCCCCCCCTTTTCCTCCCCTTTTCCCAAATCTTAAGAGAAGGAGCGGAGGCTCTTAAAGATATAAACCTTACCCTTGTTCTGCGGGTAAAAAAACCCTTACCCGCTGGGGCCTCTTTAAGCTGTAAACTTAGTTTGGTGTAGTTGTGTTAGGGTTTGTATACTCCAAATCCACCCGTTCGATACCTTTAATATTTTTTAGATAAGGAGCATAAGGCGGACCTTTTTCGTCGCCTCGGGTTTCGTATCGCTAGGGTACGCCAAGAGGCTTTTTTGACGTATAAGTTGTTTAAGCAGCGTACCTGGATCCGTAGTTCCGGGCCATTAGTGGGTACGCCTTATGTTAAGTATGTCGCGTTTACGGCTGCGGGTAAGTTCGTTAGCGATTACTACAAAAGCGGGGGTAATTCAGCCCGTTACTACTGTTACGAGAGAACTAATAACGGATACGTTTCTGTTTCGTTAGTTTTAGAACCGTAGGCCGAGGCCGTGTTACGCACCCGTCGGCTTTATGATAAGTTTTAAACGATTTTCAAAAATTGCATTTATTAGAAAAACAATGTTCGGGGCATTTCGAAAAACAATTGCAGTCGCAAATAACTAAAACAAGCCTATACTAATTAGTAGTAGGTGTTTACCGGCGTATTAAAGAGTTGACGACCGTTATTATCGTTTGGAAACAGGGCTTATGTATGTATCAAGTAGGCGAGTTTAACGACGTTATCGCGCGTCATCGTAAGGAGGGTAAAAACCCTCTTACGCCTTTGCCTAAGGGTATCCAAGTTAAAGCGTAGGGCCATATCCTTGTTAGCGTTGATAATATTAATGGCAGTGATAGTGGTGGTGTTATTATAGAGGGGAAAGGTAATGGGGAGGATAGTAGGGACGCTACAGCGTCGCCTTTTACCTCTCTTTTTGGCAGTAATTAGTTACCTTTTGCGGTCGGGCCAGCGCACCCGGCAATATTAATATTATTGCTCTCTTTAAAAAACACCACTTATAAGTGACAAATATGACGAGAAGTACGACAAATGTATCCTGAAGTATATGAAATAAAAGAAACAGCATGTTAGAATCGGTGTGATATCGTAGATTGAAACACAAAAAAAGGCAAATGGTAAAATACCTAGTATATCCGAAGTACATAAAATGAAATTTGAAAGTATGTTAGAAGTAGTTTGAAGTCGTAATCCGAATCGATATGAAATAATTTGGTCGAAGGGTGTAGGTAAAATCGTAACGATAATCTAGTAGCGGCGCGAAATGGTAAATCAAAATAAAGAAGAAGAAAAGTAGAAAAAGTCGGCGGGGTCGATGTACACAAAATAAAAAGTGATAGAATGTTGGGAGAGATACGAAATAGTGTGGTTAAATAGAGGTATAAATCGGAGAGCGGCGCGAATAGCGGATCTTAAGCCGTTTCAAATCGGCAAAAGTGGTGTAATGCTCTATTAGGGTCGTGAAACCTTTTCAGCCATATTAATAAGTGGCGTACTTGTCGTTATAAGCGTTTTCAACGGTCCGTTCGGTGTGTGTTTTATCATGACGTTTGCCGGGTTTTATTTTCCGTCAATTTATCTTGTTTCTTCGATTTTCCGGCGCTTATATAACTCGCGAAAAGCCATAATATCGATTATAAAACGTTTTTTGTTCGTAATTCGTAGTTTAACTAGAAATTTATAAAACGAAAAGTAATTATCTTGTTTCTTCGATTTTCCGGCGCTTATATAACTCGCGAAAAGCCATAATATCGATTATAAAACGTTTTTTGTTCGTAATTCGTAGTTTAACTAGAAATTTATAAAACGAAAAGTAATTAATATATATAACGAGAGGGATGGGGTGTAAACCAAGGTTAGAAATCATTATCCGGACCGTTATCATTATGGTAATACCAGAATCGAAACCTTTAACTATGTTATTAGTTTTGGGAGTTAGTTGTAATGATCACACTAAATACCCATGAGTATATAGAAGGTGTCAAAGGGTTTATATTATCAAGAAGGTATCAAAGGTACTGAGTGAACAATATCGCAACCGTGCAAGTAATGATCAAAAGCCGTGAGGCTATTCAGATGTGTAGACTGAATACTTAGATTAACAACTGAAGAGATATGAAGGAAATGCTATCTATGTGGTGATAACCGTGTCATTTTATCCTATAGCCTTCATACTATCTTCAGTACTGGATCGTTTGAATCGTCTTGCTATCTTAGCGATCCATAGTTCTGCTAGATCATTTTGCTATCCTAGCGATCATCAGCTAACCCTAACCCTGGGTTCCTTACATAAGAGATGTTCTCCGCTTGATGTGTTGGACATTAGTCTCTTAATTGCGCAGCCGACCGCTGGCCTATTTTATGACCTGCAGTTGATCCTTGAGTTAAAACAAAGAGTCTTTACATATGATTGATTTTTCTTGGTTTGTGAAATATTAGTCTGATCTTCAAAAGGCCAAGGTATGGCATAAACAAGTGATTTAAAGGCAATAGGAATGTAAACCGGTTGTTTGTTTAGTTTCTTTGCCTCATAGTTCAAGCCTTTTAGACATATGTACTCTAGGCTAAGATAATCGTAAATATGTTCTTAATCTTCAAGTAACCTACCTTAAGGAATTGTTTTTCCTTTCTCAGGTATTTGTATTTAGAGTGTTTTCCAATATACATAGGAAAGGTTTAAAGAGCCTTTAAGTTATAGCCTATTATAAGAAACTTATTAACATAAGTATATATGATAAGCTGACGGCGATAGTCAATGTATACCGCGTTATTATAGCTTGGTTTTTTTGAATTTGAGGGTATTAAATACTACATTACACGTCCTAAACTATTGTCTGAAATCCTGTTTGAATACATACAGTAATATTCGGAGTTGAAAGACTTAGTCGACTGTAGGATTAAAGCTCACATTGTTTTCTTCCGGATATTTCAGGAAACAGTTGCTAATAATATCCAGGATTTCTTTTAACATTAGTTTTTTTAAATTCCCCATTATAAAAATCTAATCGATGTTTATTAAACCTTTATCCCATCTATAGGAGATAATAAGCATGATAAGAATTCTTTATATATAAGACTTTAGTGTAACAGTAAAGGTTTTAGTATAGTTAACACTATATCTTTATATAAATTATCGCATTACGATTCTGATTTTCTACCTTTCGATCTGATCTTTATGGTTAGGTTTACCCTTGGTAACCTCCTTTACCGTTAGAGTATGGTGGTTGTTAACCCTTTTGATGGCTTTGAAGACCTTGAGGAATAGCAAGCTCCGTATTTCACTATGGAGAGCCTTTTTATAGTGTTTCATATTAGAGTCTTCCAGAGCTTCTTTTATGGTTAAATGTTTCTCTTGTGTTCTAATTGAAAGCATAAATTGGACTATATCTACATTAATAGCATCTGTCGGCAAAATTTCCGCTAAGTCGTTTGTTATATTTATTGTTGTTTGGCGTATACTTTTTTTTGGCTTAGAGTTTGTAGTAGCTGTTGTAATATTATGAAAGATATTAACTTCAATGATACTTTTATCCCTTATAATTTTTTCAAGGTATCTTATAATAGTCTTTTTAAAAACTGTTAGGCTTGAAGTACTGAAAATCCTTTTGGTCAAGTTTCTTGGCCAGTTTGGCAAATAGATCTTCAAGATGTGCTAGGGCTTTGTGATATTAGTAAACTGACACCAAAAACAGAATTCTCCTCTCTCCTATTAGATTTTTTATTATTTTTCACTAGTTTTGTTAAAGGCATGTGGATGATAACTGCAGAGCTTAAATTAAAGGTAAATTTAACGTTGGGTTTATAGTTTCTATGAACCTTTACTTTATTGTGAAGGACTTTGTAGGGAGTGATATGCTGGATACTGCTTCCACGAATGACCGTTAAGTTGACTATAATAACAGTTGTTTGAAATAGGTAAAATTATAAGTAATGTAGCATTTTTCCGGCAATGGTCCAGGTTAGTATCTTTTCAAAAATCTCTTTATTGAAGCGTTTAAATATCCTATTATTTTCAAGTGAATATGGTGAATAAAACTTAAGGCTAAATACGTAGTGAATGGACATTTTCCCAACTGAATAGTAAACTAGTTCGCTTTTTTCATCGAGGATTAAGTAATAGATAGTATATCTAATGGGTTTGATAATTTCGTTTAGTATTAGATAAATGGTTTTTGGTCTTTTATCAGGGGATATAATAGCGGTATTACAAACTTTCTAACCGTATTTGATTTTGTTAGCCATTAGGCTACAACTTCGGCTTTTCGGCCAGCAATTGGTTCTAAAAAGTGGTTGAGAATCTTCATAAACCCTTTTTCTGAGGTTTTATATTAAAATTTTCGTCGTTATCTAATGCTTTCAGAAATCTTGTATAAATCATGAACGAGGTTAAAGCTTTTTTATCCCTAATTAATTTTAGGGCAGTGTAATAATTAAAGTAATTCTTTTACTGATTATACGCTTATACAAACAAATTTTATATACCTGAGTGAAGAATCCAAATACTTGATAGTAATTATAGCGCTAAAAATGTAACAAAACTATTATATAACTTGTATAAGAGTGTGGTCGATAGTTATAATAACAACTTTTTCCTTCATGTGTTAATTAATTAAAGAAAAGTCCCTAATCCTAATATCTAAATTATAATGATTTGATAAGCTAATTAGGATTACGACGAATTTATGGTAACAGAAGCACTATTGGAAAATTAAAGTATCGTAATTTATTTCAGATTTTATTAGTACTTGTATTGTTTCTTGTCCTGCGGATTAAATCACACAACCCCTTTTTTGTAATCCCAGGTAGTTTTTCCCTTGAATTTGGAATTCAGATACTCATTTCTTATCGTTGAAAATATAGCAAGATAAGCCAAAGTAAAATTTAATAGTATCTTGAAATTGAAGTCTATTAATTGTAAAATCGTATAATGGTGTGAAGAAAAGAGAAAAAATAGGAATACTTAATGTTAAGTTTTGAAGGCTTATCATTAAAAGTGGTGCTTATATGCCGGTACTAACCCTTTTTGGTACGGCTTCTAATTGGTTGTTTTGACGAATTGTTGTGAAAAACGGGTTTTTTTAAGTAAAAAGTAGAGATTTCAGCGTTGAAAGTAAATCCTTTAACGATGAGAGTATATCCTTTAAAGCGGAACCACCCGTGTAAAATATAGTGTTTAATTGGATTAAAATATCCGGTGCAGAGGTTTGTGTAGAGTCTTGTGCAATAGACCAGTCAACTTGAATATTTGATTACTAAATAACAGGCAGAATTATAAAGTTGTGATGTTGCTTATAGCGGAGGGTTTTTTTTTACCATTATCAACTTTAACAAAGTCCGTTTTTTCTTCCTTTCTGATGAATTAACCAGAATTGGAAAGTCTTCAGGTTTGAAGGGCCGTAGATTTGAATGAAGTACCCAATAGGCCTATATTAATTGTCTTTTGTAAAAGCTCGCAAGGCAATTTTTCCTGAATTTACTAATACGTTGATCTTGGTTCATAAACATATTTTCCAATTTTTGGTAGAGGATTGAATTTGTTCATCGCCTTTTTAAAGCCTGTCTCCGTTTTTGAAGTATAATTATAGTTTACTTAGTGATAGAGGAACGCTTTTACCTAATTTATTCCACATACGGACGGTCCAGACTGTAAATTTAGACTTAGTATAAGTCTAAAACCAAAGGAAATATTCAATATCTTTAACCTTACTACTTTAATAAATAAAACTTTTTTGGTGCTTTTAAACGCTACTACAAAGGGAGTTAAGGAAGAATCGTATAAAGAACGTAGGTAAGAAAGATTTTGAAAAAAAAAATTGATAGTGAATCGGTTTATTACCTTAGCATTTATTTATTAACTTCAAAAGGGCTTTACTAAGGTCCTTCATGTTAACCATAACTCTAAATTGTTTGGTATAATAAAGGAAGTAATTATCCGGTGGACTCGGATCCGGGTACTTTTAGTTTTTGAAGTCTTTATAAGATGGTAATCGATGGGCATTAGCAAGTAATTATAATCATTTTGTATAAAACGTATATTTATTTTGATTATAAAAATACCCTCTAAGATACCAAAATCTTTATTACTTATAACATATATTTCAATTGCTATTGGCTATGTATTCATTTGAAAAGATTCAATTCTCAGAGTAATTTAGTGATTGCAACTTAAGTTTCAATAGTTTCCTCTTTTCCTTAGTATTTAAAACGGGGTTTTTAATTTTTTATTCCTCCTCCTTTACTAGTATGATAGTATCTGTCGATTTGAGTAGTTCCGGTTTAATTTGGTCTTTAAGTCGTCTCTTAAGCTTAGCTTACAATGTTTCGTATAAGTTGATAGCTTACTTAAGCCTTTCTTGTTCTAAAAGATCTACAAAACAGGTAGCCCTAACCCTAACCTCTGCCTCCTTATGAGTAAAATCATCAGCATTGATAACTTAAATTTGTTACTCAACTTTAGCCCTACTGACATCACGAGTTTCTTTTCGTGTTTTATTCAATAGATATTTAGGTTTCAAGGCCCCTAAAGCAATAGGACTAGCGCTAGATAGTAGGAAATGAAGGGATGAGGTCTCTGATAGAACATAAAAGTCTGTATGTTTCAAAAGGTCGGAAGCAATAAAAGTCCTCTGTAAAAAAAAAAGCCATTATCACTGGTACTACCATGGGGTAGTTCTGGTAGTGGAAACAGAGATCCATGTTTTGAAAATACTGATAGGGTATCTTTAAAGGTATCAGAAGGTTCAGAGAAAGTAAACATTTTAATATGTACCGTAGGAAGTCTATTAAACTGGATTTAGTAAAGTAAAACAATAGGGCACAATCGTACTAATATTTTGTTGAAGTTACTACACAAGAAAATATTATATAGGCTTATAGATTTAAGTATTCTAGAATCCATATGGAGGAGGAAAGGGCTTGATATATGATCAAGTGTATCCTCATAGATTTCGAGACTCTGTACTAGTTAGTGTTAGTTTATATTAGTAAGTACTAGTTCCTCAGTATTTGTAAATGCTAGTGTAGGTAGCTAGATTCCAGCTAACTAATATTCTGTACAAAGCTTCGTACTAATCGATACTAGTACTTACACTAACAAACACTAGTGCATTTCGTGTATATCATTATATTCAGTTGAGTTCTCTTTATGCTACTGAATCCCACATCTTTGGGTGTTATGACGTATCAAGTACTTGTAGTTGTGTCAAGTATTGATTGGCCCTGTTGTTACCCTGTTATTGTGTGTTCCAAATGACTGTATCTGTTGTATTTCAACAAGTCCTTGCACCAGATTTTGAGTATTAAGGCCACCCATATTTGCGATCGATATAGTGTATTATTGCGCAGGTTTTTTTATTTACATTGGGGACGTTATTAACTTAGGAGCATATACCGAGTAAATTCGGTGTACGTGTTATTACGACCGTAAGCGAGGACCGTAATTGACTAAAAAAGATTTTATAAGTGGTATTTAAGCTTTGTACAGCGTATTCAACTTCGTTTACACCCGCAATTGTTGTCTGTACTTGCTTTCGAAACATGGTTTCGCCAGTGTAGGATTTCCCCATTATTTGTTAGTATAGTATCAATTTGTTAAGTATTTGATTGAGAAATATTTAGCGGAGTTTTTCTTCTTCTTAGCTATTATTGTCGTTTACCTTGTCGTGGCCCAATTCGTATAATATTTCGTAAGGTGGAAATTGTATTGGAAATAGTTTTTTGTACAGTTTTAGATTTTACTAAAGGGTTTTACTTTTGTTAGGAAGGTTAAATAATAGGTTTTGGTATAACTTGTAAGTATTTCAGGGAATAGTGAGCGAAAATCAGAAAGAGAGACCTTTATCTACTTGAAAATGTTTCAAAAGGGTATTATTTTATGTTGAGAAGATTGTAGCGCTTTTTGTCATACTTTTTTATGGTATTCCAGATTTTCACGAAGTTTGGAAGGAGGTTTTAGTTGATTTTGACCATTTTATCAGATTGAGAAGAAAGGATGCGATCGTTATTCTAGTCGTGGATGGTGTTTTTTGTCAATTTAAGCCATAAGCCTTCGGAATAACGATTTTAAGGGTAATTGCCAGTTGCCGAACCTGAGGAGTAAAGTCCTTAGATAGGATTTATGGTGGGATCGCATGAGTAGGCATACTTGTCATGGAAAGTTTCGTTTTAAAATATTTGGCTATTTTAGAAGAAAGATTATAGAGTAAAAAAAATTTAGCCGTAGTGAAGATTTTAAAGGATTTGATGATTTTGTTTAATTAACTGGATTGGTTCGACATTAATTCCATTTGCTGTGTTGGCGGCTATTGTTTTACGTGTTTTGTGGTCGTTAAAAGTGTGTTTTGCGTTGTTACATAGAGGTGTTGAACTGTTGAGTAAAGTAACAAGTTTTTTATCGTCTGAATTCAAAGACTTTTCATTCAATTTGAGATTAAAAGGAGGTCCCCTGAAATATGTCTAAGGATATTGAAGATTTTTAGCGTTTTTACATTTTTTCTTAGGTTTTAAGTATTTTGATTCTGAAGCGATTCGTTACATTAAGCCAATTCAAAAAAGGTTTTTTCCAATCTTAATGGAGTTTTATTTTCGATATAAATGCTACGGAAAGTGACCTCCTTTTTGAATTGGGCTGAACTTTTTTTTGGAGTATCTTTTATATATTAATTATATATTTATTGACAAACTTAAGAAAATGTTGAAAAGAGCGGACGTTACAAACAAGATTTTTGCCGACGGAATATGCGAGAATATACCAGCCGATATAATCGGTCAGGTGTTTTTTAGGACACATTTCGTCGGCATTTTTTCCCCAAATTGTCTGGTTAAAGTAGGCGGGGAAGAGTGATCCGAGGTTTTTAATTTCCTTCATTCGGTTTTCATCGAAAGCTATTTTAATATTGAAGAGGTTTCAGGGTATAAGGATGTAGTTAATTGGTGTTATTAGCACAAAGTTGTGTAGGTGTTTCGTGACTTGATATAGAATCGCACGACGTGACTTTCTTGAAGCAACTTGACGACTTCTCTCTGTGTAGAGAGTTTGACGATTGAAGTGGTATGTGAGAAGAAAAAAGAGTGAATTAAATGGAAAAACTTGGTATTGAGGGCAAAGATTATATAAAGGATAAAGTTAGAGGTCGTTTGTTATTTTTATTTCAATGGAATAAGATTTAATCGTTTTTGCAGTAGTATTGCCTGTAGTGGTAGTACTTGTAGCAATATCAACTTAGTTGTTTGTTAATTTTAATGTTTGATTATAAGTATTTGGTGAAGATTCATTGGTGTTTTCCAATTGCAATACCGTCGTTATCTTTGGATTATCGTGAAAAACTGAAGTAATCTAGAGGTCTTCTCTACTTACTTCCCTAAAAAACTGACGTAATATTAAAGGTCCTTCGCAGGAAACTTTCTTTTACCTTAGTCTTTCACAAAACCTAACCATAAAGTAGTTTTTTCTTCTTCTGTTTAGATTATATTTTCTTAATCTAATAAGCATTGTTAAGTATTAGTAGGGCTTTAGATGTTGCAATATTATCGATTCTATTGGTTGAAGTAACTGTAGTATTATATGGTTAAGTGGTGAATATATTGTTTTAGGTCTTGCAGACTGCTAGCTGGTCTGTACAGTAATTTGTATGGCGAATTGCTTGGTCTGTGACCTAGTTTAAAGTGGGTGCTTACTATACTTGACTTGAAGTCAATACAGTGAACCTATGAAACAATACACTAAACTTGTAGTTAGTATAATCAACTTTACTATCAGTTAAGTTAACTTACTACACTAAAATTACTACTATCACAAGAGAAAACTTTAATTTAAAAGTCTTCGTTAATATATATCACTTAGATGATAAGATCATTCTTTACGTCATAGACTACTTAACAACGTTCCATAGTGACAAGTTGTTAAAGACAATTACAACGAAGGAAATATGAGAGGCATTACGAATATTAATAATTAACACGTACCTAAGACCCCCAAATATACTATTTTACGATACCAGTACTACTTTTTCTACGATAAGGTGTTAAATCAATACCAAATAGACAGGGATTTTATGTAAATGAATTTTTATTACATTTTTTTAGGTTATTGGTAAGGTCGAAAGGGTATACGTATTCACAAAAAAAAACATACAATATTCCTACGTTTAAAATCGACAGTTTTATAAGATTAGAGGTAATACTTTAAATGGAAGTGGGAGACCTTAGCGATATCATTGATGCCAACGGTTTCATATCAACTTTCATAGTATTCAAAACGTACAAACGTATAAAGACTAAACCACTACTATCGTTACATACCCCAAAACGAGTTGTAGTACATAATAAAGCCTTGAGGTAATTGAAAAAATAATTATCACGTTGCCAAATTAAAAATATCTTTGATATCAGAAACTAACCATCAATAAAGAACGTACTTTCTTAACCAATTTAGAGTAAAGTCCTTACATGGAAAAGGCTAAACAAATAGCATGAACCCTATAATATATTCAGTATTTTTGCCCCGAACTTAACGGTTAAAACCGTTAATTATCGTTTCATTTTCCGTATTACGTAAATAAAACTGTATAAAAACCCCTTTAGCCCGATATAAATCCTCGTACCAAGCGAATTAACCAATACAACCCTTCCAAACCCGTCATTAATAAGCTGATAAAACTTTAATAGCATAAGACACCACCTAAAAAATGATGAACACTAAAAAGAAGGATGGACACAAGGATTATGAACCTGGAAACGTATATACAACGTTTAATATATTTCAAAAGGAGAAGTTTAACCAAATCCTAGCATCGAAGTTACGAGTTAAACACATTACGAATATACTAGGAAAGCTCTTGAAGAAAAATAGTAGAACTGAAATCAACGACTTTTTATACACAAAGTAATTCAACTTGTGTCATGAATATAATTTCAACTGTAAAACTAAACTATTATCAAATCCAGGATAATTTACGAAGGTTCAGACAAAACCATGAATTGACCATACGTAGAATCAAAACTAGTCGCTTGAAAATATGGTAATACAAGTAAAAACTTAATCTCTACTTCATCTCCTACAATTCAATCGATTAGCCAAAGTTCAATCGTCATAATTGCTACCAATTTAACTGTTAGTGTAAGCGATAAGTTCGCCCTTAATAGCCGTTAGATTACGCGAACATATAAATACTCCGCCACTAACCTTAAACGTATTATACTATTAGAACTGTTAAAGAAACTAAAAATGAAATAAGTTTCGTATTAAAAAGAAAACAGTACGTTAAATATATTTGAAAACCAGCCGAAATATGTATTCATTTATTTTGAAAGTACTTAATGTACTTGAGAAATAGGCTGTTTAAGGGGATATTAATGTTTAACACATACTTATTGATTACATTAGGTAAAGAATTTGATATCACTGACATATAAACTAACTATATAGGTTTCCTCGGAAACTCGAGATTTGAAACGGCTAAAAATATAGTATTGAAAATTTAGATCTTTCAAAGTGTAAACCTATTAAAACGTTGGGTAAAGACATACAACTTAACTTTGACGAATCATTGATCCGTACTTATACTGTTCGTAACACCTGTAAGATATATTTTTACCTATGTTAAAAGGAAAACGTCACAAACCTGAAAAAGATCGATAAAACTAATAAGTTAAAATCATAATAATACCGTAAGAAAAACGCTGAAACGACTTACATTAATTCATTATACAAATCGAAAACACTCTACAATTCATCGATTATATTACAAGTTTACAATCTATAAAAAAGGAGTTTAATAAGTTTAATAAACGTATTTAGTAAAAAATAGAAATGAAAATAAATGTATTTACATGGTATCGGTAAACTTAATGACGTCGAAGTGAATTTTTTTACAGATGGCATTTTGATGAATGATATTCACCTGAGATTTTAAATGGAATTCCATATAATACTTGTCAACTCAAATCAATCGGATCGGCAAATTACAATGACCGACAACATTATATACTGGATATTTGATAATTTTAAGGATATTAAACGAATCATGCTAGTATCAGAGGTGTGCGATGTAATAATAAAATTTGAAATTGGTATAATAATCGACGGCATGATCAAAATTATGAACAAACAACTGAGACTGTTTTTCATACCTATGGTCGAACATATTAACTTACGAATCCTTTACGACTACTCTTTAAAGTTGGGTATAACCAATACACAACGTTAAAAAATAAGCGTAATAGTAAAAGAGAATGTATACGAACCTCGGAAGAAAATTCAGGTGGATTAATAGCAAAAACAATACCGCTAACTTCATAACTAAAACCTTGCCTAATAAAGCCTTTCAAAGGTTTGTCAATTGTAATGTACTAATCGTACGAATCGAGGGCTACGTTGACTACCTGAAACGTAATGTAGAGAAACAAGGATTCTATGATAAACTGAAAGACTACTATAGTAGTGGTGGCAGTAATAGTATGCAAAAAAGGCATGCTTAAACCTACTGTCAAAAGGTACGCAATTAGTGGCGTAAAATTTTGTAACGTACGTAAGTCTATGGCTAAAAACTTTTGTACGGTATTTAAGAAAGTCGACACCTGGAACTTCGGGGTGAAGGGTTATGATTGACGTTAATCTTTATGCAAAACAAAATGAAATTGACAAGGATCTGGGCGATAGAATTGGAAGGAACTTTTAGAATTACTACAAACTAATAATTGACCACCCTAATATAAGTGTACAAGACACGAGGTTGTCAATGATTAAATAAAAATCAAGCGAAATACGATCAAATCAACTAAACAAATTGTAAGATAATTATAATAACTTCAAGTTCAATATATTGTTAATATAGTTAACTGTATTGATTGCAAGCCAATTATAATAGGTACTAACTTAACACTAGAGAACAGACTAAGTACTTAGCCATACAACTTTTTGTAAAAACTATCTAGCAGTCTGCCAAACTTAAAAGTAACAAATAAACACTTTTAATGCAATGAACTAGTTACTTCAATTTGAGATTCAAATGAACTAACTCGCAAAGATAAAGACCTACCAAAAGTTTTGGTGTTTATGTTGAATCGAATTAAATGTAGTACGAAATTTGATAATTGACTACAAATGGAACGAAAACAGTGACATTTCACTTTATATATTTATAACAAAGAATTAACAATAGATTTGTTGGAATAGTACTACATGCAGTTCAGTAGGTCAACTTTATCTACAGTAAAGTTAACTGTACTGCAAGTTGAGTATATTTGTTTGTGTGGACTTACCGCATTGGATGTAAGTCTAGTGCAGTACTATTCACTTCACACTAAAGTACGGGCCAAGAAATTAGCAATACAAATTACAGTGCAGATCGGCTAGCGGTCTGCCAAACCTAGAACAATATATCCACTAGCTGACCACTCAATACTACTGTTACTTCGACCAATATAATCGACAACGTTACAACATCTGAAGCCCTACCAACACTAATTAGTGCTTATTAGATTAAGCATAGATTAGTTAAGTAAAAGAAAAAGATACTTTCCGGTTGTTACGCTTTACATTATTGTCAGGGTAGAGGAAATATTCTTAAGAAAGGCCTTTACTACTGTACAGTTTCTACGGCAGTACGTAAAGAAGATCTTTAGGCTGCACAGTCTCTACGGCAAACCAAAGGTAACAACGGTATCGCTACTTGAAAAACACTAAGAAATCTTCATTAATCCTTCTCAAAGACGTTGAGATTGACTGTCAGAAGTTTCAAACGACAAGTTGGCAAACAGCTAAGTCATTACTATTGCAGGTGCTACTACTGCAAAAACGACTAAGTCCTATGGCCAAAACAATAAATAACTTTCGCCTTTTACCACCAATAAACGACCTTCAACTCTACCCTTTATACTAAGCCTTTGCCCATGCTTCACTTTTTTCACTTCCCCTATGCCAATTTAATCGCCAAGTTCGCTGCTTTAAGCGAAAACACCAAGTCACCAAGTCACCAAGTTACTAAGTTCTCACGCGACTTTGCGCTTAAATCACCAAGTCTATACACCCAAGTCACCAAGTTCCTCGACTTACGCGCCCTACACGCCCTACGCAAACCAGCACATTAAGATGGCTACCGCAAGCGAATGCCTCGAAACCATCACCGACCCTGGTAACAAATAAATAATCAAAGCCCTCGGACACTTTTTTACTAAATACTATAACTACGATCTTTGGGAATAGGATGTAAATAAAACCTCTATTAAAAAGAACCTTATCAACTTCGTCAGCTATTACATCGTTGAATACTATAACGTTAACGTCCTTAACAACGCCTTCATTAATTTCTGTAACCTCTTTAACAACTGGACTACGAATATATGGACTGTAGTTTAAAAATGTGTTAAGAAAAGGGTTAAGGAAAAATTCAAACGCCAAGGAGTTTCCTTACCAACTTAAGGAAAAACAAAACTGGCACCAAAACTTTTCCATTTAGCCTAACTTAAAAAATAACCTTAAGGTATATAACTTAAAGAAAAAGATGTTAAGGAACCTTAATGCCCCTATACGCGATTAAGGGGATTTTTAACTTAATATTAGTTAAATTAAGCCTCTTTAAACATTAAAGATAAGGAACTTATTTACCTGTTTAGCAGTTTAATACCTTTACGTAATATCTCGAAGAATACCCTTAGCGAAGACAAAGCATGTAAAAAAAAAAGGCTGCTAATACGGCCAGAGGTATTGATGTCAGCGCCTTACATTGATTAATTAAGTAAGATCGTCAAACCTTTTAAAGTTGTTAGGTACTATTTCTCTCCTTAATATTTCATTTAAAGCGGCTTAGTTCCTTCAAAACCTTCTCCTTTAAAATTTGCCTATGCGTGAAATCCCATTACACTTTATATTATAAAACTTTATCCCTTAGGATAGGTGACTGTTAATTGCCCTTGATACTATAACCCGAAAGCACCAAGGATTGAACTGCTAGATAGGATTATTTAAGGTTAGGATAACTATTGCGACCTTCCCCTAAAACTTGTTTAAACAATTAATATTAATTAGAAGCTCCTTATAGACTTTGCCAAGATCTAAAACAACGTAAAAAAGTATAACAGAAAGCCTTTCAACCTTTTCAACTCTAAAATAATGCCCTTTTCAATATATTTACAAATAGATAGAAGTTTATCTTTTAAGTTATTACTTAGTATTTTCCGTAATTATTACAAGGTAAGCTAGAGATTATTAGCTAAAATTTCTTATTAAAGTTAGTACGTCTCGCGATATTAACGATGGTATGAAAGACTACTTGAAAAAAGACGTCCCCCTTACGTAATACTAAATAAACTGAATTACCATGAGGTAAATTATAATAATAACCAAAAAAGAGTAGGAAATGTTAATCAACGTCTTTAATTATATGTTTAATATGTTGATGTTATATCAAAAAGAAATAGAGAAAGCCTACACTAACAAAGCCACACTTCTCGAACAAGTAAGGAAAACAGTTACGGACATTAACGAGTTCGAATACACCTTATAATGTCCAAATGTTACCTACGAAAACTTTTTTAATAAGTTGCATTTTTCGTTTAGCACGGCAATAACACGTATACCAAATTTACTCAATATATATTCTCAAGCCGGTAACTTACTTCATATGGATAAAGAAGACCTTAAGGTAGTTAATTACGTTGGTCGTAAGTAAGGGCGCCTACAAATCTTAAGGTTTGACCCACCTGTTACAATATAAACGTAATAATTACGTTAACGCCAATAAAACCAACATTTAAGCGGACTTATTAACCGTAAGTACTATCGTCGTAATAGTAGAAATAGAAATGAAATTTATAACAAGTCTGTGTACTAATTAACTCGATATCCCCCCACTGAGCGTAATAACAAAAAGGCAGTATATCACACCTAATACCCTATTACTTTTAAATAGGATTATTTAGATTAGACCGCAGACTTCGAGGGCGACGTCGTAATTAATAGCGGTAATGCCCCTAAATAGATTAAGTGACACGAAAATACTTCTTCTCATACGGTCTAATAACTAGACGACTACGCTTTCCTATATCATTTTAGTGGTAATAGCCTTTCTTTTACCCTAACTCATTCCTTAACCCTTTATATACCTTTAACATTCCTGATCGTTACGCGAATCACATGTTTCAAGGTATTATGCTAGATATAGGGGCGACAATGTACTTAATAATAGGCTATTCACAGTATGTGATGTTGTGGAGGGAGAGCACTACAGCTACTAAGATCGATTGTTACAATATTGATAAGGCTAAAGTTGGCTTTAGTCCAGGCGAATAACTATTGTTATTAGAGATGAAGATAGTTTAAACTGTTATAAAAGCAATTAAATTTCACATACTTAAATCTCATACCCCTTTTCTACTTTATTTAGAAGATATAAAACCCTTGGCATTAACGTCAACATTAACGTAAACGAACTGGTTAATAACGGCCAGAAGTTTCTACTCGCTCCTAAGTAGAGATACCTATAGTTTTATCTTTAAGGCCCTAAATCAGTGGTGTTAAACTTGACAGAGCCGGAGATACGTCAATTATACCAACACTTTCATTATCCAACCGTTAACAAGTTATATAAAGTCGTAAAGTCCGTAAAATATAAAAATATAAAATACTTTGCCCTAAAGGTTATTAAAATGCTTTACCACTACTGCCAAACATATGCTTAACCCCCCCAGAGATTTAAGTTTATATTAAAAAAAGATAATGACTTGAACTGCGAGGTCTTTGTTAATGTCATTTTTTTTTAAATAATAAGCTGGTTTTTACGTTATGAACTTCATGACATCATTTTACGAAACCAAATTCTTAAAGTCTCTTTCAATAAAAAGTACGTGGTAAACGTTAATGATACTATAAATTAATACATACTTAAGCCCACTTAACATCTTCGTTCACAATGCCGGCACCAACTTTGCAGCGGTGCAATCCTAGGAAAATACCAAAATAATAGGTATTTAATGTAAACAGGTGCCTATAAAAGTCTACTAAAGAATTGAAAAGGTTAAAAAGGCATGATACCTACTTCGCCGAACGTATAATATCCTTACTCTGGAGATTGAAAGATTTACGGATCGGGAGGCACGCTTACAAATGGCAGTAAAAGGCCTAAACGAGGCTATAGGCCCTAACCGCTAGGTACCGAAGTTATTAGTCTTTAAAGCGTATCCACGTCTAACGAGTAAATTTCCGCCCTCGGTAAGTACTTGAAAACGTGTTACGGCCTATAGTAAAGCTTTACGGGAGTTGCGAATATAATCGGCACGCTGCTAGATTAATAAGGCTCTTAATACCAAAAGAAAGCCCTTATAAAAATCAACGTATTTGCTTTTCCACTATAAGATAAAGTCCTCGTGTAGCAGGAGCCGGGTAAATAAGAGGGCCAGTATAAAATATTAAATATCGAGAACTCCAAAGTATTTATTAAAACTATTAACGGTTTTATATCCTTTCGAATCACCTAGGTTAAGCCTTATATTAGGGTTACTAACAATAAATACCCTTAAGCTAAATGACTGAGTCAATACGAACCTTCTTTATCTGTTTTCGATAAGCCGATAAAGTACCACCGTCGCGAACGACCTCCGCAAAAGAAAAAAATGTTGAAAAGAAGGAATACACACCGGGCTGTATTTAAAATATTGCTTAGGTAAATAGGAAAAAAAATAACGAAAACTTGACACGAAAGCTCCGAGCGTAAAGGATTATTAAAACCTACGGTAAACCTTTTAAGGAAAGAAATAAGGTCGAAATTAACGGCCTGTTGACTCGAAGAGTTATACAATTCATTCTGAAAACCGATTATAACCTCTAAAACCTAAACGTTACGACATTTAAAACGAAGATTAATTATAAGGTTGAGGGTAAAACCACGGGGCGGCCGTACGAAAAATTACGTTTAATCGTTGAAAGATGCGGTAATAAAGGTAAGGACTAAATATTTACATAGTAGCTAACGATTGAAAAAAATTAGCTAACGTTTAGTAATTACTCTAGTAACAAGTTTACTAGTCAAAACTAAAGGTAAGTTTATGTTTAATAGCTTCAATATAACGTAAACTTACATATAATCAACAACAGATTTATAACTGATTGTATTACCAAAATTTCCATAAAAACTACGTGCTATTCACCCTTTAGATACTGTAATACGATATATTAAGCCACTATACAGATTAGCTAAAGTAGACGTATATTAGGTTTGAACTTACTAATCATATTTCAAATTACGGCTAGCGATAAAATCTTAAACCTATAACTCGTACTTACTAAAAAATTAAAAAGAAGATTTTGGTGTGGTAGGTAGATAAATAAACGATACTCCTTTCGTCGGAACGACTAGCTTTATGGTATTCAAACAGTAAGTGATTAAAGACTTTAAGTTTTAAATTTGCAACCCGATAACAAATTTAACGGAAGGTAGTAAACTTAACCTCAATAAATCGTTAATCCGTATACTTCGTGATAACACCGGACAAAGTTTCCACCAAAAGGGCTAAGACGTTATTTTAGCTACAATTAATAAGAATAATATAGCCAGAGCTTAACGGTATTTAAAACAACGAGTTCGAGGAAGTAATATTATTACTTTATACCAACCGAAAGCCTCTTACAACCTATTTATTACGATGTAAATACAAAAGCCAACGGATAAGGACTTTAACCGGCTGAATGAAAGGCTCGAGTAGCAGATACGGAATTTTAACCAAGGGATCAATATGGTTTTAATCTACCTTTAGAAAGTTAAGTCAATAATCTTTACAGATGGGTAATTTATAATCAACATCGACTTATCTTTACAGATCGGTTTCCTAATAACCCTGGTTAACGACGATAAGCAGGAAAACCAATTTAGTATTATCGACAGCTTAATTTACTAAACCTCCGTTAAGTGTAAAAAGATTATACGAAGTGTGTTGGTATCGGTGGTTTACGGCATAGTAGCTGGCATGAATATGGGTATAACATTGTAAGAGACCCATAATCTTATTATCAGGCAGCTAAAGATTCCTCCTATTTCGGTGGTAATTTATACCAACTTAAGGAGATTTTTTAAATGCCTTTTAAAGCTCGGAACCACTAGCGAGAAACGCCTAATAATCGACGTAATGGTACTACGCAAAGCTGTCAAAGGGAGAAAGATTAAGGAGTTCCGATGGATCGATGGCAAAGACAATCCTGTTAACGCTATGAAAAAGGTAGTGTTAAACAAGGCCCTGGAAAGGTTTGTAAATAGTAATAGGCAGACCATACACATCAAGTGATACGTTGATAAGCCGTTGAGAAAGATCAAATCATGTAACGGCGGATAAAGATGTACTATTAAACTAGAAGACTGTTAGGAGATTGATAATGTTAATCTGTTTGAGTGGAACAGTTGAATTAGAGGCTTGTAAAAACCTATAGCGAAAGAACTTTTTGTGGGATAAATGATGGTGATCTGTTTAGGTGGTATAGTTGAAGTGGGAGCTTGTAAAAGATTGTGGCGAAAGAACTTTTTGCGGGAGTTGATAAACTCGGACCTCGGGGCGGCGGAGCAATTGAGGCCAAATGGGGTCAACTTGTATGCAATTGGGTTCATTTTAGTATGAAAGCCAACTGGAATTGATAGGGGTCTGGCTAGTTGATGAGGAGGTAATTTAATGGTACCGGAAAAGATTGGTTAGCCACACTGGCGTGCGCGTACAAACTAAAAAGCCGCCAGTGTCGGAATAGTACTTCATGTAATGCAGTAGGTTAACTTTACTTACAGTAAAGTTTACTATACTACAAGTTGAGTGTATTGTTTATGTGGACTAACCGTACTGGGTGTAAGTCGAGTGCAGTACACTGCACATCATACTAAGGTACGGGCCAATCAATTAGCTATACAAATTATAGTGCAGACCGGCTAGCGGTCTGCCAAACCTAGAAAAATACATCCACTATTTCACCACGCAACACTACTGTTACTTCGACCAATTTAATCGACAAAGTTGCTACGTCTAAATCTCTACCAACAGAATTGAAATCAAATGAAAAAAATGAATGAAGAATTATATTTCAATTCAATCGATACATCACATCAAATGTTACTAGACGAGGTGATAGTATGGCGATTGGTGTAAATAATAATAACTTTGCTAATAGATTGATGAAATTCAACACAAATAACGAAAAAAACAAATAGAGTATTTTAATATAAAAATGGAGATGTGGGTAATGAACGGTTTCAGTGAAAAAGGATCACTACGGAAAAGTATTACAAAAGTGTGATATATTAAGTGTAGTGGTTTGGGAAAGTTGAATTTATGGTATATACCTAATTGGATATCTTTCTAAAATGTTTCCACAAAAAAAAACCCAATTTGTCCTATATGTAATTAAAGGTTTTTTAAAAGGTAATTGTTGGTAAAGTTATTGACTGTAATGGCTTACATGTTAATGGAAGTGTTTCTATTTAAAATAGGGCACGGGCTAAGCTTTAGAATATATTGATTAGACTGTCGGATTGTTTGAAACCTTCTTAATTTAGAATTAACATATGACTTTGATCAACTCAATACCATCGGTTACTTCAACTATAGTAATCTCTATCTATTTTTTTGTAACAATTGAGGTTTATCAGTCATGATTATCATTGTTAAGCTACGTATAAAAAAGTTCGATCAATGAAAAAACGATCTTTTTATCAATATTTTGACGTAATAAAACGATTGTTTCGATGTATTTTTACTAAATCGCGTCGGTTTTTATGGTCATTAGTAGGGAGAGCTTTTGGATTACATTCATTTTGACGATAGTTTAGAAGTAGCAATAGTACTATCATTATCATTATTAAATTCGCTTTTTTCTCTCGAAATTCAAACGTTAATATCAACTGAATAACGTTTCAAACCACCAAAATCCTCAATCTTTCAAGTCGTCAAATTGTTGGCGCTGAAACACAAAATACACAATTACCGAAGTATCTAAACGTAAAAAGACAAACAACTTACCTTAATAAGGCAAAAAACAATATCAAGCTTTGAAACCATATATATATTTATGAAAATAACCGTTATAGATTCTGTTTTCGTTAAAAATCAAGTATTTGGAGGTATATTCATGAAAGACCTCAATAAGGATATACTGTATCTAAATCACGTTAAAAATTTATTTAGAAAATGCTTGATGAATTGTATTTAACTCTCGTAGATTATAAACCCGAACCAAAAACCAATAGCGACCGTGACTACCAAAACTTCAGAAAGTTATTGAACAAAAAATAAACATGTAAAAAAAACATGATAAGACTGTGTAAATAGAACTAAGAATGAATATCAGTAGACTAACGATTCATTTTTCTCAAAAACAAAATACTCTGTCGCCAATATGTTCCATGAATACATTACTATAACAAATCTATTTAATATCTTTCATACAATGACACGAGTATGTAAACAGTATATTCAACCCGAAAGTTGCGCTCATATAAAAATATATTCCATAAAATTTACTTTGAACATAAATTCAACCCGTAATTTGAAATTTTCAATTCAATTTTCTACCTTTATAAGTTGGTGATCAAAATAAGTCTATAAATTGTCATAACGTTAAATACAAATTTTGAAGAGAATAAATACGCGAAACGAATTATAATTAAACTATGAAATTTATTTTCGTTAATTTGGTTTACTAATCAATAAAGAAACATCAATTGAATGTAGAAAAATAGAAAGGCCAAATCTCGTATAAAAACCCTTTAAATTTTTTGGATTGTTATCATTACTAATTTATATGCCAGAAAGGCTAAATATATACGTGTAAAAATATTACAACACATATTATTGATTTTAACCATTTAAATGAAGTTATTAAAACATATTGTTAATTACAATACTTACAATTGATAGAATCTCATAAACTATATAGCCACCATCGCAATTTTCCCCCAAAATATAGGACCATTATTGATATGGATCACGTATTTATTACGGGTTTTACGAGTATTTGAAGTATGAGAAGAAATCAGGATGATAAGCGTTATATTTTTCTTCAAAGTTAATATAATACTATTTCGTAATTGTTTTATAAAATAAAGATGCGGTTGTTCGATTTTCATTCGTTTTTCTTTTCATTTCTATAATATGAGCTAATTTGTATTAGCTAACCTTTCTACGGACCGTCAAATAATTTCAAGACATTGATAAAGATATTAAGAATTGTGGTCGAATTAACAGTAGTATTGCAGTAATTAGGTGGTGGATGGTTACTTCTAAATTTGGCAGATCTCTAGCCGGGTTGTACATTAATTTTTAAGGCAATATTTTGGCCTATAACCCACAGTTAATTGGGTACTTTACTGCAATTGACTAGCAGTAGTACAGTTAGAGTATAAAATATTGCACCTGAATACTATCTCAATACTGATATCTTTTTGTTTTGTGGTACTAGTGCCTATAACAATGTGTCTTATAAGAAAGGTGTTTGGTAACGTAGGTGTTTCCCTATATTTTCTCCACTACCATTTGTATGGTAGTTTAACTCTTCACCTGTGGATATTATTATGTTTCTTTATAGATAGTATATTTAGGTAGCAGTACATTACGCTGTGAGATACACTCCTGAAGTATGACACGATCACGTGTCATGCTACAGGCTGTACTTTTGCAGAGTATATGATCACGTGTCATGTTATAGGCTATACTCTTGTAGAGTATATGATAATGTGACACGCTGCAGATTATACTCTCATGCGTGGAGCGGTCTAAAAGCAGGTATTCCAGAGAGGTACACTCTAGGCGAGGGCTTATAAGCCCTCACCTGTGGCGTACACCTCTGGATGCATCTTCTTGACTGAACATATCTTGACTTACTTTACTACAATACCAATCATTTTTTGATTACTCTTCTAGTTACCTTATTTCACGTGAACGGGTATTTCGACCCTTCTGACATTACCACTTGTAATCCCTCAAGACAACACTGCATTTCTCTTTCACTTGAATCCCTCAATATATATACAACTTAATCATACTAGTTAATTATGTCGGTATTAATAATTTCTTCGGTATCCTGGAAGTTTTTCAATTTGTTAGTATGCTTCTACTTTATCTCCTATCTCCAGTTACGTGATACTTTGCTAGGTGGCTCTTTTAATTAACCTTCAATTTGTATAATTGGAATATTACTGTTTACAATCATTTCAAAGCATATTTTTGGTGTAGTTTTCGTTTTAGGATTAGCTGGATTATCTTTACCATTCATTCATCGGAATTCTTTTTTCTTTTTTCTTTAGTAGGCTCTGCGAAAAAGTATTAATTCGATTATCAGAAGTTTTTTATTCGTCGTTTCTAACTTGAAAAGGCGTTCGAGCAGGTTTTTTGAATCGATATAGATTACAACTGGAACAGGAGGAATCCTTAATTTCTTGATATCGATGTTAAGTGTTTTCTACCTAAATATACATATATCGAAGCCGGTCATTATACCGTAAATTTAGGAAAGACGTACGTTTCATATAATATTTTTAAACTTGATAAAATGCAGTGAATTAGGTTTATGGTAACAATAAATTCGTTGTCTTATGATGTATCCTTAAACACGATTATTACGTGGAATCCAATTTGTAACAATAAAAATGTATTGTTGATAAAGGGGCCTTTCGTAGAAATATTAACTTAGCCTTTAACCAATTAATAGGAATTATGTTAATTCCATATTTTAGATTTTCTTTATTCTTCCATCGTTCCTTAAATCTATTGTAATCATTTTTGGCCAGGTTTTGAGTTTATTACTCAACTGATAGATCGTACAATATTCTCGGTTGGTATAGCGTTGCGATATAGTTATAAATTGTACGTTCTTTAAAGTAATTTTCAACATCCGAGACGCCAAACTTGTCAATTTTAATCAGGCTTGCAACTTGTCCCCTTTGATGTAAAATGAGTTATTTGATATTATCGTAGTTAATATTATGTATAAAGATTAACGATCTACTGAAGTCCAAATCTTTATCTTTGATTAATGTCGTCATAAGCTTATAAGTCTAGAATTTTGAATCTTTAATCGTACGCTGCTTTGTTATTACAAAAAAATTTGTTCCAATGAAAAGGGTATCGATATGTTGTATGTATTGATAGACCTTTAGATATTGCAACGTTGTTGATTCCAATCGGTTGAAGTAATGGTAGTATTGCGTGGTAAAGTGGTGAATGTTACTTCTAAGTTAAAAGACTGCTAGACGGTCTGCACACTAATTTGTATGGCTAATTTCTCAGCCCGTGTCCTTGTCTGAAGTGGGCACCTACTGTACTTGACTTGGAGTCAACCAAAAAAATTACAGTCAACTTGCAGTTAATATAATTAACTTACTGAAATTATAGTTGAATTGACTGTACTGTAATTGACTACTGTTTTAACATTGGCGGTTTTTTGTTTTGTGTACGTATATTAGTTTGGCTAACCACTTCTTTATGGTAATACCTGAAATCTTTCCTCACTCCGTCAGCTATAACCTTATCAATTCCAGTTTGTTTTACACTTAAATAGATTTTAATTATAACGATTCGACCTATAGCTCCAAGTTTTGATTTCCTTAACTCTTATATACAAGTTTTGCACTACAAACTTGTGTATAACTAATTTAGCTGTGCCATTTACTTTAATTCGCATTGATAATAGCTTCGGCTTCAGCTTTAACACATTAGCAGTTTTTTTTTTAGTTCGCTAGGATACCCTTGTTTCCCTCTCTGTTTGTTATTACGTCATATTTAGACAGGTGGCTTTTCAATGTAGCCCTAACTGCGTATAGTTAGTTTATTGTTGTCTACAAATCTCCCCGAGGCCTTGTTTAGTATTGATTTTGTTATGGCGTTAGTGGGGTTGTCCTTTCTATTAATACATTTGAACATTTCGATTTCACTGCTTTTATAAGCTTGTCGGATAGTTATCATATCGATTATTAACCGTTTTTCGTTGGTAGTTTTTAACTTAGAGACGTATTAGGATAGTGTCATCTAGTTGATGTTGGTGACAACGAGGATAGGTGGAATCTTCAGCTGTTTGGTAACGATATTTAGTGTTTTTGATATAGTTGTACCTATATTATAGCCCATTATCATGCCGTAGACTTCGGAAGTAAATAATCTTCGCGTGACCCCTTTGTATTTGATAGAAAATAAATAGATCAAGTTCCTATTGATGTTAATGTAGTTACTTTGTAATTTGGTCTTATTAAATATCGTTATAAGGAATCCGATTTGAAACAACAGTTTAGTGTCATTAATAAAAGAGTCGTCTGTGAAGGATATTAACTTGTTCTACGATAAGTTAATAGTGATCATATTTATCCCTTTATCCAAGTTTTTCATTTGTCAAGACAACCTTTCATTTAGTCGATCGTAATTATATCGGTTATATTTTGAGCTTGTTCCGTAACTGATAAATCCGACTATGATTTCTACCCGCAAAGGGTCACTATATATATATTACGGACACGGTACTCCCAATAAAATTGAGCTTTTCTTACTTTAATCTTGTCAATTTTAGCTAATCTAATGTCTTAGACTTTTTGCCGGAAGTTGAGGTAGTTGTTAATATCGTTAATATTATTTTTGTGAATTGTTAATCCATCAAAGTTTAGGTGTTTTCTCTTAGTCAAAGTCGCGACCGGCTTGTAGTTTCAAAAATTCAAGTCTTAAATCTCAATTTATTCTGGTACTCTAAAGCCAGTAATTTTAACGTAAAGGATATCGTTGGTCTATATACCTACCATACCGTAATTTTCATTTGCCTACATGATTTGTTAATATTAGTCTCAAGTTCAAGATTTTGTACTTAAATTGGAATTGAAGTGCTATGAATAAGTTACGACTTAATCGATACCTGTTTCGATTAGTTCATATAGTGGTTTAATATATTTTATAACCATTTATTATAGGTATTTATCGCGTAGTTTTTCAGTCTATTCAAACCAAACGATCTTATGTAGGTTATTTGCTGACTGCGTATACGCCTGAGTAATATTACGGCTATTGGTGATGAACTTCCTCCTAGTTTTTGCTAGAAAATTTGGTGCCAATGCAATTACCAAACATTTGTTGATTCTTTAGATTGTTGGCGATTATGTGAGGATTTGGTTTTGCTTTTATTACCGTATTTCCAAGCGATTGAACGTGACCTTTTGTATGGTTTCCCCATGGTTTTGCGTTTGACTTTGTAAATAATCCTCGATTTGAAAATCGTAACGTTCTAGTTCTAAAGGTTGAAGTCTATTAATCTCAATCATATCACTCTTTTTAAAGTGTTTACTAAAGGTCGTGATAATTCATTATACGCGGAACTTGATAGCTGAGTCTTAATCGTTCTTCTCTTTTTTACTAAACCAAACAATAGTATATTTACGCCCAAGCGTGTATTCCTCATTCTTAATATTCCTCTTCTTTCGTAGGCGACTGTGCCGCCGTCTCTTTATCGGCTTGGAGATTACAGAAGGGAAAAGATTGTAATGACCAATTCGCTTATCTTAAGGATTTGTATCATTATAGTTATCTTCAATCGTTTTAATATAGGTTTTGACCTCATTTTTGTGGAATTTCGCAGGACCGTAATTAGTTAACAACTACCTTTAGGTTGGCAATATTCAAAAGTTTAAATAGATAATTACATTTATCTGGATCTCGCCATACAAAAAATTTACTTTATAATGACAAAGTCCACAAGTTAATCGTTGTAAGGCTATTCCTGGTGTTGAAAGCATTATTGAATTGGGTTTTGGAAGATTCACTTGATAATTTTTTTAAGTTTTGGTGTACATCGTAGCCATCTTTTGAATACCTGCTGATAGTGTAAATTTACTTGTTAGACAAAGATATGTTTTGAAGACTAGTAGCGTTAGTGTTAAGCTATGAGGATCCACAGTATTATATATTATCTTTAATACTATTTGAAAACTTTCCTTCTTGTTAGTAAAACTTCCAATTTCTAACGTAAAGATGTAATACGCCTTATAAAGTAGAGAATGTACCCTCTTAACCTTCTGAATACTTCAATAATCCTTCACAAGTATTTGTTTGTCTTTAATCTACATTATCGTAGCATCAGTTTGGAACTTCATTGTATTCAAGTTGGTGTCGGCGTCGTGGATAACAACTTTGAGTAGTTTAAAATACATATTAATCCATAGTATCCTTAGCATTCCTTAGGTCTTAATCGCTCACAGATACTGAAATAACTTGGTATTATTGAAAGTGCTTTCCGAATTTACAACGTAAAGAACAGGTTTGTTGTCTAAGTAAAACACTTTAGGCATGATTTTACAATTAATATCCTTATCGTGTTTCAACTTTTAGGTATTTTAGCGTAAGGTTGGTAATGGTAACAAAGCTTTTCAATATTATTTAAAGTAAAGTACTCCATAATTTCATTCATGACGAACTTAAAGACTATATATAGTCTGTTTATTTCTGTATTTAAGATTTACTATCAAAAGGCAGTGTCCACTATATAGCAAGTATAGTGCATCCATAGCTATTATTAATGAAGTACAAATGCCGGTCGGCAGGATTGAAACCTGAGTGTCTTGACCTTATAAAAATCACCACCATATTCAATTACCCGCTTATAAGCCATATCACTTACCCCATTATACAAAACCGCCGAATATTTATAATAAAAATACGTAAGATTAAAAATTTATCCTATACGTCTGTATCTAATTTTCGATAAATTTGTTATACATACTTGTTAAAGGATGATGAGTTGCCATATAAACCGTATAAGACATGACTTGATAGTATGCATCCAATCATAATATAAATATAAATCGTATTTGTCGTAGTTTATCTATTTGTATAAGTTTATCTATATTCCATGTAAAAGGAAACGACATACTACTAGGTATTTCAAATAGATTTCTAATCGACTAAAGCTATAACATCATAAACTTAATCTTTACCTAAAAATTACAATTATTAGATGAAAAACTTTAACGAAAATTCAAACCCCCAAATTAACCTTATAAATAAAGCCTTAACGTACCCTATATTATAGAAACCAGTATTATAGGTGTCAAAATTATGGTTTCTGCCGGGACGTTATATTCAGCCGAAGAAATCCCGGTTCATAGCCTATCTATGTATAAAATCTAACTTCGGTCCTGAAAAAGTTAAAAGACCTGTATATTACATATACCCTAGTCAAAAGCTCGTGGCGATGGGAAAGGTATACTTCATAACTTGTTCTAGGAGCTAGCTTTTCACCATGAGCCGCAAATCCAAAAAGTGTAAAAAAACGTAAAAAGAGGTATACTATGAAGCGGTTGATGTGCTTAGAATAGTCTTCCGTAGATAGATAGAGCTATTTAAAGTGATGTCTAAGGCTATGTTAAATGAGTGAAACATTGATATAAGTAGTAACGACCTTAAAAGAACAGCCATTGTAAGCGAACGTTTATAACAAAGTTTTTAAAATTTTTGAACGACCTTCAAGACCTTTAAAAGTAAAAACACCCAAACTTTGTCTATGCCGTAATTCAGGTTTGGAAGACCACGTTAGCATAAGTAACGAAGAACGGAATCGATGATTATAAGGGCTGTTCTCTGGATGCACCGCTTCGTAGATAGTGCGCCGGGCCGACGACGATCTTCCAAACTAAAAAGGGGTCGCCGGAAAAGATTCTAATGGTGATAAAGGCGATTAGCGATGTTTTGGTGGAAGAGGGGGAATATGAAGTGATAGTGTTGAAAGCGACTAGACTTGAAATATTTTCTCAAATATGGGCACTATTAGGGTTCATAGTGTAAGTCCCGTACCTTATTCAATCAGGGGATCTATACACTTATACCAGGAAAGTTGATGTAAGGTTGAAAATATTTATATAGTCTATTAACAGTTGAATAATTAAAGCGGTAGTGTAATTAATGTATCTTTAACTTTATCAAGTTTATTTCCGTTATTTATTACCTTTAAGGTTAAAATCATCATTTTTTCCACTTACCGGTGAGAGTGAACTGCCAAGATTTTTAACTAGCATATTCGCGTTAACGTTGATATTAAAGCCAAAGATTTTTATGTTTTTCAAATAAAAGAGGAACGATGAAGAAAGGAATGGTGTAAAACCCATAAGTATATACAATTTAATTGGTTTAACAACTGTTTACATAGACTTACATCCCAATGACGATAGTTCTTTACTTGTTCCGAAAGCAACTTTAGATTTATCAGTATTTTGATCATTGATTTACGTAGTAGTAGTGTTTCCCCGTCGCAATGAAATATATTACGAATAGCCTCCTGTCAAGTACTTTATTGCTCCTGTGTTTGGTATAATACCTGAAAACGTGTGGATTTCGTACCGTTTTTGATGATTGAATATGTTTTAGGTATTAAATATTTGATTGTTATAGCAAAAATAGGGGTTTTCACCTGTAAAATGATATAGGAAGGCGTGATTACCTAGTAATTAGATTACTTTCAAAGTAATATGTTTATACCACATGATTGGTTTCAACGCTCTATCATCATTTTTTGGAGCATCGTTACCGTTACGGCTAATAACACGGTTCAAAAAGATCGGTTCAAAAGAAGTAGAGTACTGGATGTAATATATTACCTGCTGTTTGTAACGTTTAGTAGTTGGGTAGCAACTTGACTAGTAATCTAACTTGTTACAGATTTAATACCCTTTTTTATTATTACAAAGATAGTTTTTGATTTCCGCAGGTCTGTTTAAGTTTTGTATAAGTTGCTATCGATAGTTTGGTTTTCAGTTTAGAGGCTTTAGATCAGATTTTGAACGTAAGAACCTTCCGTCCTTTTGGTTGATGTAGTGCTTGATTGGAAGATTATCCTTATCCTAGTCGAAAAATTTGTTAGTTTGGGGGTATATTTTCATTAGGTTTGATGCCTTTATTATTATAGTTGTAAGCGAGGATTCTTATTGGTTAAAAACGCCTTTGCAGGTAGTATTTGGGGGTTGTAGTGCGTATTTAAACTCTTCGATGTCCGTGATAGCTGTCTATATCTATTCACGAAGTATCGCTTCAATAATGTACGCTTTATGCATTGATTATTGATATAATTTTAATTTGTTTAATACATGATTCAGAATATTGATTGGTATTTTTTTCTTCTTCATCTTTGTTATTATCGGCGTCCACCTCGTTGTAGCTTCATCCATTTAGTATTTCATAAGGTAAAGGTCGTTTTTGAAGTGACTTTTTATTTTGTTATAAATTTTTACGAAAGGTATTCGCTTTGGTTAGGAAAATTAGGTAATAGTTTTTGGCGTTACCTATGAGAATATTTGGGATTAATGAGTTTAAACCTTAAGCTTAGACATTCATCCATGTATATATATCAAAAAACGATATTATCTCGACTTTAAGTATATTTTAGGGTTTCCCACTATACTTCTTTCTTTTATTCCATATTTTGTCGAAGTAGTTAAGGAGATTTTTATTAATGTTGATTATTGTGACTGGTTTAGGGGGTAGGTTACGATAATCGTCCTAGTCGTCGATGATATTTCTTTTAATCAACTTAAATCTTGGACGTTTAGAGTTGCAGTGATAGCGGTAGTTGTTAGTCTCTTGGTCCGAGGGGTAAAGTCCTATAGTGAAGCTTGTAGTACGTTTACATATGTAAACGTACCTGCTGCTTGAAGTTTCGGTTTGAAAAATGTGAATATTTTGAGGGAAGTTTTGAGTTATTTGACGATCTTATTTAATGGAACACTTAATGGCGCCGAAGTCATTTCATTTTTCTTTGTTGGAAACCACTCTTTAACATGATTTGCCTCAACCGCGAAAATACTCTATGGTATCGCGGATGGATATTAAAGTTGGATTACTTAAAAAATTAATCGGGTTTTCAGATTTAGGGATAAAAGGCTGAACTTAATTAGGTATTAGGGGCTGGTTATTTAAAACGGGTATAATGACTACCGTCAATAGTAGTGTTTTCTTTACCTTCTAGTTTTTGATCCCAGTGGTCTTAAGAGTATTCATTCATTTAAGCTAAGTCAAAATATTGTATAATATGTTTCGCTTTTGATTTTAGATGAAGATCCTACTGTTAAAAAGGTTTTTTTTTATTTTTTAACTGTTTTAAGGTTTTTATTTCATATTTTGATAGTTTAGTTCGTAAAATACTTGTAGAAGTTTTTAAAAGATTATGTGTCTTAGTTGAGCTTATTAGAATATGAATTTAGTGTGAATTAGTCGACGAAGTTAGTTAATTGCCTTTTGTTGAGTCGGTGTTAATATCTTTATATTAGGGATCTTCGTTATAGTATGTAGCTAATAGGGATCTAAATACTTTCACAGTTTATATTTATGAATTTTTCGATATTATCTTGAAGAATTTTGCTGTTAAGCTCATTTTGATTTAGGTGGGATAGGGATTTGACAATTTGGGTAAGAGAACTTGGCGATTTGGGTAAAAAGACTTGGTAATTTAAAAAAAGGTGTAATATAGTTGTTTAGCGCAATTCGGCTGTTTGACGAGTCTTGATCATCGTTGGCATTTTCATACGAATTACAAATTTAACGTGTTTACTAATATATTCCATGAAAGATTTTTAAATATAAGGGTGAGTAAGGATAGTGTAAAAGGAATAGGTTCGTGTAAGGAATTAAGTTAAAGGTTGTTTATTGCTAAATTTCTTGTTTATTGTAGGGGTTTTAGACCTAAATATTTGCCTTAGTGGTAGTAGTAGTATATATTTAACCGTTTGCCAATTGTAGAAAACTTGGAAACTTAGTAATCGCTTTCTTCACGATTTGAGACTTTGACGGTTAATCTCAACGTTCTTTTAAAAAAATTTAATAAATATTTTTTGGTAGTTTCAATGATAGAGATACCATCGCCACCTCGAAATTGCCGTGGAAGTTGCTGTAACCTAAATATGTTCCCTACTTACTGCCGTAAAAACCGCTGCAGTTTGTAAAGCTTTTCACAAAACAAAATCCTCTATCTTGTAATACTATTCAAAGCGTAACCGGAAAGTAGCTTCTTCTTCTACCTTATTTATTTGTGCTTTACCTAATAAATAATAATTAGTGTTGATAAGCCTTTAGACGTTGTAATATGATCGATTCGAATCGGTCGAAGTAACAGTGGTATTTCGTAGTCAAGTGGTGAATGTGTTACTTCTAAGTTTGGCAAACCGCTAGCCGGTCTGCACACTAATATTTATGGCGAATTGCTTGGTTCGTGCCCTAGTCTGAAGCAGGTACCTACTTTCCTTGAATTACAGTTAACCCATAAATAATACAGTCAATTTCCAGTCAATAAAATAAACTTACTAACAATGCAATTGATTTGATTATACTGCAATTAACTGATATTCAAATAGTATTCCTATTATACTAAAGTTTTTATCAGCTTATTCGATTAGCAGGCATGGATCGTAGGTTAAGTATTTCATATTTATTCTTAATTTGAAATACTACGAGTGGGTTGTAGACTAATAAATACTTGTTTTGACTAGTTTGTACAAGAGTATATCGTATCGTAGAACCATTTCTACCAGGTAATACTACGGAGTGTTTAAGGTAAATTTGGTAAGCCATCTTTTATTAATTAGTTGTTCATCGTGTATACTTTAAGTAATATAACACCTGGTAAAGTTGAATTTTCAGTGCTAATTTACCACCAAACTTATTGGTAATATAAGTACCGGATATTGATTTTTTTTTTTTTTGGATTATTGAATATTACGTAATTATGAAGTCTTAACCTTTATTATCATATCTTTAAGAGATCAAATGTAATTTTTCGTTGGTTTTGTCCGTATTCTTTCACTTGACTTCATAATCAATTCTCAACTTGAAGATCATAACTTTATGGTTTTAAAGTTTAAAGAATCGCGTGTATACTAATGTACAACTCCTAGTTTAAGGAATCCTTTAATCTTGAATTTATCGTTTTTAATAACAGGTTTATATCGATTTTCACACATTCCTTATATACGAAATTGCATATCTAAGTTATAATTATCTTTCTTTTTCCTGTTTACCCAAGCAGTCATATAGGTGCGCCCACTATGTATTTATTATCCTTATCCTTATTATTGTTAATTTCGTATATTTGTACGCATCGTTATAGCTTTACTTGTATATGAATTACAGGAGGGGAAAGATTATGTTAGCTTGTTTGTTAATTTAAAAAATGATTATTGACAGTCACTTTAATACAAAGTTTAACTTTAGTTTTACGAAATATCGTAAAACTCTTTACAGTTTCAACAATCATTTTTACGTTAAAGGTACTTAATATTCCAAATAGGCTATTCCATTTATGTGGATATTACTATAGATCCTCATAAATAGTATACATAGGCCAAGTGGCAGTGCACTGTATTGCAAGGTGCACTGCTACAGAGTGTACGGTAACGTGTCACGCTGCAGGTTGCACTCTTGCAAGGCGCAAAGTGCATCATGCGTGGAGCGGTCTGGAATGGCTATTCCAAAGCGCACGGCAAAAAGGTCACTGTCCGAATAGGATTTTTATAACCTCCCATTCGTAACGTGCACTCTCTAGAATATTTTTTCCTGACTTATCTATCTTTTACCCCAATATCAATCTTATAATTACTCTTTTACTTATTTACTTTCCACGTAAATAAGTATGAACCTTACTAATACTGATTAGTAGCTGATTAGGTTGACTACAAACAGCTAAGAGAAAAAGAGACAAACCTAAGTTAAAAACCTATAACGGGATACTATAACGGTCCCAACTGTTTATGTTTTACTGCTACGACTTACAAGAATTATGCGGGAGTATTGAATTACGCGGGTGCATCGAAAAACTCAAAGTGTATTAAGACTGTAAGATCCGGATTAACTTTAAAAAGAACCACTTTTGATATGATATCATTGACCAGTTGGTACCCTGTCTACTAAAAAGAACCGTTGCTTTAACTGTTAATTTTTATTAGCGCTTTAAACGTACCCTGTTACTTTTTAGAGTGCGTCATATCACGTATCAGGCTATGTATGCTAAAACCCAACAATTTTCGGAATACTTCATTAGGGCCCCATCCGATTGAAACGACCAAACCGCTTACAAAACTTAAGAGTGGCCACAAATACAACATCCACACCGCTCGCTTAATTCAAAAGCGGTTACGAACGCAATAACCAAACCTCTCGCCCTAACAAGTGCGGCTACGATATAACAATCTGGACCGCTCGCTAAACGCGAACCAAGACCCACACATCGGATCACTCAACCCACCTTCCCACACCTACGTTTCTCTTCCCCCTTTTTCTTACGATTTCCCTACCCCCCTTCCCACTTTCACCCTATGTGTTCTAATTTTAGTACTTACGACGTCTGAGTTTTCTTAGCTGCTTGACTGGTGTCGCGCTACCAAGCGCTAATATATCTAATTTGAGACGCCTAACTAGCTTATGATCACGTTTTATTTACGTATTATTTGAATTTAATTTGTATTAGCAAGCGCTGGAAACCTTATTTACTTTTTTTTCCGCTTTTATATACTTTCTCGAAGTTACAAATATATCTAACCACGGTGCGAAATCACCAATCTGCGCCGCTTTAAGTCTTTCATCTACACACAAACTACTCACCTAAACATATAATTATACCACTAGTAATGGATCTAGCAAAGGCTAACGAATGCATAAAGTACTTCTTTACCTACACGTTGTTTCGTAGCAATATCCTAAAGTACTTGGACCTTAACCTATATGACAATAAAATCGTAGAATCAGTGGAAGATTTAGATATCTATGCGGCAAATACGTATGTGATTAACATAATCTTCAACTACTATAGCGGAGAAATCGAAGGACGCGACTTATTCGATAACTTTAAAAAAGACATTGTAAACTGAACGTCGGATATATAGCGTATGGTCGATGGTACGATTTCAAAAATACTACGAAAACAACTAGGAAATAAAGGTATTAATATGACCGATAAAGACAATAGCCAAATTAAACAAGCTCTGATAGTAACGTCCATACTTACAAAAATACAAAAATATATAGACGATGAAGTAATGAAGGTGAAATTTATAAAGTGATACCAGTTAAAAAAACGTCAGGAAAGCCTACTTAAAATAATGAGCCGGGGATATAAAAAGTTACCGTAAATTGAGATACGGCGCTTAGTGAGACTGAATGCCCGTCGCGAATTTAAAACAAAGCTGTAGGAATAGGCGGAAAGGGAAAAAGTACCGCAACGATCATTTATAACGAGGGTTAACTACCAACGCTACCCGAAACTTAATTTCGAACTAAAACCGAGATAAGACCGTACACCGATTGCCGTTAACAACTATATTAGTTACGAAAAGAGGTCCAAATAACAAAAATGCCCCGCTCCAAGAATTAACGAGCGTTACGAAACGCTAATACGTATCCTATAGACTAATACTTACTAACCATGACTCCTACCATAACCTTTCACCGCATAGCTTTCCCACTAATAAAAGAGATTCTATAAAGCTTACCAACTTCCATAGGCTTGAGGATAGGGACGAAAACTATAAAGATAAACCATACGGTATATTTAACAGCAAAATACGTGTTATATTTGATATATATTAAAAACTATATATCTCATTATCCCAGTTTTATATTATCTTACCCGGTATATTGTCCGGATAAGTTAACGAATAGTATATATATCACCTTGCGTAGGTAAATACATTTACGGAGTGCTATATCCGTTTGAAATCCTTCTTCGATATAGAGATTAACTCCGAGCTTTACGATAAGAATTAAATTATTATTACCTAGTAATCCGTAAAAAACCAATAAGAAAACTCCAATAAAAAACTATAGGAAATTCGTACCGCCCTATTAGCTAAATTACTGAAATTCTAGGCAGCCTTTAAACCGGAATACAAGGATGATAAACTATTTATCCAAGCAGTGACGAAAACATGCCGCGAAAACCCGGATTTTATCCTTACACTTTTTAAACCGGAAAAGAACCTAAAGACCTTTTATATAAGGATTAAAACATCGATTGAAACCTTTCTAAACCGACAAGCGAGCTTCGGATTAGTATTTGTGGCCTATAAAAACAAAGATAAGGGCCAAATTACCAAAACAGACCTCGCCGAAATTATCCACCACGTTTTAGATCGAAAATTCAAAGTTTACCCAAAATAAAACAAGCGCCTAAGGTACCGGTATTAAAGAGGGAACCTTAGCCATAAGTGATAGGCACGATCGTTCGTAAATGGACGAAACGTACCGCAGCTATAGAAATACTTACGAAAAGGCATACGGAACCCCGCAGGTTTGCAAAAGCGGTGTATCGTATACGAAAAAATCGGCTATTAATTCACTAACCACCCCGTTTACAAATAAATTCGGACTAAATGACAGTTTTAAGCCTATTATATATTTAAGGACCGGATAAAAGCCAACTTTATAGTATACGCTGCCGAATACGAAAGCGTAAATAATAACATTAACGCCTACCCTTACGAATAGATCTTCGGAGAAGAAAACTTTAACGGTAATGATACTTACTTAATAAAATGAGACGATAAAACCGCCTTAAGTATTTTTACAGGCTTATAGGACGCCTCTTTCCTATATATTCCAGGTTTAGACTGCGTAAACGGAATATTTGACGCCCATATATCGTCGCAATTCACGCTTTCTAATAGATATAGCAACCGGTTTCAGGATATTATACCTGACATAGATATAAACGATTTTTTAAAGGCTGGAAAATGGTAATTCGTTGTTCTTGCGGCGAATTTTTCGAAATTGTAGCTAAATCGAATAGGAAAACATCGAAAGGTCATATTTAATAAAGTAAAAGTGTTATCACTTGGAACAGTCGTTGTAAACACGCTATTCGGACCCGTTAAGTTATATGTAATAGATTTTAAAATACCATTTTTGCTTTTATTAGCTAATATAAATAAACTCGGTATTAACGTTCGAAATACGACTAACTAATCTATCCGCGTTTTAGATGGCATATTCGTATCGCTTCGGCTTAAGTTCAGTTACTTATAGTTTTTCTCCAAAATACGTATAATTGAGGCTATTTACTTAACGTAGCCAGAATTTCGGATATTACATCATCGATTCGAATACCCGGTTATAAAACGACTTTTACGCCTGTTTTACACCGCAGGTTATACGGATATAGGAAAAGACGCACTTAAAGCTATGGAAAAGTTTTACTATAAGTGCCAGCTATACTTATAGGCCCAGCTCCGGTTTAAATTCCGCTTTGAGTACTACGTGAAGTTCAACTATAAAGTAATTATTAATATTATATATCTAAATAGCTACCCGGTTCTTTACGTTGTCAACGCGAAAATATTATTCCAAACCTTTAAGTTTACGAAAAGTGTTTTCGTTACAAGGTGCTAAGACGCTTTGATGGATTACTAGTTAAGCGTCTACTTAGGGCCCCCAAATTGGATTATATACGACTTCAATACGGTCTTCGACTTTATCTAATAGCTTATTAAAACTCGGATAACTGGCAACAAGTGTAAATAAATTCTAGTAAAAGCCTATTAAGGTATTGAAAAATATAAACAGTATTACAGATCATTTAAAAAAGTGTATATAGTATTATTGAAAAAACCAAAGGGTATTAGTTTCAAGAAATCTATATTTTAAATAGAGATCAGTGCCGTTTACAATACCTTTAGCTCAAGTAGGCTAATCCCCACGCTCTTTATTTTTAATACCTACTCTAAGGTTTACACTAATTCTATACTATCACCATTTACAGTATAAAGGGCAAATGCTATAGCGAAAGCTATAGTAATATTGCGTTCCTTACAAGCTAAAGACGACATATCCAAAGAGTGAGCCACAAGGAATGGTTAACATAAAACTGGCGTTCTAAACCTACTATTGCAATCTAAGGTTTTAAGTTGAAAAAGAAAGATGAATAAATTGGCCTTTGGAATATTAGCGAGTTTAAGGGCTATAATATGCTTGTTAACTAATGAAACGGTTCGATTTTGTTTCGTTGGACGATAATACGAAAATATAATAAAGAGATAAATAAAAACGGCCCGGAATAGTAAACCATATGAAACCGCTAACGAAACAACCCCACCAACAACGAATCCAAATCGCTTCCAGTTTTAACTTACCCCCCGAATCATGTAACCGGTCCGCTTCCATTGAATAAAAACGGCCCACCGGTACTAACCCCATTGATACTTTGCTTTCAAAGCCGCCCCTTTAACTCGAAAATTAGGAAACGCTCTAAAAACTTTGTTATAAACTCCTTTATTACGTAAAAGGAGATGGTGAACCGCGAACTTAAGTTAAAGCTTCTCTACGACGGTATTATCACTATCCCAAATGCATCATTAAAATAATCCACGCAAACGGAGATTTCTACCTTCATCGACTAAAGCGTATTTCTCTTTAAATAGTTCGACTTGACGATTTATAGCGCCTATAAAATGTTTCCTATTCGCCTCGTTTACGAAATTAAGGATAAAATCGAAAAGCCTTACAAAAACACCCGCCTGGTTGTTAAAGGTTATAATAATTATAATCAAAAGGATATTATAAATTAATCGCCTATATTAAAATAGGCCAACCACCATCTGATTCTTATACTCTTAGCATCCCTTAAAGAATTATATAGCCTATATATGAAGCTTCGTGATATAATATAAGCATACACAACGTATTTACACCGACATACCAAAAAATCTTAAAAAAACACCACCCACCTAATACGATATTACGCATTATAAAACCACTTTATAAATTAGTTAAAACCGGTATTTACTAGTATAATACTTGTTAAAGGAATTATTAGGAACGGCTTGACACAACTAACTCAACTTTCAACACATGGCTATTAATATCAACAATTCATTCGAAGGGATTTATACTAACAGGTATATAGACGACCAACATTTTAAAGTTATATAACGCCTCTTTCTACGTATTTAAAGAGAGTAAACAATTAAAGGTCGGCTTAAAAGCGAAACCCAAAATATACCTGACGAAAAACCACATAATCGGTTTAAATAACGTTATTATCACTTTCTGGAACGAAGTTTTAGGCCTTACAAAAAAGAGATAGCTACATGAAAATTACCCTTGTTGCTTTAGATAACGTAAAAAGGGACGACGAACATAGATGCTAACGAGTACGTGGCATTCAGGTTGGTTTTATAATATAATCAAAAACGGTATTAAATCTTTATATCGCCTCGTAATGCCAAATCACCTCAACGAATAATATACATAAAACGTTTAATAAACGCCCTTTGTAAAAAAAATATAATTCAAAGCTCGGTTTACCATTTTTACCGTTTGATATATGTACTATAGAACTATTTATCTTTACTAACGATCGTTTCGCCAATAAATGTAAGTACAATTCGTAAATAGGCTTCATCTTCGTTCTCGGTAACGAAACCCCAATACGGAACGACTTTACGCTCTGTAAAAACATTATCTATTGAAGCTTTACCCAATAGAAAATGGTTACGAAAAGCGTCTCAATGTCATGACCCAGATAGCGGTTGGGTCATAAAACTGGCCAGTATGCAACTGCGCCACTCAAAAGTCTAAAGTCCAACACATCAGGCGGGGAACATCTCTTATGTCAGCAACCCAGGGTTAGGGTTAACGAACGGACGTATAGGATATGTTGGATATCTTTCTATTCAAGCTATCTAGTACTAAAGATGGTTTGAAGGCACGGATATATAAGGACACGGTTATCACCACATAGAAAGTATTTCCTTCATAGCTCTTCAGTTGTCAATCTAAGTATTTAGTCTACACATCTGAATAGCCTCACGTCTTTGGATCATTACTTTCACGGTTGCGATATTATTTACTCAGCATCTCTGCTATCTTCTTGATAACATAAACCCTCTGATACCTTCTATATACTCATGGGTATTTAGTGTGATTATTACACTCTTGGCTATACAATGTGGCATATTACGCCAAATATTGCTTTCTTTATATCATTATTATCACTCTTTTATCACAATCATTTAAATGAAAATACCACGTTTGTCAATTACGCCTTTAAATACTTTAGGTAGTTTAGAACCTATGAACTATAAGTGCGTAGTAAAGAATTATTAGTACATCTGTATTGGAATGCTACAGACTTTAGCAAAAATCACCATAAAAGCTACATACTTTAAACTAACAGCTAGTGCGATTCCTACTAAAAAGGGGATAAGGCTACTGAAAAGTCTACTTATGAATATACAGTTTTAATCGTTAATAACAAGGTCAACTATATATTCAATGGAGGATTCAAAGTATACCTATATTTTGTGGATACTAAAAGAGAAGCAATAATAATGGTCACCTAAAACACCATATAGATAATGGACCTATTTACAAAGCTACATATTCCAATTATTATTATGATATGATGTAATAATAAAAATACTATCAAGTTAAACAAAAACCCTGAGTATTACCAACGTACTTAACACGTACCCCTTAAAACACTTTGTAAGGGATAAAATTAAGCGTGATACAATACAAATTAAGTGGATACCTACGGATAAACAACTAGCCGACGGAATAACAAAGCTACTGCTAAAGGCTAAACATGAAGTAATAATACAATGACTTAGATTGGTAAAACTAAGTTCAAATTAATGGTATGATTTATAAACTTTCGTAATTCAAGTTACTTTATATTGTATTACAGGTATGGATGGTGAAATAGTTTTGGTGTAAACTTGCAAACTTTGGAATATCAACAAAAAGAATACAATTGAGGTCATCGGTTCAAATCGGATTATACAAGTTTTCTTACTTTTTGCATCTACTAACTTTTTTTTCTCTATACGACACCTCCATCACCTTAACCTCTAATTTGTATTTTATTATACTTCTCTTTCGTTCCTTCTTTACTTTTAAATATACAGTATCTTTCAAGGGGGTGTATTGAGGTACAATAAGTATAGTTACTCCACACATACAATAACAGGGTCATTACAAGACCAGTCAGTACTTAGCACAACCACAAGTACTTAACACATCACAATACCAAAGGATAAAGAATTTAGTAAGATGAGGAGAACTCAGCTGGGAATGATGACATGAACTAAAGGCAGTAGTATTTACTAGTGAAAGTACTAATATCGACTAGTACAGAAGCTAGTACGGAAGACTAGTCAGCTGGAAGCCAGTTGACTACAATAGCACTTACAAATACTAAGGAACTAGTGCTTAATAGTATAAACTAGCACTTAATAGTACAGAGTCTCGAACTTTATGAGAATAGACTTGATCATATATCAAACCCTTTCCTCCTCCATATAGATTCTAGAATAATTGAATATATAAGCCTATACAATATCTTATGCAGTAACTTCAACAGGTTATCAAATTGGAAGCCACAAACATACTAACACCAACGAAAGCAAGATTCAAATAGACCTCCTAACCGCCAAAACGATCATCGTAATAGTAGAAAAAGGTATTAAATCTGTAATAAATCCAGTTATTTATTAACTCGCTACCCTCCGGCTAAACGCTACAAATAACAAATGATATATTACACCGAGTTACCCGTAACTCCCGCATTGAATTCATTAAATTATATCGTAGATTATAATTATAAAGAAGATATTTACCATAAATATGCACTCAAGTAAGTTATGTAATATAAATATATGGTTTTGGACACGGCTTAATAACTAGCCAACCACGCTTTATTATACCATTTAACTGGTAAAAACCACTATCTTTACCTTGACTAAGCTTCTAACTCATTACATACCTTTAACTTACACAATTGTTACGTAGATCATACGTTGGAAAGTATTATACCAAACACAAGAAAAATAAGGTACTTAATAGGAAGATATTCGTAATATGTGGAATTATGATGGAAAAGCACCACTATTACAAGAACCAATCGTCAAAATTCTGATAAAGCCAAAATTGACTTCAGCTGGGGCGAGCAACTATTGTTACTAAAAACAATAATTATTTAAACTATTATTAAGTTGATTACGTTCTACATTCTCAAATCCCCTACCCCTTTCCTTCTATATTTGAAAAACATAAAAACCCTCGGTGTTAACCATCAATATGAACGCCGACAAAATAATTAAAAACGGCAAAAGATGTTCCTTCACCTCTAAATAAGAGCAATTATCATGTCATTTTCAAATTTTAGAGGTAATGGTATTGGATTTAAAGGAGTCAGAAACTTTTGAACTATACCGGTGTTTTAATTATCAAGCTGTCGACAAACTAGACAAAGTCTTAAAGTTAATAAAGCATAAAATATAAAATATTTTTCTCTGAAAGCTATGATAAAGCTTTAATATTAATGCTAAAGATATACTCAAACCTCCCGAAAATTCAAGTTTACAATAAAAAACTATAAAGAATTTAACTAAAGGATTTTCATCGATATATTCTACGTAAACAACAACCTATTCTTCATGTCATTAACTCCGCAACCTCTTTTCAAAAGCCAAATCATATAAATCTCTATCGGTAACAAATGCGTAGAAAAAGTTGAGAATATTGTAAATTAACACGTATCTGGACCCACCTAATGTCGTCTTCCACAATACCGATACCAACTTTATTGTAACAAAGCTTCAAGAAAATGCCAAAATAGTAGGAATAAAATATAAACAGGTGTATATTAATACCTATTAAAGCATTAGAAAGGTGGAAAAAGTGTATTCATTACTTCCTAAAACGTATAATGTTCTTATTTTAGAAATTGGAAGCTTTAAGGACTAGGAGACACGTCTTTCGATAGCGTTAAAAGGCCTAAATAATACCGAGGGCCTTGAAACCTAAACACTAACAGTACTGATTTATGGAAAATACCAACTCTTGACGAATAAATTTCCATAATCAGCAATTAACTAGAAAAGGGATATAACGTACAGATAAACTTGAAAGAAATTACGTAAGGAATAGATATAACGTCAATTTAATAATACCCTTAATACTGAAAACGTACCCACAACAATCTATGTACTTACTTTACCGTTGAAAAGTAAAATTCTTATGTAACAGGAGCGAGGCAAATAGAATAACACATTTCAAATATTAAGTATCTCCAACTTTGAATTAGTCATTAAAACTATTAACGGTTCTATGACGTTCTGCACAACCCAAATAAAACTTTATATAAAGATACCTATCGGTGACGACAACAATGAAAACTCTTATATCAAACGAATAAACTAATATAACCCCTTCAGTCTCGTAATCAATAAGCCAATGAAACGAAAAAACACAGCCAACCAACCAAAAGTAAAAACGTTAAAGACGATAAATACACACCAGGTTAGATTTATAATACTACTTGAATTAACAAAAAAGAAAAGGATAATCAAAACTTAACTATAAAGCTCCGGGCACAAACCGTCATCAAAACCTCTGGCAAACCTTTGAAAGAAAATGATAAGGTTGATATCGATAAACTCTCAACTCGAGGAATCATACAATTCGTACCCAAAAGCAACTTTAAACTTGAAAACCAAAATGTTACGATTTTCAAATCGAAGATTATACACGAAATCAAGGGCAAAACCACGGGACTACCGTACGAAAAATCACGTTTAATCACTCAAAGATACGGTAATGAAGACAAAAATGAAATAATTACGTAATCACCAACAATGTAGAAAGTCGGCCAGCGTTGAAAAGTCGCTTTGGCAAGAAATTTATCAAACGAAATCTAGAAGAAATTCAATCCTAATAACCGTAATATAACGTAAATTTACACGTAATTGCCGATCAATTTATAACAGATCGTTTCAATTAGGTTACCACAAAACCTATATAATAAATACCGTTAGAAAACAGTCATATTAAATACTAAGCCATTGTACAGATTAATCAAAACAAACGTTTATTAATTTTTAAAATATTGATCATATTTCAAGTAGAAGTTAAGTGTAAATCTTTAATTTACGACCTGCTTCAACTAATAATATAAAAGGAAAATTCCGATTTAAGAGGTTTATAAATTCCCGATACCCCATTTGTCAAAATTGATGGTTTTGTGATATCGGAATAGAAAATAATGAACAACCTAAAGCTCTTAAACTATAAACCGGTCGTAACATTGGCTAAAGGTAATGAACTTGATTTTGACAGATCGTTCATCCGTATATGTAATATTAATAATACTTGCCTTAATTTCCGTTGAGAAATCCAAAGCACTAACTTAGCTACAATTAACCAAATTAATATATCCAAAGCTTAATATTCCTTGTAGTAACGCGCTCATAACAGCTATATAGCTACTCTATACTAACCAAAAACCTTTTATAATCTATCGGTTACAATATAAATACAAAACCTAATAAACTAAAACTTTAATCGACCGAACAAAAGGTTAGAATAGTATATGCTAAATCTAGACCAAGGAATTAATATGGTCACGGTTAACTTATCGAAGCCCAAATCAATAATTTCTACGGACAGCTATTTTATGAGCAGCACAGATCCGTCATGGTATATTGGATTCTTCATAATACTCGTCAATAAAAATAGGCAAAGAATCTCATTTAATATCGTTGAAAACCTAATTTATTAAACTTCTGTTAAATGTAAGAGAATTATACGAAATATGCTAACTTTAATGGTTTACGACATAATTGTCGGCTTTCATATAGGCATAATACCATAAAAATAATTTAATATAGTTACCAAATAATTAAATATTCTGTCGGTAAGATCTAAAACCTTTGTTCTTTCACGTGAAATAAGGTATATAGAAGAGTAATAGTTAGATTTTTATTGGAGTATAAAAGATGATATATGCAAAAGAGAAGCATCTAGAGGTGCGCGCCATAGATGTGAGTTTATAAGCCCTCACCCAAAACGTACTACTCTATACCGCTCCACGCATTATCGTATGGTTTGGTATAGTCATTCCAAACCTATCCATGCATTGCCATTCGGTTTGGTATAGCTATTTCAGACCGATTTATACATAATGTACTTTACGTTTTGAAAGAGTGCAGCCTGCAGCGTGATACGTTATCGTATACTTTGTAGGAGTGTATCCTGTAATACAGTGTACTGTTACTTGCCTTATATATACTATCTATAAGGTTATATAGTAATATTCATATATGTAATCTGTTTCCCATTATGTAACGCTTCGTAATGACAGTGTGGTTGTAAACATTTAAATTAGCAGTTTTTGTAGTGATAATATTGTTGTTGCATTAATTGTAAAAGGTTCAAATTAACAAGTTTCTGTAATGACAGTATTGTTGCCGTATTGATTGCAAAAGGTCTAAATTAGTAAGTTCGGTTAGGATTAGTAAAGTTTAGCTGAGGTAGTGATTGTAGTTCAGTTGGAATTAATAAGGTTTAGCTGCAGTAGTGATTGTAATTTGGCCCTGGTTAGTGTAACCAAATAGAGATGATATAGTTGATAATAGCGCCTTTTTTGGGTTTTAACAGGGGTAATTGCGTAGGAGTAATTGCGTAGAGGTGATTTCGTAGGGGTAATTACATAATTACGTGTTAGGTTAATATAAAAAGATACATTGTCATCAGTCCAAGTAAAATTTCTTTTTTTTCTTTTAAAAGCGCGTAGTCCAATCCGATATAAGTTACTATTTGAATTTAACCTTCATTCCCGTCAATTAAATAAATCTTTTTAATATGTAAGTTATTTGGCTAACAACTATATACTAACCTATCCTTCGAATAAATACCGCGTAAAAATAGGATAATAAGGCGTTTTTTAACGCGAAAGTGTTGGTGCACCGCCGCCGACACAGTCGCCGGCGCCGCTAGTTCGCCCTTATCGGGTATAATCTCGTTAATTACGGCTACTCCGCCCGCCGCCGCTACGTCTCCTAGCTCCGCCGCCGCCGCCTCCTCCCTCTTTTCCATCGTCGCCACCCCCTTAAGCCTTGTCGTTACCGCCGCCTCGTCCTTCTTCGCCACCACCGTTATAACTCTCCCCACTCCCTCCTTTCCCTTCCCCTTCCCCAGTTCCTAGAGGGAGGAGCGTGGGGTTTTTAAATTTATAAACCTTACTCTTTCCTTACTAGTAAAAACTCTATTACCCGTAAAGCCCCTTTTACACCATAAACATAGCCTGGCGCAGTTACGCCAAGGTTCGTATATCCTCAATCCGTTTATTCGTATACCTTTAATCTCCCTTTTTATAGATAAGGAGCATAAGGCGGATTTGCTCCGCCGCTTCAAGCTTCTTATCGGCAAAATACGTCACGAGGCCTCTTTAATGCTTAAGGTATTGGAATGACGTACCCGGATCCGTAATTCCGGGCCACTAATGGATACGCCTTGCGTTTCGTGCATCGTATTCGCGGCTGCGGGTAAATCCGTTGGCTATTGTTATAAAAACGGGGGTCGTTTGGCCCGCAACCACCGTAACAAGCGGACTGGCAACTCATATGCCCCCGTTCTACTAATCTTAGGTCCGTAGGCTAAGGCCGTGCTACGCGCCCGCCGGCTTTTTAGTAAGTTTTAACCGAACCTAAAAAATTTCTTTTCATAGAAATATACCATTCGGGGCGTTTTGAAGAACAATCGGGGTCGTAAATAACCAAAATAAGCCGATGCTAATTAGTAATTAGCGTTAACCGGCGGTTTGAGAAAACGGCAGCCATCGTCGTCGCCTAGAAACGGGGCTTACGTATATACTACGTAAATAAGTTTAACGACGTTATCGTATATCGCCTTCAAAAGGGTAATTCCCTCCCCTACATCTTTGCCTAAAAGTATAACCAACAAGGCATAGGGCCATTCTCATTATTGTTGATAACTTCGTTAGCGGTGATGGTGGTGGCGTTAGTATATAAGGGGGAAGCGACGGGGATGAAAGTAAGAACGCGACGGCGTCGCCCTTTTCTAGTAATAGATAGATACTTCTCGGTTCGAGCCGGCGTATCCGGCGATGATATAATACTTTATAATGTAATTTTATAGCTTTTTATCAATTGATCGTTGAAAAAGTAATAAACGTGATTTGAAATATAAAATAAAAGAGGTAATATGTCTGGATCGATACGATTTCGTAGATTTAAATGGAGAAAGAAAAAAAAGAATAGTGTAGTTTATCAGGTCGAATCGTATAAAATGAAAAATGACAGAATATCGTGAGCGGTATAAAATAGCGGGGTTAAACAGAAGTAAAATCGGAGATTGTCGCGGATAGTTGGGATAAATAAAAGTAAAATCGGAAATCAGCGCGGATAGTTAGGTTAAATAAAAGTAAAATCGAAGATTGGTGCAAATAGTGTAGTACGAGTCGATCTAAATTGGCGAAAAATGATATAATGGCCTATTGTGGTCGTAAACCCCTTTTAGCAACCCTAATAAATAGTGTACTTATCGATATAAATATTTTTAATATTTTTTTAGGTGTAGTTTTGGTCATCATATATGCTAGATTAGATTTGACGTCGATTTACTATGTTTCTTTCTTTCGTTTTTACAGCGTTTATATAACTTTCGTAAGGCTACAATGTCGATTATTACACGTTTCTCGTTTGTAGCACCTAATTTTACGAGGCACTTACAAAGCGAAAAGGAGTAAGTATATACTACAAGAGGAATATGACGTAAATTAAGGTTGGAAATAATTACCCGGACTGTTATCGCTATAGTCATACCCGAATCGAAGTTTTTAACTATGTTATTAATCTTGGAAGCTAGGATGCTTCTCGTAACCATTTTTCAATTGGTAAAGTTTTAATTGATGATGTTTTTATAAAGTTTTAAGCTGTTTCAAGCCGGTATTTCGTTGCCTAGAATTAAAACGAAACCTATTTATAAGTTATAGTCGCTGTTTTTAGCTAAGGAGCCGTCAATAAAAATAAATAGTTTTGTAATATGTATATCTAGCGGTATAAATTTTAAACTGCGTCTTAAATTATATATTTGTTATAAGAGGCGTTTGTTAAACGCTTTGTATATATCGTCCGCTAGGTTGGTGTAACATTACACAGATATAAAGAAGTTAAATACCGTATGTTGTTATATTATAAAGGTAACCCAAGCGTTATGTACGCGTTGATATTTGTATTCGTTGGCCCGTTTTACGTTATTTAAAACGATAAAGGTAACCTTATCCAATTATCCTTGCATAAGGTCCAGAATGACATTTCGGAAAGTGATAGTAACTTTATTAAAATCTATTATGTGGTTTTTTTCGTTAGGTACGTTTTAGGTTTCGCCTTTAAGCCGGACTTCAGAATTTTCCTTTTTTTAGATACGGAATAAGAGGTATTATATAACGTTAAAGTGTTGTCCGTTTGTATACCTATTAATATAAAGCCTTTTAAGCGGGTTATTAATACTAACAAGTACGGGTTGAAGATGAAGCTAGTTATCCCAAGTAATTCCTTATAATGCCTTTAGTAGGCATTATATTAGTGAACACCAGCTTTAGCTAAGCCGTAAAGTGGGTTTATAATACGTAAGATCGTTTTAGGAGGGTAATATTACCTGAGATTTTTTGGTATATCAGTGTAAACTCGACGTTTTAGCCGCTCTTTGAATTAGGTATATACTTATATTATATTCCGGAGCTCGATATGCAGGTTACATAATACGTTCAGGGAAGTCGAGAATATAAAAAATTAGGCGATAACTAGATCTTTGTAACGTAGATAATTAGGTTATAATATCATTTTTACCTTCGTCGTTATATCTTTTAACAATTAGGCGGGTTTTTTTTGTAAGGTTTTCCGGTTTTATCTTTAACTTCGTAAAAGAGGCGAGTTGGAAAAATTCTATATATGCCGTAAATAGTCGGTTCGAATTATTCAAAACGAAAAACGGTTTGATTAATTAAGTATAAAATTTCTATTCAAGTGGATTATTCGAACAGGGTACTTAGGGGAGTGATAATACCTTCGTAGCGGAGTTTTAAGCTGAGTTCGCGGTTTACCATTTCCTTTTACGTAATAAAGGAGTCTGTAACAAAGTTTTTAGGGCGTTTTCTGGTTTTCGAGCCGAAAGGGCGCCCTTGGCGGCGAGGTTTTAGTAGGGTTAATATAAACGATCCGTTTTGATTTATTGTAATCGGGTCGAAATCGTATTTCGGAGGTAAAGTCAAAGCTAGGATCGGTTTAAATTCTTCGTTTTAAGGGTGTTTTGCAGGCGGTTTTCTAAGTTTTATAGTTTCGAGCCGTTTCTTTTTATCTTTTTCTTATATTCGCATACTATTATTTGACGACACAAACTTATACCATTTAGTAAATCAACGAGTATATTATAACCTTAACGCCCGTTCATCGTTTAAGGGCTAATTTATTTATCATTCGTTTTCCCAATTAAAAATTCATATTGTAACAGTAAATCTAAAACGTTAGCTTTACGTAGGACATTCTTTATAACCAACGTTTTGAATATATTGTTTTTCGCCCGTAGGGAGCGTAATGCCGCCATAGCTTTCGTCATAGTATTAGCCCTTAATTTTTTTAACGGTAATAAGGCAGAGTTTGTATGGATCTTCGGGTAGGTACCAAAGACAAGGAGCGTAGAGATAGGATTATTTAGATCAAAAGTGTTATTAACGACGTTAACCATTATTTAAAGGATAAATTCCTTAGAACTGGTACCCTTTCATTCTTTTAATAATACTGTATAGGATTTTAAAGAGGTGTGTGGTATAGCTTACAATCTTCAATAACCTATAAGTCTTTTACTAGGATTTATTTATAATCGTTACCGGTTATCCAAGCCTTAATACACTACTCGAAAAAGTCGAAAACTATGCCAGCGTCGTCTATAATTTAGTTAAGTGGCCTTGAATAAAAGTTGAACTAATAGTTGACCAAAACGTCTTAATAATTTATAGCGAATGCGTTTAGTATAAATTTGGCGGCTTAAAACAATTTTATTTTATCGACGGCGTTAAAGACCAGTTGGTTTTTTAGATATATAATATCAACAATTACTTCGTAGTTAAGGTCTATATATTCTTAAAGGCGGAAATTCAACCATCCTAGGGACTATAAATTTTCCTAGCACTTATGGCAGAACTTTTCGATAGCTTGAAGTGCGTTTTTTCCTATATTCGTATCACTTGTGGTGTAAAACAAACGTAAAAAGCGTTTTGCGGCCGGGTGTCTAAATCGTCGGTATAAAGTCCGTAATTCCGATTAAGTTAAGCAAATAACCTTAATTATACATATTTTGGGGGAAAACAATGAATGGCTGGATTTAAGTCGGAATGATACGAATATATTATTTAAAGCGCGAATAGGTTCGTTAGTCGTATTTCGAACCTTAAGTTCGAGCTTATTCATATTAGTTAGTAAAAGAAAAAATAGTGTTTTAAGGTTTATTACGTAAAACTCAATTGGTCTGAAACGCGTATTTACAACGACTATTTCGAGCGATACTATTTTTCCTTTACCAAATAAGACCTTTTGGTGTTTTCCTATTTGGTTTAAATAAAACTTCGGAAACTTCGCTATTAACGTGTCGAATTACCGCTTTCCGGCCGTTAGGATTTCGGCTATACTAATATTAAGTATAATACCTTAAAATATGTTTTTGTATTTGTTAACGACGTGAATTACGACGCTATGAGGGAGTCGAATATTTTATTTACATAGTCCACGCCTGTAATATATATAAAGGAAGCGTCTTAAAAACCGGCGAAAATAAGTTAGGCAGTCTTATCGTCGTAGGCTAACAGGTAGGCATTATTATACCCAAAGTTATCATTTCCGGATATATCTTCGTGAAGGTAGGCGTTTAATCCGTCATTTATACCCTTATATTCGGCTACGTATCTTGAAAATTAAACTTTTATCCGATTTTCAAATATATATTCGGCCAAAAATTGTCTTTTAATTCGAATTGATTTGTAAACGGGGTGGTTTATAAACTAGCAGCCGATTTTTCCGTATACAATGCACCGTTTTTACAAACCCGCGGAGTTTCTTGTGCCTTTTCGTAAGTATTATTGTAGTCGCGGTGCATTTTTTCCACTTTCGAACGATCGTTCTTATCCCTTATTTCCAAAGTTTCCTCCTTAATACTTGTACTTTAAGTGCTCGGTTTATTTTGGGTAAAATTTGAACCTTCGATCCAAAACGTGGTAAACGATTTCAGCGAGGTTTACTTTGGTAATTTGGCTTTCACTTTTGGTTCTATTGACTAAAAATACTGTTTAAAGGCTCATTTATCGGCGTATAAAGGTTTTCAACGATGTTTTAAGGCTTATATAAAATTATTTTAAATCCTTTTTTAATTTAAAAAGTATAAGGTTCAAATCCGGGTTTTCATAACAAACTTTTTTTACTATTTAAATAAATGGTTTATTGCCTTTGTATTCCGGTTTAAGGTTTGCCTGGTATTTTAGTAATTTATCCAATACGATCGTAAGAACTTCCTTCGGGGTTTTATTGACGTTTTTCTATTGGTTTTTATAGATTTTCAAGTTGTACCAATCTAATCCTTATCGTAAAGTTCTTAATTTATTTCTGTATTTAAAGTAGGATTAAAGGCAGTAATAATCCTTCGCGAATATATCAATGTATATAAAGTGGTATATATACTATTCCTTAACTTACTTAAAAATATGCCGAGTAACCCAATATAAAATTGAAATGGTTCAATATTTAGTTTTTCATATATATTAAGTATAACACGTGTTTTATCATTGAATACGTTATACAACTTACCGTAATCGTTATTAGTTTTATCTTAAAGCCTGGTAAAGTCAATTTACTTCGTATGGTAGTTCCTATTATTAGGGAAGCGATTTAGTAAAAGGTTGCGATAAGGGTCATGGTTAGCGGATATTAGTCCGTAAGGTACGTATTAGCGTTTTACACCGTTAGTTAATTCCTGGGGCGGGTTTTTTTAATATATTTTAACCATTTCTTTTATAGTTAGTCGGGTTTTTTTTGGTATTTCAACCGATTTCGCAATAGCTGAGCGGATTATTTTCATCGTTCAGGAAGTGATTTGGTATTGGGTTTTATTTTATAATTTATGTCGGTGTAAGTGTATATACTATTTGTATGGTAGATAAGGATTATGGTCGTTTATTTTTTTCGTGATATTCACTTTTAACTTAGGATACGGGTGTAGGATTAGGTCGTTTTAAGTTTCGTCCCTGTTATTTTAATAATAGTCTCTTTTACTCCGTAAAAGAATGTCCCTTTACAAATTCCGTCAGGTATAAATTTTATCCTTTTAATTGAGTACGCCAATCAATTACGTTATTTCGAATAAAGCTTTTATACTACGGTTATTCCTATCCCCTAAGGTATTAATACCTTAAGTTCCTGTTTATATCTGTAAGCCTTTAAAAATAATAGAATTTACTATTTGTTATATATACAACGTTTAACTCGAAATTATTTATAAAAATTATATAGTAAATTAAGTCCTTAGAATTTTTCCTTTTAATAACGGAACATCACAACTAATATGTATGTATTTGCAATGTAGGGTTTTATTTCCTTAATTAGCGAATCGATGGTATTATCCCAAAGGCCCAGGTCGATTTCGTATATTATATCTTTCCCAATTCCTATATCTTCGACCATGAAGTTGATGTAAGCGTTAACCTCCTTCAGTATCATTAGGTTTAGGGCTATAGCTATAGGTTTTTCCGAGCTATTAGGGATAGTAATTTCCGTACGTACTTAGTATGTTAAAACGGTTTGGGTTATTAATTTCGGGCCGTTATTAAATTCGGATGCCTATAAACGGCAAATTTAAAGTAAATAAAATGATTAAATTAGTTAAAATAAAGTTTATTAACGTTTTTCAATAGAAACATATTATAAATAATACGTGAATAAAACGTAACTACAAACTAGTTAGGCATTTTAAATTAGTTTTAGTAACGTTAAGTAATGTTACGTTAACTAAATAGTTAGGGAAACTTAAACGTTCTAAATACTAAACTTAGAATTTATAGGGCGAACATAGGCAAATTTAAAATATATAAGGTGAACGTGGAGAAAATAAGTAGGGTAATAGGAATGTGATTATTGAATCCAGTGTTTAAATTATATTCGGTAATCTATTTGGATTCACGTGTCGTAACCGAACTTAATAAAGTAATTGGTTTAGTTATTTGGTTCGTAACCGAATTTGTTAAAGTAAGCGGTTTATTTATTTTATGCGTAACTGTTTTTACTTAAACGATTGATTTAGTTCTTTTATACATAACCGCTTTTATTAATTTGTCGAAAATCGGATGGGTTTTAACAAATGATTTCGAAACTTAGTATTTCTGGATTATGTAGCCTGGTATGTGATAAAAGGCTTTTTAAGAAATGCCCTGGTACATTCAAACGTTAAATAAGGGTTAATAGCAACGTAACAAAGCTTTTAGAAAATGAAGCGCTGAATAAGAATTAATAATATCGTATTAAAATTATTCTTTTTAAAGTAATTTGGGTTTTACAATCTTTATATACCTTTACGTGTAATTCTCATAAAAAAGAAGTATTAAAGTATAAATAGTTAAAACCGCTATAGCGTTTCGCTATAGCTATTTAACTTGTATTTGTCTCTTTTTTCCCAAGCTATTTGTAATCGACCGAGTCGGCTACTAATTAATGTCGATAATGTTTAAAACCTTTATTTTTTTGCGTAAAATAAGGTTGAAAGAAAAGTAATCGTTAAATTTTCATTATAATACAAAAGAAAATAAATGCAGCGGAAAAACATTTAGAGCTGTACGCCATAGGTAAAGGCTTATAAGTCTTTTCTCAAAGCGTACCACTCTAAACCGCTTCACGTATTACTGTTCGATTTGGTATAGTTATTCTAAACCAATCCATACATTACCCTTCAGTTTGGTATAGCTATTTCAAACCGATCCATTTATGATGTATTTTACGTTTTGCAAGAGTATAGCTTGCAGCGTGACACGTTATCGTGCACTCTGCAAGAGTCCACTCTGCAATACAATGAACTTCTACTTTCTCTATGTATACTATCTATAAGGGTATAGAGTAATATCCATAGATTCCCTCTATTCTGGTAGTAATTTATACCTACTTAAAAAACCTTTTTGAATTCCTCTAAAAGCTCAAACCTACTAGCGAAATACACCTAATAATCGATATAATTACACTACGTAAAGCTTATGAGGAAAGAGAGATTGAGGAGTTTCGATAAATTAATAGCAAATATAATCCCGTTAACGGCTTAACAAAAACATTGTTGAACAAAACCTTTAAAAGTTTTATAAACAATGATAAGTTAACCATCTTCAACCCTACATTAACTTTCTTAGAATGGATGCATAGACCACCATATTAAAGAAGGTAGGGGGCCCACACTGTAAACTCTAACAGTACCTACTTCTGAGAAAAAATTTTAAGTTCAGTCGTTCTCCACACCATCACTTCACATGCTTCCTATTCCACCACAATATCACTAATAGGCCCCATCACCAGTTGAATCTTTTCCGGCAACCTTTCTTTGGCCATGAAGATCGTTGTTAGCCCGGCGTACTGCTCGCGCAGTGGTGGATTCAGAGAACAGTCCTTATAACCAACGATTTCGTCCCTTGTTACTTGTGCTAACGTGGTCTTTTAGACTTGGTCTTGTATTACGATGCAATTGAAGTTTGATTCTTTTTGTACTTTATGGTCTTGAGAAAAGACCTTTATTATAAGCGCTTGTATATGACGTCTCTATTCATTTATTTGTGAGCTACCACCACTTTTACTGGCGTCCTGCCCGCTTATCAGGGCATTCGACGTTACTTTGGGTACCTTTGGCTATCCAAAGAAGACTTTTCTCGGCTTATTACTCGCTGAGTGGTATACTCTATTTTACGATTCTTTTACAGTTTTTGGGTTTGTAGTCTGTGGCAAAAAGGTGGCTAAGTTGTAAGGTATATCTTCCCTATTGTTGCGAGCTATCGACCAGGATATATGTGTTTTATAAGCCTTTTACTATCTCAGGGCTGTCAGATTTTTGATATGAGTAGGCATCGAATGGGGACTGAGATAGCCGCGTAGTACGGTCCGGCTAAGGCTATAGTTTTTACGCCTGTACAATGTTACTGGTCTCTAAATTGTAGGGTACGTTAAGGTCTTGATCGGAATGTTGGTTTGAGGTTCGATTTTTTACAAAAGTTTTATTTTTCATGGTTCCGTTTTATGAGTAAAGTTTATGAATATTAGGCCATGGATTTTGTTTTATTTAAGTATATTTGGTCGAATCCTTTTCCATACACCTAGTGGTGCCTGCCCTCTTTTACGTGGCACGTGGATAAACTCATACAAATACGGTTTATATTTGTAACATCGCTGAATTTGTGGCATGTAGTGAGAATCAATACGGTTGACTATAAGAACCCATCAGCATTTAATATATACGTATAACATATTGCTCGAAAATTGGCCACATGTGTATAAAATTTGGGTTTCAACTTTAAATATTTGTTTTATTTGGAGACAAGGCTTGTATTTCTAATAGTTTGTTGAACGGATTATATAGTATAACTTGGAAACATGAATTTTCGAATAGGGTGGTTGTTGTAGGGTAGAAACATTCAAGTTGTGAGCCTTCCCGCCGGCATATGTACCTTTTACATTAGCGAGGGCCGCACTATACTGGCTTTACAGTGTGTACTGCCTGTTGATGATAAAATACAAAAAAAAAACACTTCAATTTGAAAGCATTGTTTTCAATCACTATATACTGTGTTATATACGTTCTAATATAGCACTTGAGAAAGTAATATATAGCATTTAAACATTACAATAAAACGCTTCTAATAACGAAAGGTAAACGGCGGCTCCTGAAGCGAGAAGAGGAACTAGGAAAAAATGATACGTTCCCAATAACATTTCTTGGACAAAAAAAAACGTCTTCCAACTCGAACAAAATAACAAGAGGCGCTATGCGCTCGCGCTAACGCCAACAACGTTATGGACATTGTATACTTCGACTCATACGAATAATGATTACTATATATACTAATTGAACTAATTCGTCATACGCCTAAAATATTAACTAATGAATATTGGACTAAGAATTACTTATTGAAGTAAAATTTATATGTTTATAGATTACAAACTTAAAAGTTGTATTCTTAACAATTTGGTATTCTTCTTGAATAAATGAATGTAATTTTACCTGGATTATAAAAACTATAAATTTTATATCAACATCTTACTATATAACACTTATTTTAACGATTTACAACCGCACTTATCTTAATAGGTAGCTAATCAATTATAAATACCGTAACTTCGATAAATTGATAATATGGAATTTCGACACTGCACTTTCAATAACGCTACAATATGAAATTTTGAAAAACCACTATAATGTAATATAAGACTTTGTAACATACAGCCAATACATTGGTTAAACATACAAATTTAACATTTATAAATACAAATACTATTATAACTACAAATGAAAATATGATATAAATTGGAAGCGAGTTTCAAAAACAATAAAAATAGTACCAGTATAAATAATAATATGAATAACATACAAGCAAAATAAGCACAAGATACCAATCCTGTGCTGGGAGACCCTAAAAGAAATTCGCGACTCGAAACAAAACACTTGTACTGTACTTCGAAACGTACACTCTCCTAAATCTCTTTCTCTTCTTACATTCAATACTACTCCATTTAGAAACCATCTATATTGTCTACTATTTACGTCGACGTCTGGGACCTAACCGACAGTATGCGTTGTGTGTGCCAACAGGGAGAGAGGCCACACATGGGAGAAAGGGTTGTACTTGCGTCATGTCACATGGTGGGCTGGCTTATGGGGGGACTGAAAGGGATACACTGTATAACCATGAAAAAGAGCACGATGTTACTAGGTGCCCAGGCTAGGTGGCTAGGTACCTAGGTACCTAGGTAGACATTGAGTTTCAACAAGGCGGAAGGCGGGGTTGGGTTTTGGTTAGGTTCCCCACAGGGAAGGAAGCAGGGCATCAGCAGGGCATCAGCAGGCCCCAAAGTGTGGGGTAACGCAGTATGTTAGGCCCTTTCGGTTCACCGGCATATACATAGTGTCACACTATGCATGTGGCCTACCTCGTATGATGCCCAGGTCCTCCTCAACGACATCCCCTCCTCTTCCAAATGCCTTCATCCTCCTTCCCCGCCTCTTTCAACAGAACATGTCTTACCTTCGCATGTTCTGCACACACCTTCCAACTTCTGACTTTTGCGTGATGGGATCCAAGACAATGATACACACAATGACCAATAACTCGATTGCAATTTGTATCCACCTGCCCTGATCCCCTCGGCCGCTTCCAATTGTTCCTCGAACCTGGTCGTGGACCCGTCACACCCTCCCCGGGATTGCCTTGGGCTGCGGACTTCACGGACCGTGGACCATCCAGGGCGGGATCGATCTTGAGCTACAGCTGGCCACCAAGACTAGAGCTGTCGACATGTTCGCTGTGACACGCTTTTAGGAGCCTGGCTTTGGTCAGTCAATGGGTCACCCTGCGGTGGCTTCTGTCTTTCAAGGAGCTGGTACCACACCCGTCAGTCACAGCAGGTATGATGCTCCCAAGGCCCCATTGGCACCTGCGTCGCGAGTTCAGTGCTCCAGGCCCACCCACATACACCAGCGTGTTCTCGAGAAGCAGTAGCTCAACATTGTCAGTCCTGTGGACGTCCCGGCAGTGCCTTCGATGCCATCAGACACCTTGCCTCCGACCACCGAGCGAGACATATGCTTAGACGAAGCCAGTTCCACGAACATCCCGACGGTTCTCAAAGCACCATCGGACACCTTGCGGCACGCTACCGGAAGCCCGACACGCGAGCTGAACAGAGCTTATCAATCAGGAGGAAGTCGCGAAAAAGGAAGTCGTGTGGGTCGAGATCCGTAGGATCCGGGAGGGATGGGATTTCCACTATTGTACAGGTCCCTAAGACTTGCGCCGCCCGAGTTCTGCCGTCTATGGTCTATGCCGCTGCAGATCCATTCCGATGCGATGCAAACCACCAGTGCTTCTCCCAAGCTTGTCAAGACAGCCGTCGGCTGGGAAGTGCACGCAGCATCGCGCCGTCCAGCTCTCAGCCATCTGGCCCATCAGATGGCGACAAGGCCTAATCCATTTGTCAAGGACAGAAGGAAGAGTTTGTTTAAATCTGCGGCGGCGTCTGTTAGCTTTGGGTGTCTGCGCACGCAACTGATATTGTGCGTTGGGGGGACCATAGTCAAGACCCTGCGTCGGGTTGTCTCTGGTGATTGTATCGATGCTCAGGTGTTTGCGGGAAGGTGATTCGGGGACTGAGCGTTGGAATGCAGGCGGGGTGTTACGTACGAACTTGGCCATGAGGGCAATCATGAGGTCGAAAAGACCAATGGCCTCGACGAAGGCGAAACCAATAATGGCGGTCGAGAACAGTTGCGTCTTGAGGGCGGGGTTGCGGGCAATGCCGTTCAGCAGGGCAGCGAAGACGAGACCGATACCGATACCAGCACCCGTCAGGCCGATGGCGGCGGAGCCCATGCCGAGGTTCCTGGACACCTCGACCAGGGCGTTGGCCATCTCGGAGTTGTAGGAGCGGGTCTGCTGCTTGAAGGCAGAGCGGGTGGTGGCGTTGAGGACCGAGGAGCGCTTCATGGTCGGCATGGGGCTGGCCTTGGACATGCCTGCGACGGAAAAGAAAAATTCTCAGCACCCAAAGGGAACCGGGGAGGTGGGGACGGGGATCGACCACGACAGCAGCAGCGATGGTGCGCAAAGCTCTATCGTGTCAATGGAAGGCCCAGTCGGGCCCTCGATCACTGGGGTCGATGATGTGGGAGATGGACGTCGCGCTGTGCGCCGATAAGCTCGAGATGAAAAGAGTTTCCTTACCGGTGATGGTGCGCTTGGAGGCGTTGGCGACCTGGACACGCATGGCAGGGCGGGCGACCTGAGCCATGGAGGAGGCCATGCGAGAGGCGAGGACACGAGAAGCCATTTCGAGTGATGGAGGGGAGATGGAGGTTGTGATGAGAAAAGGGAAAGGTTGGCTGGGTTGCTGATGGGCAAAGAGCTGGACAGTTGGGCTTGGTGTGGAAGGTGAAAAAATGAGAGATAAAGTGAAAAGGACAGAGCAGAGGTCAGATCAATCGGGTGGGTGGGACGGAGACCCGGACCTGGTGGGTGTCCCTTGGCAAAACGCACTCAGATCCACCCGCAAACTGACACCCACGGGCCAATGAGCACGGCAAACGGCTACACACGAGCATACCTTGAGGCTGTGGCCCCCATGTCCCAGACAGCACTGTTGTCCGGGCAATATCGGGCCATCGGAACCTGGAGAACATTCAAAAGGCGAGCTGCTTCCTGTGGCAAACGGGCACCGCGTTGTGAATGGTCCTGTCCACTTCCTGTCTTTTCTGACTCGCCCGTTTGCCTGTGTGGCAAGCAAGAAACGCGATTCATCAAGGCAATGTTTGGAAGCTGGTCGCCGAGGTGGCTTGACGCCACTCGAGAGCAACTCACAAGTATGCATCCCACGATCATACTTGGACTCGGCAAACCCGAGAAAGCGAAACGGAAGACACAAAACTACAGATTATCAGCTGGAGAGTGCTGGAGGGCTGCTGGCGGCGGGACATTGTGTTGAAATCTGAGCAGAGCTTTTCATGCCGGAATTGCTTATATTTAACTCCCACGGGACGAAGAGCGCACCCTGTCAGGTACGTACCACGCTCACCGGCGCCCATACCGCACGCACAAAACTCTCGGACACCGTTCTCGTACTGTTGTCACGCGCCACCGATATCACGCTGTCGCCCTCTATCGCCCTCTATCGCCCTCTATCGCAAGTGCGCTGGCCAACGGGCTGCCTGCGCCTAACAAAAGTAAGCCCACCCACCACCCGTTGGCCTATGAAGCCCTGCAGCAGTCGGAGAGATTGATGATGAAGGATTGTGGTGATGGTGTCGAGCGAAAAAATCGTCAGGCGTACGCGAAACGGGGCCCGCCAAGTTCTGTGGGCGCGATTCCCGATGAGGTTTAGTGCGGCGCGTGGCGCGCGGCGCGCAAGACAGGCCGTGCACCGACAGGGTGCGCGTGACCGGGAAAACCGCACACTCTGAAGTCAGCGCGCAGAAAGGAGGCTCACCAGCCAAGGGACCAGTGTGGGATCTGGGCCTGTTTGCAACGCGAGAGCCGAACCAGAATCGAAACGCTGGCGCCCGTGGTAGCTGTTGATGGTGGTTGACAACTGGCTTACACCTCGGGTTGTAGCTCGAGTCGTCTGTTCCGTTGATGGAAATCTTGTGCAGAACACACAGGTTACTCTGGACCGGCACCGCCTACATGTGGCCCAAAGCTCACTGTTCCCTGGCGCTTTCCCACGAGTTGAAAAGCCTGCCCGGCAACACAGGCGGTAGTGTCAGGTCATGTTGAAAGGGAAAGGCTATGGAAGTCCTTGCAGCTGTGAGCCTCTGCACATGAAGGACAAAGCAAGCTGGACAAATTGCTGGTGCGTTGGGGTAGCGTTTCCGTTTCAGCAGATCGTAGGCTTAGCCGATCTTGTGCTTGGGGCTGGTAGACCTTTCCAGTGCTCTATGATCGCCAAGCAGTCAGTCATCACCGGCGAAAGGTGTCCTGGGACAGACCTCACAAGGTGACGGCCAAGGATCCAGGAGGTCCATGGATCAGCACAACCTGGGCTACTTCGCCTTGGATGAAGGCATCTGAAGAGAGTGGATGCAGTCAAATGCCGGTCTGTAAAACTTTTTTGTGCTCGTTGCTACCCAGATGTACACATTCTTCGCTTCGTCGGTGTTTGGACGACATTGAAGTCCTTGTCGTCCATCCTCTCACCTCTGTCACCAGTGACAGGTTGCGAGAATCTATGATCTCAACGGTCCTGATCTATGTCAAACGTCACGTACAGGTATGAGCCGAGGTTGGACATGGTTTCGGCGTCTGCGTCGCCGATCGATCTGTGTTCGATTGCAGATATCACGATGTTCCGCCGCGGAAGATGCCAGTAAAGTTGTGGTAAGGCAAGAGAGGTGGAGGAAGACAAGGACGCATCATGGCTCGCATGGTACGAGGCTGGACTCTTCCGCCTCCAATTCCCATATAACATCCAGACAGCACTCTCGAGCCCACCATCTTGTGGATCCTCATACACCAAGAACGAAAACCACAAATCAGACACAGACACCTGCCTCACCACCAATCTTCAACATGACGTCCGCCAGCATCACCTCACTAGCCGTGCTGGTCGTCTGTGTAGCCTGTTCCCCAGCCAGCTCGTCCTCCTCCAAGGCTGAGCTATCCACGCTAACGGTTCCCATCCCTCCCTTCGCGCACCCCTTCACCACAACCATAGGAGGCTGCCATGGTGCGCCGCCTTTTGCTCTCATTGGATATCCCAACGGCACTTTCGAGGAGGGCACCAAGACAGTATTCTTGCCGCCGCAGGCCTCAGCCCTCACAATTCACTACGTCGACAAGGCCCTAGGCCGTAAGAAGCTCTCCTCTTCTTGACTTGAGCTCCCCAGACAAGCCGTCCATCTTTTCTTGTTTACTTGAGGGAACAAGCATACCTAACAAGAGACCCCGTGCAGTCACCGAGATCCTGATAGCGACACCGCTCCCAGGCTCCTGTGCTGCTCTCAGCCTCCCGGCCTCTGCCACCAAGACCGTGACCGTCAGTCCACCGTCCAACACAGACGGGCCAGGATCAGGTGGCTGGAACACCACCTCCGGTGCGTGTCCCCTGAGGGATTGCTCCAAGGAGCTGGACAAATACGCGCAGGTGATCATCGATGCTCTGGACAGCGTCACCATCGCCTCGCAAGTACTGGAGGCTGTCGCGCAGCAGCTCTATGCCAGGTGGAACAGCTTAGATGAGGGTGTGGATCATATGCAGATGGACGAACGATTTAGTGTGATTCACGGTACGTCTTTCTGGCAACCATCTCGGGCCCACACGAAGCCTGGGAGACGACCTCCTGTGCAGAGAGAGGCATGAAAGTCGCGGGCACCAACCTACACAAGTAACTGACATTGTTTTTTTTCTCTTCTTCCTTCCAGATATGATCGTCCCACTCATGGACATACCCGCCGCGCTCCTGTTCCTCGTCTCCCATTTCCAGCACCTCGCGCCCTTCCCGCGCGGCTGCGACGGCGACACCATCGCCGTCGCGCTCATCGACTTCGTCAGGGTGCAGCACGCCCTTCTCGACACCCTGGTCGCCGCCGCCGACGGCTTTAACGTCGGCTTCCTTGGGCCCCGCGTCGCCGGCGCCATGCAGCGCCTCCAGGCGGCCTGGGACGTCGTGGCCCTCGAGCTGGTCGCGCTGCTGCCGGCGCGGGAGAGGTGCATCGGGCTGATGTGGGCGAGCCTGGGGGAGAAGCTGGGCGATGCTGTTGCTGCGTATGAGTGAGGTGAAACGTCGGGGGGTTGGGCTGAAGGGGAGGGTATGTGGGGGTTGTTTGCCACTGTTTCTTATGATGGGCATCGTTGCCTGTTGAGGAAGAGGACGTTGGCGGAGTGGCGAGAGTGAGCATGACTGCAGAACACACGTACCCAGGCACGCGCGCGTCCTTTTGTGTCAAGAACTTTGGATCATCTGGGTCCTGGTATTCTGAATGATTGTCAAATCATGGACTGCGCCGTCGAGATTGTGAGCCCTACGCGAAACCTCTACAATATAATTTCATTCACTTCATTATTCTATTCCTATTTCGGGATTCTATTTCCGGCACTTCCCTGCATCTCTTGTTTGGGAGATTACACTGAATAACAACCCGCAACTGGTTTGGCATTCAATTCAACCAGGTTCTTAACACCCCTTTCTTTCTCTCTTCCCATACCTCTATCGCAGGTAATGGTAGTTTTTGAAACCTTCCAGCGGTTTGGGAGGTGGTTGTTCATGTTGGCTTGAGCCTTTAAATCTGTGACGTTGCACGGGTTTTCGACGGGGTTTAGGTCCGGTCAGAATAGCGGCCATTTCACCCAAGTAGCTTTATTTTCCTAGCAGCGCGGCCGTCATCCGTATAGATAATCAATATGTAAATTATTACCAAAACGAAATATTACATATTGTATACGAGTCTCCTAACTACAATCTTTTATAGAAATCGAGTTCCCAAGAACTTTGTGGCTAAAGTTGGGTGTCTTTTTTACGTAGGGGATGGATATGTAGGAAATTTGACGTGGATTACATGCATGTACCTTATCAGCAATACCATCAGTGTAGGGCTACAGAAAAGCAAAATAAGGGCAAGCAAGGCTTGTGTTGGCTAAAGCGAGGAGTTGAGGTGGAGGAAGGAACGGCTTGGAAGCTGCCGGGTATTTGGTTAACACTCTTGAGCCTTTGGCCGTCAGTTGACCTTGTGTCCACAACAAAACTCGCTAGGGTGGCTCCCGTCGCCAACCTCAGAGTAATGCTGGAAGCAAATGCTAACCAAGAGATCTTGGGGCTGAAGGCTAGCTAGCCTAACAAGGCCTGTGTAGGGCCCAAAGACCATATACCGGGAGGGATCTCGCCACACAAAGGTCAGACTGCACAACAGGCAGATAGTTGGCCAGAAAAAGGTCTGGCTAGATTAAAGATCTGGCTATCTGGCCTGTCATTATACACGTAGTGCAAAAGCCATGTGCAAATAACAGCGTGATTCATGCCTCTAGGCTCACTGGTGGCAAGGATTTTTTTTTTGATTGTACACCAACTACTACAATCCCTCGTGGCGCAATTGGCCAGCGCGTTCGACTGTTACCAGTGTGGTGATACTCGGACTGGAGTACCCCTGGAAATTAATCGAGAGGTTGGTGGTTCGAGCCCACCCGAGGGAGGTGACATCGTGATTTGTTCCTTTTGAAATTCTCTACTGCCCAATCCTTCCAGTCTTCTATTTTATGTTTTCCTCTGGTTACAAAGTGGCCAGAGTCGCATAACTCCTGTTTGGTGCACCCTGTCAAGAGCATACCGTGTATTATACGATGTACACCCACCCGCACCCTAACAAATATATTCTTATAAACAGATTGTGCCATGCATACTCTAACTATACTGTTGGACATTTCTTTTGTACTGCATGGTAAACAAGTTAGTTCGCACTGATGAGTGACCAAAGAACAGACCAGACCGTTTGTAGTCTATATGGTGGCCCTGCTGACTTATTAGAATGTGCAAGCAATTTCTTTCAAGATTTATATTCGCCACTCAGGTAAAGAGGATGTTGTTTGAGTAGAAAGGGTGGTATACTTGGGGGTCTTTAATACATAGAGCGGAGTGTTTGTTTTGACGGTCCCGCCCCAGAAGTATCTAGCTAATTCTGTCATGTCAAAGCAGGCATGACCACATTGTGCAAAATATGGTTTGAAATGTATGAAGCTTCAAGAATAACAAGAGGGTAACTGAGCCTGTTGCCTATAGTCATGACCAGCTCAAACAGCTAATAGTTATATGACCAGTCTTTCTATTAGTTTGATAGCCATATCCTCAGCTCAAGATAGCTGTCCTTAACTTAAGATAGCTTTTCAACGTAGTGAGGCAGTGGATCGGAACTGATATTATTGGAGACGAGCTCGCCTTGATCATAGGCTAGCTGATAAATACATAACCAGTCTAGGTCAGTTGTCTATCATTTCAGTTCCTCTTAGCTCCCAACCTTTTAAATCATGGCTTTGAGCCAGATAGGGCTATCGTTCTCAGTACACCCCCCAAGAAGTGTTATTTAGGCGACCCAAAAAACTTTTTCACATAGGAAGAAAAATATTAATGCCGGTTGGTGTGATTTGAATTCTGTCAGTAAGGTCTATTGTACCGGGTACGTTAACGTAAAGGTAACATTAAAAGAGTTGTAGTGTGTATTGAAGTAGATAGATAGTAATATAGAAGGGGAAAGAGGCACCTGGAGAGTACACGCCTTAGGTAAAAGCTTATAAGCTCTCACCCGGGCAGTAACACTGTATCATACACTCTGCCAATCTCCCTTTTGGGAAGTGGCACTTTACTGTGCATTCTGCCAACGCCCCTTTTGGGTAGTGACACGCTATCATACACTTTACAAAAATGCACCTTACAGAGTGACACGTTATCATACACTTTGCAAAGGTGCAACTTGCAACGTAGCCGCTTACTAACTATAAAGATATATAATAATATCCATATAGATAATCTTTTTTTCTTCGTTACGACCTGTATCCGTAATTTGATAATAACAATTTAGTTTGTAATGTGGCCCGTATCTGTAATTTAGTAATAACACTTTAATTTGTAATACAACCCGTATCTATAATTTAGTAATAACGATTTGGTTTGTAATACACTTGAGTTAAAGTTTTCATCCATAGTTTTAATAATAATAGTGGTTATAATACAAACCTAGTTAATTTAAGCGGTTAATAATTATATGGTTGTTGATCTTTATAGGGGTATGATTGTAAAGGCACAATTGCTAGTATTATGTGCTTTAGGATTAGCATGAAAAAATATCGTCATCGATTTATATAAAACTTTTTTTCCCTTTTAACGACGCATCACTACCTGCAAAGTAAGTCCCTAATTAACTAATCGGCATATATACACCTAATGTGGATATTACTATATATATCCTCAAAGCTAGTATATATAGGCTAAGTGGCAGTACACTGTATTGCAAGGTGCACTCCTGCAGAGTACACGATAATGTGTCACACTGCAGGCTGTACTCTTGCAAAACACAAAGTGCATCATGCGTGGAGCGGTCTGGAAGGGGTATTCCAGAGCGCATGGCAAAAGGACCACTGCTTAGATAAGAGGTTTATAACTTCTCATTCATGGCATACACTCTTTGGAATACTTCTTCTTATCCTATCTATCTTTTATTATAATAATACCAATTTAACGATTACTCTTTTACTTTTTCTACTTTACGTGAAATAGGCAAAGATCTTACCAATACTGATTAGTAACCAATTAGGTCGACTATAAATAGCTAAGGAAAAAAAAGACAAACCTAAGTTAAATACCTATAGTGGGATATTATAACGGTTTTAACTGTTTGTGTTTTACCTCTAAGTTTTATAAAAACTATATGGAAGTGTGAAATTACACGGGAGAGCCGTGAAACTCGAAGTGTAATAAAAGTGTAAAGTCCGAAGTAACTTTAAAAAAAACTACTTTTAGTACGATATTATCAACCAACTAGTGCTTTATCTACTGAAAAATCCCGTTACGTTAACCGTTAACTTGTATTGGCGCTTTAAACATACCCGTGTACTTTTTAGAAAGTGTCATATTACCTATTAGGCTACGTAAGCCAAAACAACCAAGTTTCGGAACTCTTTATTGGAACCTGTCCAACCTAAATTCGATATCCAAATCGCTTAAGAAATACAGGAGAAGTTACGAACATAGTATTCAAACCGTTTACGAAATATAAGAGCGGTTAAAAATACAGCACCCAAACCACTTACGAAAACCAAAAGCGGTTACGAGCGGAATAATCAAACCGTTTTCTCTAGCAAAAGTGACTACGATACGATAATTCGAACCGCTTACTAAATACGAACCAAAACCCATACACCGAATCACATAATACACCATCTTATACCCACATCTTCCCTTTTTTTTTATGTTTGCCCTTTTTACCTTTTCATGATCGCCTTATATGTTTTAAAATTAATACCTACGACGTTTGAATTTTCCTAGCCGATTAGTCAACATAGCGTTAGTACGTATTTAAAATTAATTTCAAATGTCTAATTAGCTTGTAATTACACTTCGTTTACGTATTATTTTAAACTTTATTTTTACTAGTAAGCGTTAGTACCTTTATTTTAACCGCTTTATTTATCTTATTTGCTTTGTGTTTGCCATTCATGAACCGAATTACCCTAAACTTTAAAATCTAATCGTGTTTAAATCCAACTACAGCGCGAAACCACCAATTTTCACCGCTATAAACATTACAGGTACACCAAACTAAACACACGATAGCTCCACTAATATCGGATCTGGTAAAAGCTAACGAACACATTAAATAACTCTTTATATATACGTCGTTTCGTAATAATATTTTGAAATATTTGAACCTCAACTTATAGAATAACAAAATCGAGATACCAGTAAAGGATTTAAACTCTTATACAGAAAATACGTATGTTATTAATATAATCTTCAACTACTATAGAGGCGAAATTAAAGGACGCAATTTTTTCGACGATTTCAAAAAGGACTTTACGGACTGGACGTCTGATATGTGGTGTATGGTCGATAGAACGATTTTAAAAATATTGCGAAAACAACTATAAAATAAAGGTATTAATATGACCGGTGGAAATAATAGCTGAATTGAAAAAATCCTGTGAGTAACAGCTTAATTTACGCAAATGTTAAAGTAGATAGACGATAAAGTGATAAAAGTAAAGTTTGTAACAAAACACTGGCTAAAGGAATACTAAAAACGCTTGTTTAAAATGACGAACCAGAAACGAGAAAAACTTCTGCAGATGGAGATAAGACATTTATCAAGGCTAAACGCCAGTCGCGAAGTGGAAATAGAATTAGAGAAATTAACGAAAGAGGAGAAAACGTCGTAACGATTATTTATAACGAGTGTTAAATACGAATCCTCTTCGGAACATAATTTTAAATAAAGGATAAGATAATATTACGCCCCAGATATTGTTAATAACGAATTTAGCTTGCAAAAAAGCGGCACGAATAACGAAAACGCATCGTTTTAAGAATTAATAAGCGGTATAAAACGCTAATACGTACCCTATAAACCAATGCTTACCAATTGCGACCCTTATCGTAATCTTCCACTACATCATTTTCCCACTAATAGAAACGAGCCTATAAAGCTTACCAACTTCGATAAATTTTAAAATGAGGACTAAAACTATATTAGTAAACCATGCGACGTATTGAATATCAAAATACGCATGATATTTAATATATATAAAAGATTAAATATCGAATTATCCTAGTTTTACGTTATTTTACCCGGTATATTATTTAGATAAGTTAAATAATGATATATATACCACTTCACGTATGTAAATACGTTTGTAAAATGTTATAGTCGCCTAAAATTACACTTCGATATAAAAATTAACCACGAGCTTTACGATAAGGATTAGATGAGTATAACCTAAAAATCCATGCAAACTACCAGGAAAATGTGGATAAAAACCTATAAAATGTTTTTACCGCCCTGTTAGCTAAGTTTAAAAAATGTTAGGCAGCCCTTAAACCCGAATATAAAGGTGATAAACTATTTATTTAGGTAATAACAAAAATATGCCGCGGGAACTAGAATTTTGACTTTATACTTGTTAATTTTCAAAAGAACTTCAAGGTTTTCTATATAAATTTAAGGATACAATTTAAAACCTTTATCTGTCGATTAACGAGCTTTGAATTAATATTTATAATCAATGAAACTAGGAACGAGGGCTAAATTACCAAAGTATATTTCGCTGAAACCATTTACGACGTTTTAAATCGAAAATTAAAAATATATCTAAAGTAAAACGAACGCCCAAAATATAGGTACTAATTAAATAATACTGGTAATGAGAGGAAGGTGCAATCGTTTGGAAATAGGCGAAACGTACCACGGTTATAATAATACTTGTGAAAAGGTATATAAAGCTCCACGAGTTTGTATAAGCGTTATATTGTATGCGCCAAAATCGGCTATGAATTTATTAACTATTTAATTTACGAGTAGATTCGGATTGAACAACAGTTTTAAGCCGATCATATATTTAAGGACCGAATAAAACCTAATTTTATAATATACGTAATCGAGTACGAAAGGGTAGATAATAAGTTTAACGCCTACCTTTACGAATACATCTTTGGAGAAAAAGACTTTAAATGTAATAATGATTACTTAACATCCTAAGACAACAAGACCACCTAACGTATTTTACAGGATTGTAGAATGTTTCCTTCTTTTACACTATAGGCCTGGACTATGTAAACAAAGTGCTTAACATTTGTATAACGTTACAATTTACAATTTTAAACAAATACAGCAACCTTTTTCAGGTTATTATACCTGATATCGGTATAGTCGACATTTTAACCGCCGGAAAACGACAATTCGACGCGTTTACGACGAAGTTTCCGAAGCTTTAATTAGACCGAATAGTAGAATACCGAAAGGTCATGTTTAATAAATGAAAAGCGTTGATACTTCGAACGGTTGTTGTAAATACACGATTCGAATCAGTTAAATTTTACTTAATAAACTCTAAAATAATATTCTTGTTTTTATTGGCTCATATAAATAAACTCGGAATTAAGGTCCGGAATACGATTAACTAACTTATTTGCGCCTCAAATAGCGTATTTATACCTCTCTATATTAAGTCCAGTTACTTATGGGTTTTCACTGAAATACGTACAATTAATGTTATTTATTTAACGTAACCAGAATTACGAATATTCTACCAACGATTTGGATAATCGGCTATAAAACGATTTTTACAATTGCTTTAAGCCGTAGGTTATATGGATATAAGAAAGGACGTATTTAAAGTTATTGAAAAGTTTTGTAATAAATGATAATAATATTGATGGACACTACGACAGTTTAAGTTCCGCCTTTAAGACGATAAAAATTTTAAATATAAAGTAATTATTAATAATATATATTTAAATAGTTTACCGTTTCTTCATGTCTTCGATATGATAACATTATTTTAAGCCTCTAAGTTTATTCGAAACGTTTTCATTATAAACTGCTAAGACGTTTTGGTTGATTGTTAGTTATGAAAAGTTTACCTAGGGCTTTTGAAATGGATTATATACGATAATAATACGGACTTTAACTTTATGAAATAGCGTACTAACGCTTGGATAACCAGAAATAAGTGTAAGAAAATTCTAATAAAATTCTTATAAAGTATTGAAAAATACGAAAGATATTATACATGGTTTAAAAAAGCGTATATAGTGTTGACCAAGAAACTATAGGGTATTAGTTTTAAGGAATCTACCCTTTAGATAACTTTTAACGCCGTTAATAATATTTTCAAATTGAGTAGGCTTATCCTTACGGTTTTTATTCTTAGTATTTACCCAAGAATTTATATAGACTTTATATCATTACCAATCACATTATAAAAAGCGAATACTTTGGGAAAGTCTATGGCTGCATTACTTTTCTTACGGGCTAAAAACGATGTATTCAAAACGCTGACTATAAGGAATAGCCTGTGCGAAACTAGCGTTTCAAACCTATTATTACAAATTAAGGTCCTGGTTTGGAAAACTAAGGATGGGTGGATCAGCCTCGAAAATATTAACGGATTTAAAGGTTATAGTATATTTCTTAATCTCTTTAACGATATAAGTTCGTTTTATTAAATAATGGTACGAAAATGTAGAAAAGAGATAAAAAGGAGCGGCCCAAAATAAATACGTATTATAAAGCTATTTGTTTTTACCAACGGCTACTTTACCAATAATAACGATCGTAATTTAAAAAAGGGTTTTGTTTTAGTCTTCTGCAACGAAATACCGGCTCGAAATGGCTTTACACTTCGTAAAACATGATTTATGAAACCTTCATTAAATATAATTGTGTTAAAAAAGCGTTTTAGCTTCGTAAATTTATAATATGGTTCAAGGTTTCGATTCTTGTATTACCATAGTAATAATGATGCGGATAATTATTTTTAATCTTAGTTTACATCTTATCCCTTTCGTTATATATATTAACTCCTTTTCGCTTTATAAATATCTGGTTAAATTAGGTATTACAAACGAAAAAAGTTTTATAATCGATATTATGGCTTTACTCGAATGATATAAACGCTGGAAAATGGAGGAAATAAGGTAAATGGATGGAAAATCCAACCCAACGGATGTAATAATTAGGGCTATACAGAACGGAAAATTAGAAACGCTTATATCGACAATAAAGCTATTTATTAATGTTATGGGTATCGTTTTACTACCCTAATCAGTTTAGTATATAATACCTTACATTTATCTTTTTATTCTATACTTTTTACGTGGTTCGAAATATAAAATTCACGCCGCTCCCGGGTCTTTATTACGGCATAAAACTTATATCCGCGTCGACCTTACAAATTTTAACTTTATTTGGATATATCATTTCGCGTCGCCCCTAATATACTATTAAAATTTGTCTTACGTATTTTAGCTCTATTGAGTACTTTACTACTTACCCCTTTCTATTTTGATTCACGATATCATACCATTTTTGGTATATTGTTTTTCTTTGGTTTATATATTTGATGTTACCTTTATGACTTATAAATGATTTGTTCTGTACAAAACAGTAATATTACTGTATGGCGTATTTTATTATTGCTAGGCGCGCTGACTCGGGCCAAGTTACAGCTATTTTTTTCTAAAAAGAAAGGGAGAAGGCGACGCTGTCGCATCCTTACTATCCTCCCCACCGCCCTCTCCTTTTATACCAACACCACCGCCATTACCATTATCGACGTTATTAACGCTAGCGAGGATGTAACCCTACGCCTTAAGTCGTAAACCTTTAGGAAAGGGCGTAAGAGGATTTTTACCTTCCTTAAAGCGACGCGCGATAACGTTGTTAAACTCGTTTATATAATATATAGGTAAGCCCCGTTTCCAGGCGTTAATAGCGGCCACTGACTTTTTAATCCGCCGGTTAGCGCCTATTACTAATTAGTATCAGCTTTTATTAATTATCGCGAACGCGGTTCTTTTTCGGAACGCCTCGGATAATATTTTTCCAATAAAGGAAATTTTTAAAATTTGGTCAAAATTTACGATGAAGATGGTGGTCGCATAATATGGCTTCGGCTTACGGCTTGGAAATTAATAGAACGGGGGCGTATCCGTTACTAGTCCGTTCGTAACTGTAGTAATGGACCGAATGACCCCTATTTTTGTAGTAATCGTTAACAGATTTACCCGCGACCGCGGATGCGATATACGAAACGTAAAACGTATTTATTAACGGCACGAGGCTATGGACTCGAGTACGTCGTTTTACCACTTTATGCATTAAAATAGCCTCGCGGCGTTCCTTGGCGATACAAAGTTTTAAGTGGCGAAGCAGGTCCGCCTTTCATTTCTTATTTATAGGAATATTAAAAATAAAAATACAGATAGATTGAGGGAATACAAATCGCTAAAAAGCTTTGTAAGGTTATATTTACAGCGGTGAAGAGCCTTCGCAGGTAAAGGGGTTTTCACCCGCAAAGAAAGGGTAAGGTTTATAACTTTAAACACCCTTTGTTCCTCCCCTCAAATGCTTAAGGGGAAGGGGGAGGGGGAAAGAGGAAAGGTGGGGGGGGTGGCGGCGGCGAAAATGAAAGGCTAAGCTGAAAAGGCGGCGGCGGAAGCGAGGCTTAGTGGGGCCAGAGAGGAGGCGGCGGCGGCGGGGCATAGTGAGACGGGGACGAAGGTAGCAATAGATAAAATTATAACTGATAAGGGCGGGCTGCTAGCGATGGTGGTGGTAACGGTTACATCTACGGCAGTGACGGCGGCGGCACGGCGGCGCTTTCGCGCTAAATAGCGTTTAGTGAACCTGTTTTTACGCGGTATATATTTAAAGGTAAGGATAGTATATAGGTATTAGCCGAGTAACCTACTTATTGGAGCGGTATGGATTCATTCCTAAAATAAAAGTTAAATTAAGTTTGGATGAGAACATGTATTGATTAAAGATGCGCGCTTTCAAAGGAAAAAAAAAGAGGTTTTGCTTAAACCAATAGCGATATATCTTTTTATTCTAAATCAAAACACGTGACGGCGTAATAACCCCTGCGTAATCACCTCTGTAGCTCTTAAGTTATCATACCCTTGTCGGAAACAACAAAAAAAGTCATTAATAACCATGTTGCCGCCAATTAACTACACCAACCAAGCCCTTATTATAATTACCACCGCGGCTAGGAATTACTAATTCGAACCTTTACACACTACCGCGGCCAGGAATTACTAATTCGAACCTTTACACACTACCGCGGCCAGGAATTACTAATTCGAACCTCTGCAATTAGTACCGCAACCATACTATCATTACAGGGCTACATATACGGAATCACTACAACTATATTGTTACAACTAGGCCAGAGAAATAGAACATATAAGGTAAAAAGAAAAGATTGCCTGTGTAGATATTAATATATATATCCTCATAGCTAGTATACATAGGCCAAGTGGCAGTACACTGTATTACAAGGTGCACTCCTATAAAGTATACGATGATGAGTCACGTTGCAGGCTATACTCTTGTAAGACGCAAAGTGCATCATGTGTGGAGCGGTCTGGAAGGGGTATTCCAAAGTGCATAGCAAAAGGGCCACTGCCCGGATGAGAGGTTTATAACCTCTCATCTGTGGCGTGCACTCTGTAGAATGCTTTTTCCTATCCTATCTATCTTTTACTATAACAATACCAATCTAACGATTACTCTTCTACTCTTTTTACTTCACGTAAAATAGGTAGAGACCTTACCGATACCTAAACCACTATCAGAATTAATTATTTAAACCGCTCCTATAGGTAGATCACTAAGCTAATTCCAGGTTTCAACTATTCCTTAAAAAAAATAACGTGTAAAATTAAAATTATAAGGCGCCTTTTGGCACGCCAACGTCACAGGGAAAAAACCGCCACCGCCGCCGCCGCTGCCTACCGCACCGTCGCCAACTCTAGCTCCGCCAGCTTTGGGTATATGTCGTTTATTCCCGCCTTTTTCTTCGACTTTCCCTCCTCCGCCGCCGTCAACAATACCCTTACCCTCTTTCCTCTTTTCCGCCTTTCTCTCTTCTTCTCACCCTCTAAGAAGAGAAGCGGTTTTTTTTAAAAAGTTATCAAACTTATCTTTTCGCTACGAGTAAAAGCCCCCCTACCTGTAACGACTACCCTTCGCCACTAAAAACGTAATTTAACTGATTTATTACGCGGTTTATGTTCTTAAGTTCCACCTTAACTTATATTGTATTTATATCCTTATAAATAAGTTCAAGGCAGCTAATTTAATTCGTCGCCTTGGATTAATGTTAGTTGAGATACGCTATAAGATCTTTTTGACGCGTAAAACGTTAAAATAATGTACCCGGGCTCGCGTCCCTTAATCGTTAATGTATACGCCTTACGTATTATATATCGCGTCAGTAGCCGCAAGTTTATTAGAGATTACTGTTAAAACGAAGGTCGATCGTCCTGTTACTTTCGTTATAAACGGATTAGTAACGGATAATCCCCCGTTTCGATAGTTTAAAGGCCGTGAGCCGATGCCTTATTATATGCTCGCCATCTCCCCGATAAATTTCTCTCTCGATTCGTAATTCTAACCGTAAATAACAATTACCTACTCTTCCAATACCCTATTCGAAATGCTCTCAAAGTACCACCACTTTTGTAATGAATAAAATAAGCCGATACTAATTAATAATACGCGTTAATCGGTGGTTTAAGGAAATGATAACCTCTATCGCCACTCAAAAGGCGAGCCTACATATATACTATGCATGCGAATTTAACGACGTTATCGCGCGTCGTTGTAAGGAGAGTGAAAACCCCCCGCACTCTCTGGTTAAGGGAATATAGCCCAAAGCGCGAGGATCTTTCTTTAGCGACGTCGATAACGGCATCAATAACGATGGTGGAGGTGGTGCTAACAGCAACAGCGATGAAGATGGTGAGGAGGACGGGGACTAGGATGATGAAAACGACAATGACGATGCAGCTCCTCCTTCTCCCTCCTGCTTTGGCAGAAACTAACGATCTGTTTCTATATTTTACCAGTTTGTTCGGCTTTAGTAAAATTCGCTACACAGAGATGGAATTTCTTATCAAAAAAAATCCGTAACGCAAGTGACAAATTACAAAGTTAAGGACTGAAAGTTAACTTTAATAAAGTCGTAAATAGAAAAACCAAATTGATAATATGCCAGAAGCGATGAAGGTATCAAATGTAAAAAGTGACAATATATCAGAAGCGGAGTAGATGGCAACTGTAAAAAGTTATAATATATCAAAAGCGGCGCTAATAGTAAATCTAAAGAGCGACAAATTGTGAAGAGCAATAAAATAAACAAAAAAGGGAAGTGACAAGTACGATACGTAAAATATCTAATTGTGGTAAGGTTGCAAAACCTTTCTAGAAAAGCTAACGAAAAGAGTTCTTATTAATACGAACGCTTTAAATACCCTATTCGAAGCGCCTTTAGTTATTGAATTTACTAGGTTTAATTTTCCGTTAATTCACTTTGTTTCTTTAATCTCACAGAGTTTGTATGATTCGTGCATATTTATAATATCTATTGTAAAACACTTTTCGTGTGTAATATCTAGTTTAATAAGATATTCGTAAAAGGAAAAGAAATTAGTATGAATAACGAAAATTATAGGGTTTAAATTAAACTTTAAAATAAATATTTGTATCGTTATCATTATAGTAATTCTGGAGTCGAATTCGTCAATTATACCGTAAATTTCCAAGGCCAAAGTATTTCGAGTAACCCGTTTATATTTCGTTAAGTGTTGGTAGAGCTTTAGAAGTTGAAACGCGGTCGATTCAATTGGTCTAAGTAACAGTAGTATTGCATTGGTCAAATGATGGATGTATTGTTCTAGGTTTGGCAAACCGCTAACCGGTCTACACAGTAATTTGTATCTCCAATTGTTTAGCCCATGCTCTAGTGTAAAGTGGGCGTATACTATACTTGAATTATATTCAATACATTAGGCCCATACAAAACAATACACTCAACTTGCGGTCAGTCTAGTTAATTTTATTTACAGTAAAGTTGACCTACTACATTACAATCACTACCCTTTCAATACTAGCGGCTTCTTAGTTTTTACGCATACGCTAATATAGTTGACTAATCTTTTCCGGTATCCGTTAAATTGCGACTTTGTTAACTAGCCAGACCCCTGTTAATTCTAGGTAACTTCCATATCGAATTGCACCTATTTGCCGTCAATTGACCTGTAGCTTTGAGATCCAACTCTATCAATTCCTAAAAAACGTTTTTCCTTTATAAACTTGTGCAACTTTTTTAAATGTATCAATTAAGTAAATCTTAATCGTTGATTTCCAGGTAGCCTTCCAGTTCGCCAACATATCCCTGACTGCCGCCATGTAATTTGGCCTTTCCAGACGGCTTATTAACGTAGCCCTCGATACATATAGACAGTCTATTTCTATTCACAAACCTTTTAAAGGCCTTATTCGACAACGCTTTTGTTATAATGTTAATATAATTATTTTATCCGTTGATTCACTGGAACTATTTAATCTCCCTCTTTTCGTAGACTTTACAAAGTGTTATTTCGTCGGTTATCAGACGTTTTACGAATTTAGTTCCGAGCTTCGAAAAGCATTCGAATAGACTCCCGAATCAGTACAAATTACCACCGAAATAAGAGGAATATTCAACTAATTAGTAATAACGTTAAGGGTTTCTTATAATGTCATACGTATATTAAAGCTTACCCTTATACTGTAATCTTTAAAGCCAGTACGTTTCGTATGATCCTCTTACATTTAGCAAAGGTAAAATTAATCAGGATGCTAATAATACTAAACTAATCCTCACGCCTATCTTCATTACCAAAGGTTATTAAAAAGCCTAGTTATAAAAATAAATCAGTATTAATTATAGAGAATCCGTTCGTAAAAATTATCAACTTAACCCTTGATAAATTGATCAGGACTATATGAATTCCCCAGTCCATGTTTCATATATATCATTTAAGCCATTCATCCAACCTGTAAAAGTCGTTATTTATTGGATCTTATACTTATACCGTAATAAATAGGTTGTAGGAGGCTTTCAGTTAACATATAATGATTATATATCTACCAAAAACACGTTGTTTCAGGTACCGTTAGAATTTAACCACGTTTCTCTTGTAAATTATAATTTATTTAACGCCTTAGACGTTTTGGAGAAAACAAAAACCATTATTAACACCAAGTAAATGGATTGATTATTGGTTAAAATCAAGTTAATTACCCTCCGCTAACGTTGTTATCGACTTATAGTTTCAGAAATTGAAATCTTCAATTGCCTACTGTTCCGATGTTAAAAAGCTAGCCGTTTTAACAAAGAGGGTATCTTTAATTTATATAGCTCCTATGGAAAAGTCCTTTTTTTCGTATGACCAACCGATATGAATAGTAATTTAAAGACTTTATACGTAACTGTAACTTAAAGCACAATTAAAAGATTAAAAACTAATAAACGCCTAATATATCCAGTTCGTATAATAACTTAATATATATTATTACTGTTGTCAAAGTGTAAATAATACGTAATTCCTATAATAACTTTAATAAGCCAATCCGCTATAAGTCGGTTACTAATTACCTATATACTTACGTTTCATTTCCGCCATTCGGTGTAAACTTACCTTTAATTTTATTTACGAAAATTACTGTTAAATTGATCACTGAACGTTAAAGAATGTTTTGAATCTTCAGAAACTACGTAAAGATACACTTTTTACGTTTATTACTATATATTTAAATGATTAAACATCACTTTTCGTACGACCGCCCCGTGGTCTTACCCTTAACCTCGTAAATAATCCTTAATTCAAAAATCGTAACATTTATGTTTTAAAGGTTAAAATAGGCCTTCAATACTCATTATACAACTTTTTAAATGCATAAGCCGTCGATTTTAACCCTATCAATTTCCATAAATAGCTTGCCAAAGGTCTTAATAATACCTTATACTCGAAACATTAATACTAAGTTTTCTTTATCCTTCTCTTTCCTACTTACCTAAATAGTATTATAAATACAGCCCAGTATATATTCCTCCTCTTTCAAATTTCTCTTTTTTGGGGGTTGTCCGTACCGGCTCCATTTTATTGGTTTATTGATAATGGGTAGAAAAGGGTTTTATTTGTTCGTTTGCTTAGCTGAAGGGTCTTTATTATTAATTAAACTAATATAGGGCTTAGACTATGTAATACGAAACTTCACAAGGCCGTTAACAATTTTAATAATTACTTTAATATGAGTAATACTTAAGGTTTTATATAAGCCCTTTTATTTACCCGGTTTCCGACATATAAGGACTTTATTTTATAATATCAAAGCAAGTACATTGATAATCGTAAGGCCATTTTTAATATTAAGGGTATTTTTAACTTAACAGCATGCTGATTCCTTCCGCAGTTCCTTTAATACTTTACCATAAGCTATAGCTCATTTTTGGGTATTTAATAATAACGAAGATTCACTCGTTAGTCGTGGGTATACTACAAAAACTAGTAACACTATCACCAAGCCATTGAGGCTTATAATATCGTTTAAGCCGTTTACCACCATTATATGGCGTGCCTTTAAATCCGTACAACATCTAATTTCTTGCGTAAGGATATTATGCACTCGGCTAAAAAGGACGTATATCCCTTTAAACTTTTTAATACTCTAATAGGACTTTATAAATACTTGTTCATTCTAAATTTCTATTAACATTTTCCTAAAATTCTGCCACCGCAAAGTTAATACTGGTATTATAAACTACAACGTTAAATGGGAATAAAGAGGTGTTGATTTACAATATATCTAAGGATTTCTACGTATCTTTTACCAATAACAACTTTAAAAACTCAGCTTCGTAAAACTTTTTGCGGAGTTAACTACGTGAAAGACAAACCTATTATCTAAATAAAACACATTAATAAAAACCTTAAAGTTAAAGTCTTGGTTGTTTTTCAGTGTCAACTTAAATCTCTAGGGGCTTTAGTAATATATTTAATAATAATAACCAAACTTTTCAATAATTTCCAAGGTAAAATATTTCACATTTTCATATATTACGTAATTAAAGACTTTATTCAACCTATTAATAACTAAGTAATTCAATTTCCGGTACAATTCATATATTTTTAACTCCCTTAATTCAATACCACTACCTCTGAGACTTAAAGATAAAACCATAAACTCCACCACTCAAAGGCAAGGGCAAAACTTTAGCCGTTTGTAACTAACTCGTTAACGTTAACGTCAACGTTAACGCCAAACTTCTTTATATATTATAAATTCAGAAGGAAAGAGATGAAGGACTTAAGAATATAAAAAGGAATCGATCAAACAACAATTTTAACTGCCGTTATCAATAATAACGGTAGTCATTCATCTGGTTCGAAGCCAACTAAAACCTTGCTAATATCGTAATAATTAATTTTAATATCCGTGGTTTTTTCTCTCTACAATACCATATACTACGAATAGCCTCCTATTTAAAAACTTTACTGCCCCTGTATTTTGCATAATACCTCAAAACATATGGTTCACGTAATAATCACGAAAGCCAAAGGTATATTAGGAGTTAATAGCTGAATCAAGGTAAAAGTAAAAGTTTTTACCGCCAAAACGGTATAAAAAGACATAGTCGTTTAATTACTAAACCGTGTTAAAAGAAATATTTTTATACTACTTAATTTGCTTAGGGGTATCGTTACCCATAATTAACTCATCGTACATGTAAGTTAAGATATAATGTAAGTAGTTCTATTAGAATATAATAAGTTAATCAATATAGTATATTAACTTTCCATTACTATGCTCAGCGAATAGGTAACGAATTAACTAATAAATAAATTAACTATAAATTCAACATCTCTTATCATTATTATGACGATAATGTTTACAGCTAACAAGTTCACTTAAAACTTAGCCATATTAGTACTAACATAGCTATTACTTTTAATATTGAGCCGTTAAGCTCGGTTTGAAAAGTTAAGGGTATTTGTAACCGTACTTTTGGTCGATATAATTAATAATCGCAAAGTGTTTTTTATCCACATCAGGGAAGTTGCCAACTTGGGAGTATATACCAAGAGAATTTGGTGTAAGTTATATTACAATTATAAAAGAAAAGCGCAATTGGTCAAAGAAGCCTTCGTTAATGTAATTTGTGCATTATAAGGCGTATTTAAACTCGTTAACACCCGTAATGACTACCCATCCCTATTCGCGAAGTATAACTTTACTAACGTGTGCATTTCCTATTGCTTGCTAATATAATATGTTGGATCTTAATAGTGGTTGTGTGATTTGCAGTGTATTTAAAGATGAAAAAGCTAAGTCTAGAACTCCAATAAGCTGAGTTTGCAGCAAGTATGTATAATAATAACGAAGAAGTCAAGTGGGGTTTGGTACCCTACTTAGGTCTAACAAATGCCGGTGGAAAAAGAAAGCATGATATTCCTATCATAGGCAGGTGTAAGAATTCCACTATATCTTATGAAAATGGCTTTTAACGAGAAGGGGTACTTGCGAGGATTATCCCAAATTCTTTTTGAACTCCTTAATCAATTCTTCTCAATACTTCAAGTCCTTAAGATTCACCTATTCGTCTTCTTTTACTGCACCCTTTTATCGTATAATATACTGAATTTGTTAGCCTATTCGTCGGCGGCGATCAAACTTTTTATCTAATATTCTTATAATTTCACATTTATCTTTATCTCCTTCTTACTTCATAAGCGATAGAGGTAGAACGACTCGCTTCAAGATTCTATTATCCCGTGTAGGTGTTAGGTCAAAAATGCTGATAATAGTATAAATCCTCAAATTTGGAGGGAAATCTAAAGTAAAAACTAATTTTCGAACCTCATTTATAATAGTAAATAGTTTTAAGCGAGGAGGAGTAAGTTTTATTTAGTGACAAAAAAGCTTGGATACCCGGTTAGTTTTAAGTCAAACTTGGTCTTTAACTTGAAAATTATATTCTTTATAATCTTTATCGAATAGGGTTTTGGTTTTCGAAGTTATAATGTCTATTGTTCATTAAAAATCCCGTTAAAATATTTTCGACTGAAACATATATTAACATATCAATGTAGTATTTATAGAATAGGACAATCGATTAGTATTTACAACCTAAACTTGAACAGAAACTCGTAAGGATTAATGTTTATTATTCGAGAATAGGCGTCATTAAGATTTTGTTTTAGTATGAAAATACATTCGATTTCAGCTATTGAAAATATTGAACGATATGGTATCGTAATACTAATTCAACAAATGAATTTTTCCTTTAATATCAATTATGGGATTGAGGAGAATAAGCTATTATTATTATTAATTTCGGTTCGAAACCTTTTCATAATTTTCACTGAAATGTATATAAACCCTTAGGATTTCGGTTCGAAATTATTCATTTCGAATAAGGCTAATCTGAATGTAACAAGTACCTTGATAAAAGAAAAGCCTATTCATCAGCCGCGTAGGTTGTATGCCTTAAAAGAAGAAGCGGTCGACTTAATGTTTTGTATATTACCGGTATGATAGCTTCGAATTCGTCTTTTGCTAGCAAATAACACGGCGTTGCTAAAGAAAAGACTGGTGGTAAAATTACGATGAAATCCAGACAGTTAATATATATAGATTTTTCTGGTACTTGCATTCGTTGTAATTTTCTTCCAGGCTTTTGCTAATTATTTTCAATTTTCCCATATCGTGGGTCATCTTTACAATATATTTTAATCAATTTACGTTTAAATTGAATCTAAAAGTTCATTTCAAATAGTAATTTTTCGTTTCAGACTAAATTAACGGTGTCCAATGTGAGCGTTAGCAAGGAATTCCTGTATTACGCTATTGGGAAATACTAAATATTTACGGCCAATTGTGTTTCCATTGTATAAAAAACGGTAGACGAGACGAAAATGGTGCTCAGGTTTTAAATTTAAAACGAAGTTTTCGCCGTTATCATTTTTTGACTCGTTTATTACCAATTTCTATGTTACGTTTGCTCGGTAACCAGCCTATAGGGGTAGATTTTAATTCATTTATTATTTAAGTTTTTTTTTCTACATGTATAGTAATATTTGGATCATCCGCGAAAGCTAGATAATTATCTAAGATTTAGTAGAAAACTGTTCGTTTATGTTTTTGTCGTATTGTTTTATCGTTTGTAGTAGTAAGTTTTGATAATGAATTTGAAATAAGATCAAAATAGTTTGAAAGATAAATAATATCTTAGTTGTATTTATTGAAAATTAAGTTTTCATTAGTAAGATCGACTAATGTTGTGTTTAGTAAATTTTGATTTACTATACGTTTAATAAATTCATAATCCATAAAAGTAATAACTAGGTGCTAATTACGAACGAGTATAGTACGTAGGTGTATATAAACTCAGATAAGGTAAACGACTTCATATATACAAAGTCTGTAATATACCTTTACTTTAGTAAAGTATCAACTATGGAATATTATTACTTGAATTTTTGTGGTTGAAATGAATTTTTGAGGATTTTAAATATAGGATTTTTAAATTAAAAAATATAACGACAAAATTACGTTTCAAAAAGCTATTAATTTGCAAAAACAAAGGTTTTTTAAGGTTCAAATGTTATAAACAAAATCGCCCGTATAAGTATTTTTAAACTTCGTTCAAAAAACGTTATCATTTTTTATGAAGGTCGATTTTCGTGGTTTACGTATAATATTGGCGTTTTCCTTTGTTTCTGGTATTGAATGACCATGTTTTCAACCTTACGAATATATATCTTTCATCAGTTTCTACCATGCGTTCAGCAATTAATAAAATATGGAATTATTGATTGTAGGAAGCCCGCTGTACCCAAATACATTTTTCAGGCATTTAAGCTTTTTGGGAACGACAATTTACGAAAATCTTATATGCGTTCCTCTGTTGTTAATAGACCGAAAGCTTTAACGTATAATTCGAGGAGCCTAATTAACTGAAAGCTAATATATGACTTTTTTGATGAGAATAAAATTCATTTTCTTTGTAATAAACCGTATTTTTGTTTTAAGTTCGTAAGATAGTTTTCGAAATTATTCAACAAGATAATAATATCTTCGATGAAAGTTATGTAAAAATATGATAATTGTTTAAGCGTACAATCCATGTATATTTAGGCGTAAAAAGTTGAATTTCGAAATCCTATAGAAGCAACTTGAAAGCTTTATTGTCTAAGGCAACTGATTACCGTAAATAGATATTTTGATTAAGGATAAATAAACAATGAAAAAAGAATTTAATAGAATTAATTACTGTAGTTAACGCTTTTTACATAACTATTCGATAATTTGGTCTTGTAATGGTAAAGAGTAATTTTTTTGTATACTTTACTGATTCAAAAGCTTAAAATTAATTACAACTCGGTATTTATAAACTTTGTAAATTTCATGCTAAAATACGAAGATTGGTAAAGCGAATGGTAGAATCTCGTTCGAGTATTTTATACGGTTTTAATCGTAAAGATTATCAAATTACTAGTTCAAAAGTTACTCGTCTTGTTCCGAAATAGTATGGAAATAATAATTTAATTTGTTATATTACTAACTTTAAATAATAGAACCTTTATGATTTGTTTATCCGAAACTTTTACTAGACCAGTGTCCTCCTATATATAAGTATATTATTCGTAAATTTTCTGAAGCTTTAATGCTTATATTTTATTAGTTGCGTTAAAATGTGCGTTTGATGACGTTTCAACTGTAGGAATATGTTTTGGTGTTTTAATACCAAATAAGGTAAGTGTTACTTGTGGTAGTTAGTTCTCTAATTTAAGCCTTATTCGAACAGTTTGAAAAAGTCTATAAGAAGACATTTTAATCCGGTGAATTAGGTCATCCATTGAAGAAGTGCCTTTTGTTTGGTTAATAGATATTTGTTTAAACTTTATATGGCTAGGTAAAGCAATTGCCATTTATGTCGTTGGAAAATTTAGTTCGAATTCGGCTCCTAACGCTGATGTGGGCGAATTATCGTTTAGTGCCTCAGACAACATAAAGTTCACTCAATGACCTCTGGAAGTTGCCTTCATAGGTTAAGCCACCAATAAAGAGATTATTGCAGCGTTATTGGCTCAAGTTAAGGCCTGCAATGTGCTGTTTCAATTGGCTTGAGAATAAGCTAATATGGTTCTCAATCTGGCTTTCTTGAAAATCTTTACTGCTTTCTAGATTGGATTGTATAGCTGTATTATATGCGGTGTGGTATCGTTAATGATTTCGTTTAAGGCAACTGGATACTGAGAGGTGAATATAAACGAGCGATATTTAGGTAGGTCTATATACTAGATTGGTACTTAGATGGTTTGTTCAGGTTATACCGTTACAGGAAAACGAATTTTCACTTTGCAAACCACAGACTTAGTGGATGTCTTGTGTATAGTAAGGGGAATATTGAATTTGCTATCACGGAATGAAATTATATATCGCGACATAAAAATATTAGCCTTACGAGGTTTTAGTTAATCATTAGTAAGGAGAGCTTTAGTATAAAGTTTGTTTATAAGCCATATTTTTGTTTTTTTACATAACAGTTTAAGCGAGCCGTTAATATCATAGATTAGAGCTTAAAAGGTTTATTTAACCTTTGTTTTTAGCTAAATCAGGGGTCTTATAACTCCTGTAATTATTTCGCGTTTTTGTACTAGTAATTTCAACGTAATAAAGTCATAAAAGTGATTTACGAGAAAGCGTAACTTTACGAGATTTTTGCTTGCGCTTATGTTGAAGCATATGATAATATTCTCGTTTTTGTCCGTAATATGCTTACGGCCACATGCGGAAATCCATACGTATTTGTTTCTATTCATTACCTAAGTAACTTCATTGTTCATAACGGAAGCTATAATGATTTCCAATTTTTCAAAATTATTAATAACTTTGTTTAAAGTGGGTTCGTCGGCTTGGCGTTAGCGTTTATGTATAGTGCGAGTATTACTAATACCGCGAGCTAAATGACTTTTAAAATAAGTAAATAACTGATTATGCGAGTCTAAAAACTTGTAAAAATTGTCGTAAGTTTTTTTTTACTTAACTTGGGTATATCGATTACGTTACTTACGATACCCTTTTCCGAATATAGGAAGGAAAAGCGTAAGGAGGTTTTTGAAGATTTTGAGGTTTATTTATCGTTATCATTTAAGTAGATATTGTAAACGCAGCGATCGTGGTTACGGTTATGACGACGTTTGCGACTGTTTCGACGGCGTTCGCAACTATTTTAACTGCGTTTACGACTGCCTCAACGTTTATAGTTTTTATCTCGCGGCCGTTTATTTCGTTTTCGTTAACGAAAACGATCTTTTACGGCGCTAGTAATTATACTTGCGGTTTTGATAGCGATCGTATAAACTACTATACCTTCAACCTTAGACTTCGTAGTAGTTATTAAAATAACATGTATTTTTTTACCTTTTACGAGTAATTTAGCAGTTACTGCCAAAATAGTAACTCTTCTCAGTATCGCTTTAAAGTAAGCCGATGGTAGGGAAACTTAGGTTTCGTTATCGCAAATAAAATAGTCTTGTTTTCCTTAATATCAACTATATATTTATGTATTCATTTTTCTCGACAAGGAGTAGATAATTATCGTTCAATATTTACATTTAGTGAAGACTCAATATCAACTATAACTTCCCGTTAATATTTTTATACCTGTCCAAAATATAAATTGCCTTAATGTATCGTAACATTGTTCAAATTTGTTTTCTTAAAATATATTCATCGTTTAATCGATTACGAAAACGGCAGGTGTATTTCCAATACTTGATATTGACTCACCTAGCATCTATAGCAAATCTAGCTATGAGGGTATTGATAATTTCGGCGAGACGATGAGAACAAAGTTTGCGACAATCAAATAAAATCAATATAAATTTCACTAGTACAAAGGCTATTTTTAGAATAAAGGTGAAAATATTTTAACTAATTGACTTTTGGCGCCAAAGTAAGCATTAGTAAATGAATTCAGCCGCTGTTAAAAAGAACAGAAGTTTATGAAGATAACGTCTTTACCTATAAACATAATACTGAGATCCAAAGGATCGGAATATTCTGGGTTAAAGACCTCCACTTCTTCTTTCTTTAAATGCCTTCCTTCCGCCAAGTATTTTTAGAAAGGCTGTAAAGCCTCGTATTTGTTGGCTCATTTACGTTTTCGCATTTGGTAATTGTGTTTTCAGGGGTGGTTGCGATCTCGAAGAGGCTCAGGCTTACGGCTATCGAGCATTCCATATTTAAGTTTACGGTAATCGGGTTAACGTCGTTTAAAATCGCGGCGGTTGGTAGCTTATTCGAGGTTTTAGCGGTTATTTTTACGAGGACGATTATTATTCTTACGAGGATAACGGTTCTCTTTACGAATTTGTAATCCTGGACGTGGAGTTTGAGGCGTTAGACGGAAAGATTAAGGGGAATATTGTCATATAGCAGCTAGGGTAGTTGTAACTCCTTTGGCTACTTTTGCCTTCATATAACTCTCTACTTAGTTCTTTACTTTACGAATATTGCTAGTCAAATCATATAAACGTCTATTTATGTAAACAAAACGTTGGTTAATTCATCGATCGATAGCTTCGCGAAGGTAAGTTGTAATAGGTTTACTGCTGCTGCTGTTACTACTGCTACTAATGTTTCCTAAAGAGGCAGCGTTTCCAAACATCGTATATATTAGGGTGTGAAGTCGAATTAATCCTGTTATGGAAGAAAAGAGTGGAACTAGCGATTTATATTACGTTTTTGGAGAAGCTAGACTGGTTAGTAAGGCTTATTAGTGTTGGATTCGTCGTAATGGCGTGTAAGGAAATCACTAGTTTACTAATAATACTTGTACCTGTTTATTTGTCATAAAAACCAATGAAAAAAACAGGTACGGCAATGTAAGATAGATAGACTGATAAAGGGAAGGGCGAAAGTTTGATAACTTATGAGATTAGTGATGTTTTTTTGTAGTTTTGTGTTTTACAGACTATGGTGGCAGCAAAGCCTTGTTCTATTAAGCTTAGTTCAACTTAATTAGTTGTATTTACAGCTACCATTCATTGGATCTTGTTAGTGGTGATGTTATTTGCAGTGTATTGAAAGATAAAGAAGCTAAATTTTGAAATTCAAGCAGCAGAGTTTGCAGCAAGTATGTATAATAAAAACAAAGAAAGTAGGTAGGGTTTAGTACCCTACCTAGGTCCAATATAATATCAACTTGTTAAATATCTAATTTAGCATATGTATTCGTATTTCCTCCTCTTTATTCTTTGCTACTATCGTAGTCTACCTTTTAATAACTCAATTCGTATGATATTAGATAAGGTAAACATCGTATTCGAAATAGATTTTTATACCATCGTAAATTTCGCGAATAGTAGTTTATTGGGTTAGAAACGTTAGATAATAGTCCCTAACGTGCCTTGTAAAGATTTTGGAAAACAATAAGTAAAAACTAAAAAGTGAAACCTCTATCTACTTATAAATGTTAAAAAGAATTATCATTTTCGTATCTAAAAAATTATAAAGCTTCCCGTTATATTCTTTTATATCGTCCCTAATCCTAGCGATGTCCATAAAAAACTTGTAAATAATATTTACCGTTTTAACAGGTTTTAGAGGTAAGTCGCAATAATTATCCCAACTTTTATTAGTATTTCCTTGCAGTTTAAGCCTTAAAGCCTCCGAGCTATAGTATTAAGGATAATTGCCAGTCGCATAACCCGAAGGGTAAAGTCCTATAATAAGACTCATAGTAAAACCATGCGTATCGGTAAACCTGCCATAGGAAGGATCTTAAAAGGATTAACGATTCTAGTAAAATAATTAGGGGATAATGAGAGCTCAAACTTTTTTTGAAAAATAACTATCTTATTAAATTAACTGTTATAAAACATCAACGTAAATTCCTCCTAACGCATTGCCAACCCCTATTTAACGTACTTTACCGTCCCTAAAAAACGTACTCCGCGCTATTTCGTAAAGGTGCTAAATTGACGAACAAACTAACAAGTTCTTTATCGTCAACACATAAAAGGGCTTAACTTAACTAAGGGTTGGAAGTTTTTTTGAAACGAGTATAAGAACCTTAAAGCTCGTTTATGCCCTTTTTTTCAGGCCGTAGGTCTTTGGAGAATTTTTAAGTTAAACCAGCTCGAAAAGGGTCTCTGCTAACCTAGTAAAGATTTCTTTCATCATGTAATTACCTCGTCGTTTAATTTTTGTGATTAAATTAAACTTAACGGTTTCTTAAACCGTTTTCCACATGTTAATTATCTAGTCCTCAAAAAACTCGCAATAATTACGAAAGGAGCGGTGAGGATCTTAACCGTCATCATATTCAATAATGTAATAGCTGATAAAGTTTATCAGGTGATTTTCCGTTGCGTTTTCGTCGACATCTTAACCCCAAAGGTCTTTATCGTGTTACTTTGAAAAGAAAGATTAGAAAACTTCGATCGCCTTTAATAGGTCTTGGAAAGGTTCCATATTAAGGTTCTAGGTAGCGTAGGACTTGGTAATTTGGCGTAAAGTCGCGTGGGACCTTGGTAATTTGGCGTTAGGTTACACGACATATGTTTCCTAGGGCATTGAGGCGATTTTTGGTATTTTCGCTAAAAACAACGATGCTAATAATTCAGTTGGTGAAAGGAATAATATAAAAGTAAAATGAAGGCAAAACTTAGTATTAAAAGTAATGTCAGCTATCGTTTATTATTTTTGGTAAAGATCGAAGGTTAAAAGTTGTAAGCCGTAAAACCAAGTCGTTTTTATAGCAGTAACACCAGTAGTAATACTAACTTTGCCGTTTGCAAACTTACCAAATTTTAAAACTTTTAATATTCAATATTAACATCTTTAAAAAGTATCTATAAAGATTTCTTGGTCTTTTTAATAGCGATAGCTTCATTACCTCTCAATTTCCGCAAAAACCGCCGCAATCTAAAAGTCTTTTTTACTTACTTCCGTCAAAACCGCCGCAGTTTGTAAAAGCCTTTCGTAAAAACCTTTCCTCTACTCTCACCGTAATTTAACGTAGAGCGTAACTAGAAAGTAACTTCTTCTTCTACTTAACTAATCTGTGCTTAATCTAATAAACACTGATTAGAGTTGGTAAGGATTTAGATGTTATGAAGTTGTCGATTTGATTGGTCGAAGTAACAGTAGTATTACATTGGTCAAGTAGTGGACGTATTTTTCTAGGTTTTGCAGACCGCTGGCTGTTCTGCTCATTAATTTATATGGACAATTTCTTGGCCCGTACCATAGTATGAAGTGGGCGCATACTGTACTTTACTTACATCTAATACAGTATACTCACAGAAAACAATACACTCAACTTGCGGTTAGTATAGTCAACTTCACTTACAGTAAAGTTGATCTACTACACTGCAATTACTTCCATTCCAAAATTAAGATTTAATAAAAAATATGTTTATTTAGCGTCAATCCGTTTTGAATCAGTATTTGGTTACTAACAATTAGTTTAAAACTTATTTACGGGCTATAATAGTTATTATTCTTAAAGAATCTATTAGTAAAAATAAAAGGCTTTGTTATATGTTTATTAAGCGATACAAATCGTAAGCCTCGTTTCGGATTACTTATTTGCTACGAAAAACGCTTATTAAATGCCTTGTATACGTTCCCCGAAGGGTTAGTTTGACATTGTACGGCGACTGAAAGCTTAAATACCGCCTCCAGTGATATTACTAAAACAAACTAAACTCCATATGTACGTTAATATTTATATTTGTGAAGTTGTTTTGTATTACCCAAGTTAATAAGGATAGCTTTATTTAAATACTCCTTTTATATAAACTCCTGAATATTGTTTGGAAACGTGATTATTATTTTATTAAAATTTGTTATCCGGTTTCTCGTTAGTTATAACTTGGGTTTCTCTTTTAGACTAGTCTCCAAAAGCTTCATTTATTTCGTAACGGAAAACCACGTATTACACAACGTTAATGTGTTATTTGTTTATATTCTAGATAATACAAACACTTGAAAAGGTAATATAATGACTAATAGATATAGATCGAATGTCGAGTTTGTTATTTGACACCGTTTTTTGATAATGTTTTTGTTGGGTATTAACTAGTACACCCTAACCTTAACGAGTCTATAAAATGTTTTTAGGATACGTAAAAGTATTTCGGTTATATGTTACTTTCGAAGCTTCAAAATCATATAGACGTAAATAAATAGTTTAAGATGCTCTTCTGATGGTTTATAAATTTGCGTAATATTATTAAGCTTATTACGAAGGTTATAAAGTGTATGTAGGAAGGCGGCAAACATCAAAATCAAACGATAACTCGCCTTTTATAAAGTGTGCGATTGGGTTATAATATCTTTTACCGGCGTTATCGTACTCTTTAACTATAGGGAGACTCTTTTTATAAGGTTTGCCGGTTTAACCTATCACCTCGTAGATTAAGCGGGGTTGGGAAAATTCTATAGACGCTGTAAATTATCGGATTAAATTTATTCAAGTAAAAATCTCTTTGTTCGATTAAAGCCGTAATTTCCTTTCAGGTCGACTATTCAAAAGAGTCATAGGGTGAGGTAATAATACCCTTTCAGCGAATCTTTACACTTGACTTACCGTTCGCCGATTCCTTTTATGTAATAAAGAAGTCCGTAATAAAGACTTTCAAGAGTTTTTTATTATTTGAGTTAAATGAACACCCTCGGTGGTGTAATAATAGTTTCGTCAATATGGGTAGGCCGGTTTAGTTAAGTTGTGGAGGTTGTAAAAATGTATTTGGAGGGTTTATTGGATTCGGGGGCGGCATGGATTTGTCGTTATAAAAATAGATTTTTTTTAACTACTTCTTCAATGACGCTTTTGGAACGTTATTGTCTACCTTTTTCTTCCTATATTCTTGTACCATAGTCTAGCAAAATAAAGTCGTTCAATTAAGTATATTCATAAATATATAGTAGCCTTTAAACCTATTAATTTCTACAAAGCTATTCCATCAGTCTTTTGCTTTCTAAACTAAAACTTTAGATTATAATAACACGTTTAAAACGCCAGTTTTACGTGGGCCGTTCCTTATAGTTGATACTTTCAAAACTTCATTCTTAGCCTTCAAAAAACAAAATATCGCTATACCTTTCGACACAGTATTTGCCCTTTGTACCGTAACTAATAATAGCGCAAAATCTGCATTGACTATAAGGTAAACACCGGGAACGAAGAGTGTTCAAATTAATCTACTCGGGTCAAATATATTATGAACGGCGTAAACTGCCATTTATAGGATGAACCTCTAGGAACCAACACCTTTTAAATATTAAATATTATCGTATACGTCTTTTTAAATAATCTGTAATACCGTTCACATTTGTCAATACCCTTTAATACTTTTACCGGTATTTCTTTATATTTACTTCTGCCAATTTTTGATATAATACTCTATTCAGTCAAGTGAGAAGATTTTCATATATCGTGGGCAATTCAGTTTGGGGGCAAAAATAAACGTTCGATTAATAATTGACTAAAGTATCCTAATAATCCGTAGCAAAAACTTTTCGCGTGAATTTCGCGACCTGGAATAATATTGTTATGTCTACAGCGTATTATACATATTAGCAGTCAAAGTATAATATGTTAACATTAACCTTGAAGTCAAAGTTTATAATGTTTTGAAGGTATAATTTAAACTGTTGTAAGGCTTATAAGTGTATTTAGAATTTTTGGTAAAACTTGTTGATGGCTTTTAATACTTTTTTCGTCATATATATATATCTCATTATATAAAGTAGACGTAAAAGGCGTTTTGCGGTCGGGTGTCCAAATTGGTGGTATAATATCTTTAGTTTCAGTTACGTTAGGTAAATGGCTTCAATCGTACATATTTCGGATGAAAAGCATAGGTATTCAAACTTTAAACGGAATGGTATAGATGCTCTATCCGAAGCATGAACGAGTTAATTCATCGTATTTTAAACCTTAATTCCGGGTTTATTTGTATTCATTGATAAAAGAAGAAAGGGTATTTTAATATTTATTACGTAAAATTAAACTGGGTTAAATTATGTATTTATAGCAATTGTATCGATTAATAATGTTTTACCTTTACTGAATAAAATTTTCTGATGTTTTTTCTTCCAGTCGAGTTGGAATTTCGGAAACTCCGCCGTAAACGCGTTAAATTGTCGTTTTCTGGCGGTCGAAATTTCAATTACGCCGGTATCTGGTATAATACCCTGGAATCGGTTACCGTACTTGTTAGAAATTGTAAATTATAACGTTATATAAACGTTTAGCACTCAGTATTCTCAATTTAAACCTTATTTGTATAAAAATTAGGCATTTTATAGGGTTGTAAAAATTCGCTGGTTGGTTTCTATATTCTAAGTTATTAAGTAAATTTAATCTTTTTTAATTCTTCTTCTTCAAAGGTGTACTCGTAAAAGTAGGTATCAAATTCCTCTTTTTTGCCTTCACAATCGGCTATGTACGCTATGAAATTAGCCTTTGTCTGGTTAACAAATAGATAATCAGTCTAAAATAAATGTTCAATCCGAATTTACACATGTAATAAACAATCAATCGACTAATAACAGATCACATTATATATGATACATCGTTTCTAAAAACCTGTAAAGCTTTGTATGCTTTTTCGTAGGTATTGTATTATACTTATTAAACTTCGCGTTTAGTTATAAAGTTATCCTCGCTAGGCACAGATTTACACCCGGTTTTCGAGGTTTCTTCCTTAGTTTTTCTTGCTTTTATAGCCGTATTTAAGGCGTTTATTCTGTCTCAGATAAAATTTCAACCGTCGGTTCATAACGTGGTAGATTATTTCGACAAAGTCTACTTTAGTAATTTGGTCCTCGGTTTTTGTTTTATTGGTTAAAAATACTAATGAGAAACTACCTTCTGATTGTATCAAGGTTTTAAACAATATTTTAGTGTCTTAAAATAAGCCTTTAAGTTTTTCTTCCTGATTAAATGGTATAAGGTTGAAATCTGTGTTTTCGCGGTATATTTTTGTAACTGCTTAGATAAATAGTCTGTCTCTCTTGTATTCTAATTCCAAGGCCACCTGGCATTTCCGGAACTTCGCTAATAAGGCGATAAGTACATCCTATAGGGTTTTGTCAATGGTTTCATGTTGATACCTTACGGATTCCCAAGTATTACCCATTTAATTCCCATAGTAACATTCTTAATTTATGTTCATATCGAAATACATTTTGAACTGTTATAAGATTCTGTCCATATATTGACTTAAGTAAGGTAATTCGTATACCCCTTTTTGACTTAGAAAGTTATTATACCCGGTGAAATAATATAAAATTGTAACGGTTCAATATCCAATTTTTCATAAGTATTCAATATTATAAAGATTTTATCATCGATAGCATCGTACGATTCGACATTATAATTTTCGTCCTTATCATAAAATTGAGCGAAGTTTACAAGTCTTATAGGGTTTCTTCAATTCATAGTAAAACAGTGTGGGAAGAGGTTACGGTAATGATTGTGATTGGTAGGAATTAGTCTGTAAAACTTATATTATTGTTTTACGTCGTTCATTTTGTTTTCTAGAGCATTATTTTAGTTATTTAAGCCGCTTTTGTTGCTTCTGAGAGGGGCGTTAATTGAATTCGGGAAGTATTCAAGTCTTTATCTTCCTTTCAATATACGTATAAGGGTAGATATATATTATACCCGTGTGGAAAATCACATTCTCGGTTGTTCCTCTTTTTCCTGGAGTTCCGTATGCCTTACCTATAGAGTGAACATTTTTTTGGTGAGTCCTACACTTTACGTACGTACAGTGCCGTTACATTGCTATTTTATTCGTATCTTTTTTACATCTTATTTTTTGTATTTATTTATATAGTATGCGTCTACAAAGTTCGCCTACTATACGTCCTTATTCTCTTAATCTAATAAATCTTTAAACCGGGTCGTATTAAATAGGATTTTCATAAAAAGTCTGTTCCTACCTCTTGGGGTCTTGGTGCCTCATTTATACAGCTGTGCTCGTAGTACTTTAGAAATCGAGTTTTGTGAAGTATGCTTTATTTTGATGATCTAGTTTGAAAATATTTTACCCATATTATTCAACATATTGGACCCTTAGACCTTTTCTTCCCAATAGCGAGAAATCACGGTTATAATATACGTGTTTATCGTATGTGGGTATAAGTCTTTAACTGGCGTATCGATAACATTATCCCATAATCTTAGGTTATTTTTTATAAAACGTTTCTTTTAATCGCTGTATATTTAAATAGGAGGTCCATATACCAGACAGCTTTATCCGGGTTTATTATTACTGAAGTTATGATTGTAAAAGTATGAAGTGTATTGAAACGTTTCAAAAGATAGTTTATTCGTATACCTGAAATTTTGGAGCGGTGTAAAATTTGATTTTGCGTAGTAGTGGAGATTCCGGTGCGTTTACAATACGGTATTGAAAGTGATATTGAAATCAAATAGCAAATAAAATATATGAAATAGCACGGTTTAAATAAAAGCGTAAAATGTATACATACAAAGCAAATGAAATATAATGTGGTATTCAAAGTAAGGTATTTAGCGCTTGCTAATACAAATTCAATGTAAATTAGTTGTCACCACAAATAAGTTAATCGTCCCAAAATAACCCCTTAATGTTTAGCAAACGCTTTACTAGTTAAACAACTAGTAAATTCAAACGTCGCCAGTAATAATTTTTTTTTTTTTTTTTTGTAATACAGGGAAAACGATGGAAGGCAAACGAGGTAGTGAAAATGAGGAGAAAAATGTATGAAAGTATGTGTATAGGAGTTAAAATGGTGTGTGAGGTTTTGGTGTGATACGCTTTTCAGATACTGTGTTCAACGTTCACGAAATGTTCTGGATTATTTCTAAATGTGCTTTTTACGTATATTGAATACTTGGTAAATGATTTTAATACTGTGTGTTGGCTGCTCCCAAAATTTATAAGGGGTTTAGATACGTCGTTTAGATTAGATAGATCCCAATGAAAGGTTCTGAAACTTGGTGATTTTAGCTTTCGTAGTCTGATACATATTAGGAAGCTCTCCAATAAGTGCCCGGATATGGTCGAAGCGCCAACCAAGTTAATAGTAGCGTAACGGGGCTTTTAGTAGATAAAATACTAACCGTGTTGATAATATTATACTAAAGTTATCCTTTTTAAAGTCCATTTACTATTATAATCTTTTGATACTCTCGTATATTTCTTGTAAAGAATAGTATTAGAACACGGACTGTTAAGAATTTTACAGCATCCCGTTATCAGTATTTAACTTAAGTCTATCTATTTTTATAGACTATTTATAAAGAATTGAATAAGATACTAATCAGTGTTGGTAAGGTTTATTATACTAGATACGTTAACGTAAGGGTAATATTAAAAGAATTGTAGTATATATTAAAGTAGATCAATAGTAGAATAAAATGAAGACAAGGCATTTGGAGAGTATATGCTCTAAGTGAGAGCTTATAAGTTTTAATCCGGGTAGTAAAACTTTACCATACACTCTGCGAATCTCCCTTCTGGGCAATAGCACTCTACCGTACAATCTGTCAATGCCTCTTCTGGGCAGTGGCACGCTATCATGCACTCTGCAAAAATGCACCTTACTGAGTGGCATGTTATTATACACTCAGCAGAGGTGCAACTTGAAACGTGGCTGCTAACTAACTATAAATATATATGATAATATCCATAAATTCATAACTTTAGTAAGATGTAATAAAAGAGGGTTTCGTTACCTTTTTTCAATTCAACCGCATTATGGTAATATAATACCCATAGTGATGGATGATTTTACTATAAGGTATAGTAATAATGCAATGCATTAAATTGAAGTTTTTGAATGAAGAAGAACAACGTTTAATATCCAGCCAAAAACGCTTAGTTATATAAGCCTTCTGTTGGAACATTAGTAATTGCAGTGCAATCAGTCAACTTTGCTGTCAAGTCAGTGGAATGTACTGAATGCAAGTCAGTTGACTGTGGAGTGCCCAATTCAATGTGGGGCACGGGCCAAGCAATTAGCCATACAAATTAGTGTGCAGACCGGCTAGCGGTCTGCAAAATCTAGAATAATACATCCACTACTTCATCACGCAACACTACTGTTACTTCAACCACTATTTGAATCGACAACGTTGCAACATCTAAAGGCCTATCAGGCAAGGCCTATCAACGGAATTTTAATAATAAAGTACCAATATAAATATTTTATATTATATTATAAATGTTTTATTTTTTTTCGAGGCGGACGAACGTTACGCACTGCTGTAAATTATATAGGGGAATATATATCATGACTGGTATACGCTAGAAGGTTTGGGAAAGCTCGTGTTCATGCCTCTGCATCTAACATAATCAGCTCCACTGAGCTTTACTTCTTGTTCTAGTTTCTTCCTCTTTCTTTGTCGGAATACTATACTGTTTTAAAAATAAGTTTCCCCTATACTTCAGTATCAGCAATTAGTATATGTAAATCAAATAAGCTGAAAAGCACCAGATATTGCATTACCAATCTCAATAAGTCAAAACGAAAAGAGAAAACTCTTTTATTCTGCTACTCTACAATAATGAAAGAAAAAAAATCTCTACTCCGCTTTTTAACTTTACAATCTTTTAACTTTCTTCTTCAATCTCAGCAAACTTTAACCTTTTCCCCTAATCTTCTTATCACCACCGTTATCACCGTTATCTCTCTGCCGCCGCCGCTAATTCTCATAACCAAGCGTAAACTTACTTCACTAGACCTGTATTTGAATGTATCACCTATATCTATTACTTCTCGTTGCACTTGTAACAAAATCAATAAACAAGTTATTCCTTTAGGTATTAGTAAAATCAGCAAGTTGTTAATTATTTGTTGAAATATTCCGCTACCCATTTTAGTTCCTTCGTCAATTACCTTTATATGCCGATATACATCGTTTAATAGTATCACTGTTAATCCTTTACCTAAGCTAAAATAGGTTTAGAGTTTATAATAACAAATGATCGGAATAAATATAAACTTCAGCGAGCGTTTTGATGATATGAATACAAGCTTATAACCACAAATAAAAAATCGTTAAACCATTATGTTAAGTCACTTCGATGCCTTTATCCGTAAGAAAAACGAATTTCCTTGTTCTTGTAGCCTTAAGCTTTGTCTTTGTAACCTTAAGTCTCGTTATAATCTCGAATATACACGTAATTATAAAATTCGAGCATGTTGACCTTTTAATTTTCAACTGTTAATATCTTTCGTCATCTTAAATGCGAAAATATTAATATGTATAGTCTAAAATATTATACTTCCTTTAACGTAAGCATTGTCACCATAAGCCGAAATATTATCTTTACTAATATGTAAAGCTTTTAAACCCGCCTAAAAAGTTTTACTAAACTTAATTATAACGTCAAAAGCCAAATTGTATTTATATTTGATACTTTATTATAAGGTCTAGCTATTTTCTAAGGAACATTAAAATTTTGGATAAGAAATATATAAAGACAACCTTTTTAGGTTTAAATACCATCATAAAAGTATTAACGGAAAGTTTTCAAGTGGATAAAAACTACGTTACCAAAAATTTCCGAAAATTCACCTTTTTATGCTATTTTACGAATAAAGAATACGGCTTGAGTAAGCTTATTTAAATGAATTTTAAGTTCAAGCGGGAAATAGATACTCTAGATCGTCGCAACCAAAAATAATACAGAGTTATAATTAACATTTGGCCTTTCTCAACCTGACTATTAAATAAAACCTTGGATTACCAAATTGAAAACAAACCTTTCGCGAATAATATATCAAATTAAAAGTTGAAAATAATTTTTCTCGTTATCTTAGACCTAAAATACATTCATTGTACGCTCATGAATAAAAATGGCTAGGAAAACCATAATTTAAAAGACCTATAAAAAACTCATAATATAGGAATATGAACTTATACAAGGATAAAAATGGTATAACAAGGAACTTAGAAACAGTACTTATTGTATTTACGACCGCCACTATGAATCTCACGAACGTGATTGTAAGCTTTGAGAAACTCATATTAATTTTTGCGAAAAGCGTTGCGACAATGATCGCCGCGGCGACCGTGACGGTTGCCGCCGCGAAAGCGATGGTCATGGCGACCGTAGACGTCGGCATAAATGTATCAATAATACTCAATCTGATTTGGAGGATATTGTAAAAGGACTAAGCCAAAGCTATGACTAAAGATGGTTGCATACTATCTATTATCTTCTATGAAGAGAAAGAGGAAAAAATCTCTGCTAAGGAGCTGCTACAAGCTACAGAAAGGGAGTGGTCCAGTTACATGAGAGGACAACTCAAAGTATTATAGGAGTATAAAAACTACTAATGCTAAATTCCTAGCGACCATCAGACCAGGTATCAGTTTATGATATTACCCCCAACGTACTATTGTCCTCGTAGGTCACCCCTCCCTTTTTTTGAACCCCCCCCCCCCCCCTATTAACCATTTTAATTAAGGTTGGTTAAGCTCTTTACTTCTGTCGCTTAGCACACTTAGGTTAACGTATCCACTGCTGCCATTGGCCATTTTAATTCACATGGATTAACACTTTATTACTATTACTAAACCTACGTAAATTAATTTACCTACTCATTCTACGGGCTATCTTAGTTCATATAGGTTAGCCTACTCATTATTTTCACTTAACCCACGTATATTAACTTGCCTATTGCTATTATTAACTCACATGAGTTAATTTATCTATTATTACCACAAATCTATGGGGGTTAATTTAATCATTGTTTACAAATATGCTTAGTAATCAAATTTGAATAGAATTAAACCGAGTTTATTAAAGGGCTGTACGGAAAGGTTTGTCGTTATTTTTAACCAAGTTATAACGGAATTTCCAAAAATCGAAGGTTGCGGTATTCGAAAAATCCGACAGCAATTCCCAAGTTAGATATATATAACTTACCCATTTAATTAAAACCTATTATTTTAAGGAGTTACCAATATGGGAGAAGTTTATGCAAAGCTTGTTTTCGGTTCATAAGATACCTTCGATGTGAAATTTAGACTCGGTTTCACTATTATTACCAATAACGTCGATAACAGGTGTTTAATACTCGCAAATTTACTTGTTCATGAACGGATCGGAAATGGGTCAGATAAATTAATCGATATAAAATAGGATGTAGTTCCCACCTAAAATATTTAATTCGACGACATGGAAATGGAAGATACGTATAATATGATATTTATCATACGGCTAGCGTAATTCTTTTAAAAACTGATTCGATTTATATTTTTTAAGAAAAGTTTTAACTTTATCACCAACCCGAAACCGTTTGAAAGGGGATGGTTATTTATTAGCGGTCTCTTTTATATGTTTTAAAGTAAAAGCTATTACGGTTTTTGCGAATTTTTTTAACGTTGCGAATATTTTTTAAAAAAACTTTAGCCGTTACATGTAATTTGGTAGCTAAAACAAATGAACGTTAAACGGGCTATATGGAGTTGACGTGGTTGACGTGTATTATGAAAAACGTGTTAATACCAATAATATTGGTGTATTTATTATTTCACGTTAATTAGTAATCGAATGATCAATGGCATCAATTGAGTTGACTAAAAATTACGAAAAAATTTAGGTACTTAAAGACTTTTTAATGAGTGATATTAGTAATACTATCCGTTTCGAAGTGAAATATAATATTCAAATGTTACTATATCTCCGTTAAGTCGTAAAGACGTTTTGGAAATCTATTGAATCGATTTGGACCGTTATTATTGATAATAACGAGAGGAAACCCGTAAAATCGTCAATGATAGTTTAGGAATCGCTTCACGTAACCTTCGGCGTTCATTATTTTTTTTTTTTCCAAAGTAACAGCTTCAATTAAATGATCCGTGATAATTATAAGTTCATTTGGATTACCAACTTGTTCTTAAGGAAAATCAACTATGAAGTCAACTGAAAGCTTGTTTTAAAGCCGTTTGGAAATTGAGAACAATTCAAAAAGTTCCTTTCAAATATGTAACGAATAAATCTTTTGCTTAAAAATATCGTAATTTGAATAGAAATAGAAGACGGTGTGGTATTACGCGAACCAGAAATATATTCTGGTTCAAATGGCGATGGTAACTTTGTGACGTAAGCAACCAATCAAAAATAAAACGTATGTAATTAGAATTAACGTGGTAGTAAGCTATTTGTAAACAAAAACCCAAATACAATCTTGAAACCGTAAAATAACATCGTTTTCCATTAAACGATTCCATATAAAGGTTTTAAGTATTTTGTCGTTGTTAATTCGAATATATATAAAAAAAAACTCTGGTTACCTATAGGTATCGCGCAAATAAAACGGAGGAAAATGGTATCCTGGGTAATAACGGAGTTACTGTTGGAATAGTAGTAATTACGGGGCAGTAAGTTAACTTTACTTATAATAAAGTTAATTATACTGACTGTAAGTTAAGTGCATTGTTTTATGTGTCTACTGTAATACCTACAAGTCAAGTAAAGTCAATTCTCACTTCATAATAGGGTACGATCCAAGCAATCGACTATACAAATTACTATGTAGACTAGCTATCGGTCTGACAAAACTAAAATTATACATTAACCACTTTTAATATAGCACTAGTTACTTCGAACAATTCGAATCGATTACATTGCAATGATAAAGCCTTACCAATAATTCTCAGTATTAATTAAGTCAAGTATAAATAAGCTAAGTAAAATAAAAAGCTGCTTTTAGGTTACGATTTACTTCAAACAACGGTTAGGGTAGAGGAAAGATTCTTGCGAAGAGCTTTTATTAGTACTGCGTTAGTCTACAACGGTAGGGAAACAGAGAAAACTTTTGAGTTGCGTCAGTCTACAACGGCAATCTGGAAGTAAACGATGGTATCGCTACTTAAAAATACTAAGAAATCTTTACAGATCCCTTTCGAAGGGAAGTATTAGAATGAACCGCTATAAATATTAAAGATCGCTAACTACTCAAACGGTGAAGTTAGTATTACTGTAGGTGCTACTACTTCAAAAATGATCAAGTCCAAGGTTATTCAACTACCAAAAATAAACGATTCCCTACTTTATCCTCTATATCCAACCTTTGTTCTTAATACTAAGTTTTTTTTACTTTACTCTTTTTACTTCCTCTACGTTATTTTCATCGATAAAATATCTTCTTTGATCGAAAACACACAAGAATCACCAATTAGGGTTAAGAATGTCACATTACGCGATTTTACGCCAAACAATCAAGTCCTATGCCAGTAAAAACGTCAAGATGGCTACCTTAAACACTTACTTTAAAGTTATTGTTTACCTTGCCAAGGAAGAGGAAATTAAATCCCTAGAATATTTTTTTAAAAGAATTATGATAAAAAACTCTGGGGGCCAGATGTTGACAAGGACTTAATAGAGAAACACCAAGTTAACTTCGTCGGTTTGTACATCTTCGATTAGAATAGCGGTGAGGACTTCGACCGCGGCGATCGCGCTTTTCAAAAAATTTGTGATGTTTTTGACGATTAGACTATTAATATGTTGAAGTTGATTTAAAAAGGGATTAAGTCTAGGCTCAAGTTAGAGTTTAAATGACGAGGAGTTTATGTGTCAAACAAAGGCTTTTTTAAGCCGATACAAACTATTTTCGACTTAGCATAACTGGAGAAATGTCCTTAAACCCCACATCCTAAAGGAAAGAGTGTTGAAAACCATTAACGCCTCTACATACGTTTCAGGAGATCCCCCCTTAATCCCTAGTTAATTTAAATCTCTTTATGCGTTAATAATGAGAAACCTGTTAATTTAATCGGAAGCCTAGCAACTTTACGTAATAACGAGGAATATGCTATTAACGGTAGTAGAACTCGTGAAGTAGTGGACGTTAGAGCAGAAAAAGGTATCGAATTCGGAGTTATTCACGGGTTAATTAAAAAACCTCGTCAAAACCCTTATAAACTTCCCTACAGCTAAGTCGTCCTTACCTCTTAATTCTCTCAAAATCGCTAAATCACTTAAGACGAAGCTTCTCACGACAGGTACTTTTACACGCGCAAGCCTACAATAGGTTTTACTACAAGACTTTACCCTTCGGGCTAGGCGACTAGCAACTATCCTTACCATAGCGACTCAGAGGCTTCAACGCTTAAGTTGATGACAGGAAAGATATCGACGTCTGTGACTACTATCACGACCTTCCTTCCAGACTTGTCAAAATGGTTAATATTAATTATAAACATTTTTACTGACTTTGAAAATATCTTGAATAACGTAGAGAAATATGACAGGAAGCCCTATAACCTTTACGATACGAAGATGATATTATTTTTAAAACTTTGTAAGTAGATGGAAGTATTTCCTTTTGCTTTTCACTCACTATTCTCTGACATCTTGACAAGATACACCAGAAACTATTACCTAAACTTTCCGACGAGAGTAAGAATCTTTAGCGAGATTTATAATGCTATGAAAAGCTATTTCGTGTACAGTGTCCACTTTACGCAATACTACATGAATTGAGTTACGACGAGGGAAACGAAGATAATAGTAATGAAGAACAAAAGACGAAATACTAATATATGTTTTTAAACAGATGTCAGATAAGTTAATGTTGTATTGATAAGTAATTGAAAGGGCATATACTGGAGAAACAAGGCTTCGCCAGTAAGTGCTAGCAGTAATTACAGGCTTAAGCGAGTTCGAATGCGCTTTATAACCCTCAGATGCCATGTTTAAAGGTCTTTTTAACTGATTACTGACTTTTTCTACGATCTTGATGGTATATATGCCCAATTCACTTAATATATACCTCTAAATTGAAAACTTTTGTGATATAGAAAAAGAAAACAATATAATAATATATTACGTCAATCGCAAATATTAACGGATTTCACGTTTAAAATCTGGTTTAAAAACTTTGAATTGGAAGCTACCACCAAATTAGCATTAATGAAGTCAAAATTTGAGCAGATCTGGTAAACGTACAAGATATCGTCGGAAAAATAAAAAAAGATGTTAAATTTATAGCAAATCGAGTTTTTTATTGATATATTACCCTACTGATAAGCTTAACAACAAATAAGTAATATATTAAATTCAGTACCCAAGTATTTTCAAACAATATTATTTGGATTACATCGTATATTACGAAGGTAAAGAAACTATGAATGACGGTGATGCTCCTAAGCAAATTACTTGATATAGAGATATTATTCCTGACGTGACATAATAACTATGCAATTAGCCTTTCTATACCGTTTAAGTAACAAAAACCCCTTCCTTTACCTGAAACTGATCCCTAACAATGATATATCTTTAACTTTCGAAATTGTTACACGAATCATACGTCTAAAAAATATGGTGATAGACACAGTGGAAACGACGTACTTCATAGAAGCCAATTTGAAATACGTGGTATTACGAAGGTGAAGTACTATCATTACGTAGATTGATCGTAAAAATATGAATGACGTTGAAATTAGCTGCGGCCTAGGCGAATATTTATCGTTGTAAGTGATAACGGTTATTCAAACTATTATAAGATCAATTACATTTCAAATCATTCAATCCCCTACCTATTTCCTTTTTTATTTGAGAAATATAAAATCCCACACCATTAAAGTCGAAGTTAATGCTATTAAACAGGTTAAAAACAGCTAGAAATTTCTACTCGCCTCTAAATGGAGACATTTGTAGTTTTATCTTTAAAGTTTTAAAATAACGATTTTAAACCTAATAGAGTTAAAATACGTCAATTATACCAGGGTTTCAATTATCCAGCCGTCGATAAGCTAAAAAAAAGTCCTTAAATCCGTAGGGTACGAAAATTTGAAATACTTTGCTTTCAATGCTGTTAAAAAGCTCTGCCACCATTGCCAAACGTATATCTAAGCCGTTCAAATATATAAGTTTAAATTAAAAGACAAAAAGACTTTCATTACGAGATCATTATTAATGTTTTCATTTGAGAAAAAAACCTGTTTTTTACGTCAATTACTTTACAAAATTTTTGTAATGATCACACTAAATACCCATGAATAAATAGAAGGTATCAGAGGGGTTATGTTAGCGGTAAGGTAGCAGAGGTAACAAAGGTGCAATATCAAGAAGATGTTTGTTCGTGCTGTAGAATAATCACTAGTCGTTAGGCTATTCAAGTGTGTAGACTGAATACTTAGATTGACAACTGAAGAGCTATGAAGGAAATACTATCTATGTGGTGCTGATCGTATCCTTATATCCCTATCCTTCATACCGTCTTCAGTACTGTACCGCTGGAGTCGCTGTCGGTCCCATCGGTCCTGTATAATTGACTGGACCGCTGTCGGTCTCATCGGTCCTTCCTTGTCCGGGGTTGCTAACATAAGAGAAGTTCCCCGCCTGATTCTAGACTTCAAGCTTTCTAGTGGCGCAGTGTTGCATACTGGCCTGCTTCTTGGCCCAACCTCTTTCTGGGTTTTAACACTTTTTTTCACTAAACCAAGTTTTTAAAGTCTTTGCCATCGAAATATACATAGAAAAATAAGAAAAATGTTATGGATTAATAACTATTTGGACCCACCCAATGTCGTCGTTTACGATACCACTACCGAATTTACGGCGGCAAAGTTTTAAATAAACGTCAAAATAATAGGAATCTAGTATATATATCGATGCCTATTATGGTTTATTGGAGAATTACAAATTTCGAAAGGGTATAGGCGTTACTTTACAAAACGTATGATATCGTGATACTGAACATTGAAACCTTTATGGATTAAGAAACACGTTTTGAATCAGCGGTAAAGAGCCTGAATAATACTGTGAGCCTTGATGGCCTAATACTAAATCTGTTGTTTTTAAAACGTACCCATGTTCGACGAATGAATTCCTGTTATTAGCAAATACCTAGAGAGAAGTGTTGACTTACTATAAAGTATTAAAGGAACTACGAAAGGAATCGACACGATGTAAAGTCAATAATGCCCTCAACATCGAGAACGGCCTTACGAAGATCGACTAATTTTTTGCTTTATTGAAGTGAAGTTGTTATATAGCGAAAGTAAGTAAAATGAGATAGCCTATATAAGATCGTAAATACGGTTAAATTTGAAGTAATAGTTGAAATTATTAACGGCACCACGACTTTTTGTATTACTCAGGTTAAGCCTTATATTAAAAAGGCTAAAAATAACAGTAAAAACTTTGAAATTAAGAGAATAATTTAATATGACTATCCTTTTCCCTTTATCGATAAACTAATAAAACCCCGTCGGTGTGAGCGAGTATTAAGAAATAAGAACGTTAAAGATAAGGAATATTTAACAGACTGGATCCATAGTACTTTTAGGTTGAGAAGGAAAGAGAATAACGATTAAAACTTAGCCGTAAAACTCTAGATACGAAACATTATCTAAACACTCAGGAAACCTTTGAAAGAAAATAATAAGGTTAAAATTAACGGACTTCTGACTCGAAAAGTCGTATAATGTGTACTTAAAAATACCTTTAACCTTGAAAACATCAATGTTAAGATTTTTAGATCGAGGATTATATACGAAGTCGAACGTAAACCCACGGGGCATCCATACAAAAAGTCACGTTTAATAGTAAAAAAATATGGTAATAAAGATAAAGACTAAATCCTTACATAATTTGTAATGACTGCGAAAATCATTTAATATTTGGTAGTTGCTTTGGTAGTCAATTTGCTAATGAATATGAAAAGAAAGTTTACCCTTAATAGTTTTGATATAACGTAAACGTATAGGTAATTAACAAACGATATATATGATATGGACTCAGGTCATTGACCATTGAGTCTATAGGTTACGTGGCTGTGTACGTAACGGGATAGGCAGTACCTGGTCCGGGCTCGGTCCGGGTGCGGACCAGGTACGATCTGTATAAAGCACGTGTAAGGGCACGTGTTGGGCTGGGCACTGGCTGGGCATTAGCCATACCTATAGGTTTTACACGGTGGGTTACGGTAGCCTCTTTTAATCTTTTACCACACCTTAATTATAAAACCTATTTGATACTTATTTGGCTTATTATCGTAAATTGGATTATAATATACTATTAAGATTTTTTTCCATCTTTTCCAAGGAACTTAATATTTAATAAACGAATGAATAGAAAAAATGAGTAATTTTTAGTTATAATTTACTCAATGGGGTAGAACAGGCTGTTGGTGAATATCTATTCTTCTACTTTTATAAATATATCACCTACCCCTTTAGTGTCCACTTAGGCTGATATTTCTTGTTTATAAGATATTGTTAGCTATATCGCGTCAGCTGTAAAGCAATTATAATATCCGGGTTAATTTACTTTAATTATCGACCTTACGTCTATATTTTCCCAAGTCATTATTAAAATTTAGTAACTCGAAGCCAAATTAGCCGAGACTCATATTAGTCTTCCACCAGCTTGAGGTATGCGAAAACGAAATAACCAACTGCAATTCAACGGATTTCCTTTTAGTGGGTGCCGATGCGTTAAACGATAGAATTTATATTAATAACGAATAAAATGTAAATTGGAGACAATCGGTATACGTTCCTTTACGTCTGGGGATATTATACGGTGGTGGTAAAGCAGGCAGTAATAGAGTATTACGAAGCCGGAGGATATGAGGGTATATATAATATAAGAAAGTTTTTCTACTATATCGAAGTTACCTTTAACAACCCTTATCGCGCGGATACGGTATTAGTCGAATTAAAGGGTTTGGTTTGAAACGATAAGAACCTATCAATATTATTCGTTATTAGGTTCGAAATATTTTTGGCTTAATCGGGCGGTTTGGATTAGCCTTCGGCCGTAAATTATAACTGCTTAAGCTTCTGAGTATCATTACATATCCGCTACAAATTTATTGCGATAGGTAATAGCCGGGTGAACTATATATTAGCCTAAAAAAAAGTATCGTAAATTCGTCGACAAGTTAAAGTCATTAAATTTTAAACTGCGTTTTTATTATTAATTAGCGGGACCTATATAGGTTTAACGGCCGGATAGTAATATAGTTATAACGGGGGTCTACGCGTTTTAAGTACTTTCGTTAAGGGGTCGTAGTAATCGCGACTAGTTATTTTAATACCACGGCTAGTAATCTTAACAAACCCATTCAGTACGCGTTTAGGACCTAGGACATAGAGCGACGTGGGCAACGGTAAAGGAACGTTAGACCAAACTTAAATCGACGCTTTACGTACGTTATAGTTCGTTGGACTATTATTAACGCGGTTACGAACTCCATCCTGTATTATTTTTTATGTAGGTATATGCGATTCAAATTCAAAAGGTAAAGGGAGGTTTTTTATTTTCGGCGACGGAGGAAGTTTTACTCCTGGATATAATTTCGTTAAAAGTTTATGCAACTTGAACAATATAGTTACAAAATTAAATAAAAAGGAATTTGATTTAATTCAAATTCGTATAAGCGAAAATCTATTTTTATCACTATAATTTTTAATAATATTTACTTTTAAGATATTTTAGTTGATTTTAGTTTTAATAATTATTATATTATAAACGGGGTTCTGATATGAAGATTATGAATAAAGTAAATTCAGCTATTATAGCTTCGAAATCTCGATACGATATTAGAGTTACGGCAAAATACGCTTGTAACCTAAATAGCTAAGTTTCGTATAAATATTCATAAATAGTGAAGCTAAATGTTAATATATAATATTCCCGGAATAATGCGGAATATACTTTTTAAAATGCCTTAGATACGATTTTAATAGGTAACCTTAAACGTTAGCGGTAATCGTTTAATAGTTTAGGGCCAAAAACACTTAATTATCGACGTAGTAATGGTAAGTCTTAGGTCGAGAGATATACAGCGCGTAGTAAATTCGGTTTTGATCGGTTTAGTAAAACGTTCGTATTGAAAAGTATAACGTACGGTGAATGAGTTTCTATTAGCTTTTTCATAAGCCTTTACGAAATAATGCCGCTTTTGTAAACGACGGCGACGTCCACAGTAAAAAAGGGAAAAAATTAATTACGATTTTAATGAAAATTGGAAAAATTTCGCAACCTATTCGATAAAGATAAATTTACAGCCTGACCTTTATACAGTAGTAAACTTAGTTACTATATTTATATTAATCGAATAAAAATAGATTTTTATTAAAACCACTTCAAAAGCTATTATACTCGATGTTAAGAGATTAACTTTTTATTAAATTTCGATGATAGGTTACGAAATTAATAAATAAAGGCTAGGTTGGGGTATACTTCTTATCGGTTATAACGATAGTATTTCGTATTTCTAAGCCGGAAGGGGGGGTAGCGAATTTATATCTATTACCGAGTATTAAAGAAAATTGCCGAAAAAGACCGTTTTCCCTTACCTTCAATTATAAAAACCTTATATACATTGTCGAAGTCGATATAACTTACGAAGTTAGATATTTAAGAGGCCTTTTACCATATTCGAGTTATACTCGAGTAAAAAGAATTAACGACGTTTTATACGAGATTCGGGTAATTTAAATAATTCGTTACTTCTTTTAGGCTATCAATAGCGTCGGCAACGTCTTGCGATGTATTCATTATATGATAATAGATATGTTGGATAATTTTATTATAACGTATTTAAACGATTTTTTCCCCGATACTAAATAAAATCACATAGCGTAAGTTACCATAGGTTTAGAATGTTTTCGTAATACGGGCCTAAATCTGAATTGAAAAAAGTGTGACTTTATAGTTAAGCAGGTGAAATACCTGAGTTTTATTATAACGGTTAAGATAAGTATTCGGGCCCACCCCGAAAAAGTCCGGGTAATTTACAAGTAAGAATTACTATATATTATCCGGGACGTTTTAAGTTTTTTTTAGTTTTGCCAACTTTTATTGTAATTTTATTAGTAATTTTTCCTCTCTAGGAGATTATTTCGTCCAACTAATAAAGGAAGGAATTTATTAGGCCTGGACGAAACGGGAGGAATATATTTTCCAAACCTTCAAAAATACCTTTATCATGGCCCCAATTTTGGCATATTAGGATTTAAATCTACTAACAGGAGTAAAAACCGATTATTTGGAAATAACGTTATGATGGTATTTGTTGTAACGGGATAAATATAATATTTTAAAGCTAATAGCTTATTCTTTCGTACGATTAACAAATATGAAACGTAACTATACTATTTATGATAGAAATCCTTTCGAGATAGTATCCTATTTATATACGTGGTTTTTCGAATTACGTAATATCTATACCCCGTTTACAAATTTAACGAATTATAAAGGATTGGAATATTTTCTCCTATTGTGTTTAATTTCGGAACTTTAGTTTAAATAAGCCGAAGCATTTTCGCTTTTTTTATACTACTTATAGTATCAGCTTGTAACTTAAAGCGCCTATCCGTATACATTTACCTATAAATTGTAAAATAAGCCAGAAGTTAAGAATCATCGCGCGCGAATGTTTTGAGTTTATTTCTACTGATGTATTAAATATAGTGTGAATAAATTTATATATTAAAAACATAAATTATGTTAAATTACATAATAAATTTGTTAAGATCAAATCTTGGTCATTGGATTATGACGATATATACTTAAAAGGTAGGCTGATAGTTTTCAAAGGGCCGTCGCGGGCTGGATCGCCTTGGGCTCAGCCTGCGTTCTGGTTGTTATCGAGGATAAAGTCTGAGGATTCCAGTACGACGAAACCAGCGGCATCGCTATGGACCCGGCTCGCGTTAGGCCCGTTAACATCGCTAATATTTAGTAAACTATTTATTTTCGGCTAGGGTATATTAACGGAATTGTAATATTAAGAAGTAACAAGTAACCTGCTATATAATGAACGCTTATTAACGGTTTCCAAAGTCGTTGGACGCTCTCCATTTATAGTAAGATAATTAGTATTAATTACTGATTATAGGATTGATTTACATAGTGTATTACGTTACTATAACCGCTTATAACTATCGTATTAAAAATTATTAACAACGAAAATTTTAAAGTAAACTTACGATTCGCTTATTGTAGATTATTTAGTTATAAATATTTTATTTCGTGTTTTTGAACGGAATTATTACGAAAAGAAAATAGTCGTCAATATTCGATGCCTATATCGAATATATACGTAATATAACGGGACGAAACTTCGTTATACCTTACGATAAGACCTTCTTCAACATCTCCTTATTTTAAATCGGTATTAGGCGTATATTTCTATCAATTTCGTAGTCGATTTATTTGTTATTTTAAGCGGCCCTTAATATTTGTTAGTTATTACGAATCTCCTTTTTATATTTATCCAATTAAAGATTATATGGTTTATAATTTCCAATATGTATACAAAGCGTTTTCGGAATATATATTAAATATTTTATAAATTTTTAACCTTCATTATTAGTAACTGCGGTTTGGATTAGATAGGTATATTTTCAATGACATTGTATTGCCTAGTAAAAACCAAATAACTTTTATTCCAAACGTACTACTTATAGATAGATAACGGTATTAAACGGGTAAATTAAAAGGTTTAAAAGTACTTACGTATCGTCGTCGCCTTTCTATAATACGATTAGGCTTTAAATTTACCCTCTAATTAATTTACAATGAATTACCGGAAGTCAACCATTATTGGGTTTAACGTGAACCGTTTAATAAATAAGTACGAAATGTCATTTATTCCGAGGGTAAACGAGGATATAAAGTCGTTAATCAATCCGGAAGAGTAAACTATAACATTTTTAGTTTACTTACGCGAAGAGGAGGAATTGGCTTAAGAGATGAAAACGATGGCGAATTATAAATAATGTTTAGCAAAACAATATAAGGTAAGGAATTAGGTTAAGCTAAATTTCAGTAATATTATAACCAGTCGCCTAAATAAAATTCTCAATTCACTTTATAATTAGTACCGGGTCGTCAATATTTCGAACCCGTTTAATATTGTTGTAGATATTCTTGGTAAATACCTTATATCTTACGCAAACTTAGTTAAAAGGGAGGTTTAGGATACCCTTTTTTTTATAAATTTTATCCGATATTCGCCCAGGATCAGTTGTATTTACTAATGATATAGGGGAAGGTATATACGAGAAATTGAAAATTTGAAAGGTTTTAGCGGTAAAAACGGTGTAAAACGGGGTTCGTTTTATATTAGTTAAGTAAAAGGGTTATAATACGCCGTAGTGAAAATTACTAAAGAATTACTAGTATACCCTAGCCTTATATAAATTTAAAGCGAAATGAAGGGATTTTCGTATTTATAATAACCCGGTATTTCGAAGTCGGTATCGAGTTTATACTAAACGACCTGCGTGGGACGAAGCTCTTATACCCTCTAAATAATATATGACTTATGAAAGAAGAAACAAAATTATTATTGAATAAGGTTATAATATAATAGGAAAGGTCAGGTAAATATTATCTAATTTCCTTGAATACGTATACGACTAAGGAGCGGTTTTTTTACGATTTAGTAAAAATTTACCTACTAGTTATTATTATTTTCATTTGGGTTTAAAGAATATCGGCGTTATTAATGTTAAGGGCCTTATTGTAATTGGCTATGGATATTAAGTAAATTCGTGGGAGGATGACGATAAAAGGCGTGGCGGGCATTGGTAGGCGCCGATGAAAGAGGCTGGTAGAAGGCGGAATGGGTACGAGGCGACGCCGAGGATAACGAATAACGCGAGGAGGGACGAACATTAGGGGAGGCCAAGGATAGCGTATAGAGCTAAAAGGGTCGGGCGTTAAAGAAAGCCGACGATAACGGCTAACGAGAAGTAGGGCGAAGGGCAGGGCAAGAAAAGAGACCCTTTAGATGGGTTACTAAAGACTATAATATATTAGTTGAGGCTCGGGCGGCGCGGTTGATCCGGATACGATTTTACGTCCGTTTACGGTCGGTCCGATCAACTTTCTTTTAATCAAGGTGTATAAATAGGATATAGGTAAAATCGGGGATCGTATAGTTAGGTCACAAATATCTCTTACTATACTTTATAAGCTTTAACTTATATTGATTATAAAAATATAACTAAAGTAGCTATATTATTTTAGCTACTTAGGTTAAAATTACGGGAGGGTATACGGTGGTAATTAAAGGGGGCCGAGGCAAAAACGTTACGCGCCAAAGTACAGTTGGTTGAAGGAGTCATATTTCTATAAATAGGCGATATTGTAAAAGGTAACCAAGGAGTTTTGTAGGAAAACGAACCCGGGAAAAGGGGGTAACGGGGACGTATAACTAAAGGAGTAACGTTTTATACGGCCGGTACGGAATGGATTCTTTACGTCTGAATAATATCGCGACGCCAGGTAAACTAATTAATTAACTTAAAAAAGGCGGGGGTAAAAACGGGTCGAAAACCCGGGATATCTTTTCGATGCTTATGCATAAAGAATAGAATATAGCCCTTATCCTCGGCCGTAATACTTAATTAATATGAAAGAGCGTGTAAACCGAGTGAGGTTATAAATAAACTAGTCTTTTAAATACATTACGAAAAAAGATTAAATTACGATTAGGTTCCTTGTAAAGTTAATTCATAAGTTTACCTTGTAATGTGCCTTTTGGTACGTAAGATAGCTTTATACCCGATAAATTCAGATATAAATAAAAGGAACACCAAAGTTAAAAAGGGGGTTAATACAGGACATAAAAGCATCGTTAGCTTGTAAAGGGTGGGATTTACATTTATTTTCGCTATTATTAATAACGAAAAGATTTGATATAACGTGAAGCGACTATAAAAGGCAGTTAACGGTAGGGTATTTGTATATAATAGGGTAATATACTTCACAGGCCAACTCGTTATTTCCATTAAATGCGCTAACGGTAACACGACCTAAATTAGGTTTATTATATACGACATTATAAGGACGAGATAGAGGATATAGCTAAAATATATTAGCGGATATTGGTAATTAGGATTTAAAGGGGAGAAGTGAAATTGTTATAAAAATGGTAAATAGTAAAGGAGGGCGACGTTATAATAAGGAAAAGAAGAAAGGTTTGGGGGTTATGGTGGCGTTTGTATTTATAAAGGTTGGTGGACCGTATTCGACAGGCGTTACGTATTATACGTTAGGCTTAAGGGAGCGTTGAGCGACGCCGGAAGCTTGGGGTCGGATCAGCCGATACGTTATACGATGCGTTAAACGCTGCATTACCGGTTCATGCTCGGCCCATATATTAGGCGGGTAAGGCCCGCACCCTACGTTTAATCAGCGAGACGTCGTAGACTATACAGCATTCGGGAAAAAGAGGGGCATATTATAAACTTAAACTATTAGCTATTAAGTTTATAGGTTACATAATTATATACGTAACGGGATAAGTAGTACCCGGTTCGGATCCAGTCCGGATACAGATCGGGTACGGTCCGTACATGGTACGTTTAAAGGCACGTAACGAGTTAGGCATTGGCTGGGTACTGGCTAAACATATAGGTCCCACATGGTAGGTCACGGTAGCCTCTTTTTTTAGTCTTCCACCATACCTCAATAGTAAACCCCATTTGGCATCTATGTGACTTACCATCGTAGGTCGAACTATAACATTATAGCGGATTATATTGATAGAATTACCACAGGAATTACGTGGCAAATACCTTTTGGGGACGATAAAACGGTATATCAAACCACTACACGGATTGACTAAAGCAGGAATTTATTGATTTCTATCCTATTAATCACGTTTTAATTGAAAGTTAGGTATAAAGATCTCAATTTATAATCCGTATTTTTCATTAACTTAAAAAAAGACCTTGGTCTGGTAGGTATATAAACTAAAGACAATCTTATTGTTAAAATTGATAACTTTGATATATTGGAATAATAAACGATCATGGACTTAAATTTTTAAAATTATAAACTGGTTGTCATTTTAGCGAAAAGAAATTAGTTTAACTTTCGCGAAGCGTTAATCCGTATATTCAATATTAATGTTTTCCTTGTTTTTTGTTAAAAAAATCAAGAAGTTGACTTGTGTACAATTGATAATATTAACGTAGTTCGAGTTTTAGCGGTATTTGAAATAACGCTCTTGGGGAAGTTATATTGCAACCTTATACAAACAGGAGGCCTTCCATAACCTGTCCAAGAAAATAAAAATTTAAAACCTAATAGACGAGAATTTTGACCGGTTGAAAAAGACGTTAGAGTGGTAGATGAAAAACCTAGACCAAGGAATCAATATGATTTCGATTGAATTGCTAAAAGCTAAATTGAAATTTTTTCGAATAGATTTTTTACGAAAAATATAAACCTGTCGTAATTAATCGTCTTTCTAATAACACTTGTTAGTAAAGATAAACTCCAAGATTAATTGAGTATGATTAGAAATCTAATTTTGTAAGCTTTTATTAAATATAATAGGATTAAACGAAGCGTTTTGGCTTTAGAAGTTTACAGTATAATAGCCAGCTTTGATGTAAGTATGATATTGTGGGAAATACTCGACTTTGTTAACAGATAATTGAGAATTTCCTTTATTCTAGTAGTGATTTATATCAACTTAAAGGGCCTGTTTAAATGATTTTTAAACCTTGAAGTCATTACGAAAAACGCTTGATAATTAATGCGATGAGATTCCGTAAAGATTACAAATAAGGAGAAATATAAGAGTTCCGATGGATCAATGGCAAATATAATTCCGTTAATGCTATAGTAAAGACGTCGCTAAATAAGGCCTTGGAAAAGGTTATAAATAGCATTGAGCTGACTATACGTATCGAGGGTAACGTTGACAGGTTACCTAGTAAGTTCAAGTTAAGAAATATCGAACAAAGATGCCCAGATAAACTGGAAAATTACCAGGGGATTATGGATAACAAATTGTTTAATTAGTACGGTCAAAGTGAAAGTTTATACAAGTTTGTAACGAAAGAATTATTTTAGGGAATTGATAAAGTCATAACTTTGATTCCAAGAGTAAATGAAGTTAATTGGGGTTAAATTAGCCGTAATATTCGTAGGGTTCTGGTTAGTTGATAAGGACGTAATTTAGTGGTAAACGAAAAATATTGGTCGATCATACTGGCGTACGAGTACAAAACCAGAAGCAGCTAGTGTTAGAATATTAGTAATCATAATGTAGTAAGTCAACTTTGCTCATAGTAAAGTTTATTATATTGACTGTAAGTTAGGTGTATTGTTTTGTGGGTCTTTTGTATTGACTGCAAGGTAAGTACAGTATGCACTCACTTTATATTAATGCACGGACCAAAAAATTGGCTTTACAAATTACTACGCAGAACAGCTAGCGGTTTGCCAAACTTCGATCAATATATCAACTACTTTAAATGCCGCACTAATTACTTCAATCAATTCGAATAGACCAATCCTTCCCGACATATTTATGGGCAGCCCCCATATTTGTTAGTGCTGCTACCAGACATATGTACAATACCTTAACATTGCCAACGAATTTTTTTTCATGGCTTCCTCTATGGCTAATGCTAGAGGGGCCAAACCAACCACGCGTGCCCTCAGCGCGCCTGTAAAATCAGCCTGAACTTTGAAAAATACTTAAATACCTTAGTAGAAGCGGCAGGTGAATGGACCGCTTGTGGCGAAAAACGACGTTATTACGCAACATAACCAAAACTTAAACGCCAGGTTTCTTTACAAGACGTTCGACGCATAAAAGCGCGATCTTGAGTTTCGCAAATCCGTTTCCAGGGTAAATAAATAAGTTATTAACGCCCTTATTAAAAGTTTCAATAGACCTAACTTTACTAAATACCGTGTATTAATATTACGTATCGCGGCGTACGTTACCGATTATTTCTTTGAAATCGGCTTGAATACATAAATAAAACGGTTTGTATCTATACTTACGAATAAGTATACGCCTTTTATATCTACCGCTTTCACTTAATTCGATCAAACGCGGGAAAACCCTGAAGAATTTTTCGTACACCTTTATCAAACGAATATATAACGGCGTAAACTTCGCTAGTAATTAAGTTGAAAGGGGGCTTTAAACACTTTATCTTTATTATGTTAAACCCGACCACTTAAGTTTCGATAACGGACTATAATAGATTACCGGTTATTTTAATTATATAAAACACACTTACGTTATTAACTAGGGAGTAGGGTTTTGCTTACAACTTTTCGCGAAATATTACCTTGATTAAGGTATTAAATTTTGAAAATTAGTTCAGAAAAATAACTTACGAGTTTTCTTTAGGGTTTACACTAGTTGAAACGAAAGGTTGAAAGGTTCTCCTTACGGTACGCTTTCGTTAAACAGATATAACTAAATCTATTTATTATTAAATTTGGAGATTGATGGCAGGGCCTTAGATCGTTGCAAAGTCGTCGATTCGATTGGTCGAAGGAACAGTAGTATTGCATTAGTCAAGTGGTGGATGTATCGTTATAAGTTTAGCAGACTGCTAACCAGTCTGCAAAGTAATTTGTATGGCCAATTGCTTGGCCTGTACCTTAGACTGAATCGAGTACTCCACAATCAATTGACTTGCAGTCAGTACAGTCAACTTTACTATAAGTAAAGTTGACTGACTGTACTGCAATTAGCCTGCTGAAAATAGCAGTCGATATTGTTTCAATAGGGATGAAACCTTTATGGGGCTCGTTATGTGTTATATTAATATCAAGGTTGAAAATAATATTTTGAATGTAAATGGGCCGGTTTTACATAATTTATGTAAAGGTACTTTAGTTACGTTACATTAGACTTGAAATACGTACATAGTCTAGGAAATCCTTTATAATTTTAACATACCCTTTTGAAATCGTATAGATTTCGGTTCCGAATATAACTAAAAAAGAAAATATCATTTTAATTAGGACAGTATGAATCGAATTGTACCTTTTTATATATAGGAAAAACACTTCTTTAAGGTCAATAAATTGAATTATATTTTTCCCCAAGTTTATTAGGTTTATTAGCTTTTTTGGAATGAGTGAAAGTGCTCGGGTTATAAATAAAAAATGTCGGCTTTAATTTCACGTAAACGGTTATTTAAATTGGTATCTTAATTCTCGATTCAGTCGTCCGATTCGTTGCCTTAACTACTTGGTTCCGGTAAAGGTTTACGGACATGGGGTTTATATAACGCTTTAAGAATGTTACAACTACTATAGGCCGTTTCCTTTCATTTACAAGGGCTACCTAAGTTCCTTTAAACGAAAAGACGGAAAATAAATTTACTTTGCGAGGCACCGGCTAAGGAAAAGTAAACTTTTCGGTAGGACTTATTATAATACTAAGGTGGCAGCGGAAAATCGAGTGAAGGACGTCCTTTCTGTTTCCAAGTTTATGGAAATAAACGTACGACCGGCTAAAAAAGGTAGGGAATCGGATTTATATTATGATATTATCCGCTAATATTTGTAGCTAAAGATATGGTACGATTTTCTCCCCTTAGTTAGGCCTCCGGTACTAAAAGCTTCGTGGCCTTGTTTGAATGTAAGAATGTTACGCATCCTTTTTTTTTAACCACCTTTGTGTAAGAGGCGGTCGGGGCTGTTGACGCCTCCGAAAAGGGCGTTATACAGGTTACACGGGACTTTACAAACGAATACCTCGCACCCTGTGCTACAAAAAATACGGCCCCTAAAGCCTATAGAGAAAACTCCATATTAGAAAAACTTAGCTTACGTTTTATAAATGAGCTAACTACTATTTTTAAATTAAGATGGTTTATATATCGCTTTTTCAAAGTAATAAAACCTAACTTTAAAGATTTAAAATCTTTGGTTACCGGGATCCAGATTATATTAATAGCCATTAATAGGACCTTGTATTACGTGGGCTCTCCGATGTTAAACTTGGTTACGTTTATATTCGAATTCGAATTTCTGTCGCTTCTTAATACATCTTTTATGTAAAAGACCTCACGAGTTTTATGGTTCGGAGTAACGTATTAAATAACTACTTTACCATTGGTTTAAACTTAATAAAACTTAACGGTTTGAAATGATAAATACGCCTATTACGAATATTTATAGGGCTACTGAGCGTTATTATACGCCGAAAATAAGTATGGGGTTTATAATAGCATACTTAAATGTGGATAAAACTGTTATTATATATTAAACCCCTTTTATAGGTTGTGTGAATGAGTAATTTCACGTTTTAAATATTTGGTAACCATAGTATAATAGTGAAAATAATAATTAGGGGTTTGTATAACATCACCTAGTTTATAATCTCTTTTGATTTAATTGACTAGGGTGGTTTCTCCTTTATTTCAAAGGTTCGGCGCGCATTACTTTTAGTAATTCGACTTCAGGTTTTTATGTACGTTTGAAAAGGGGTTTACTTTACCGTTATATATTCAAGGTTAGGTTTTAATAAGGATTAATTATTATTACGAATGATTGAAGTCGATATTATTGATATATCTAGGGATTGATTCACCGATAAGGGTTTAAATGTTTTAATAATGAATTCCCTAGGTTTTAAAGTATCGTAGGCGGGGTCTTTAACCTTATATTTAGTCTGGAGAAACCAACTTGAAGTTATGTACACGGAAGACGTACCTCAAATACCTAGGTCCTTGTAATTGTCATATATTTTAATGGTTTGGTAGGAGTTCTTACGTATCGTATAAATTATATTTTCGACTTTTTGTTGACTTATATTTCCTGGGCTATTACGGTGGTCGGATTGAACTTTAATAACAGGTTTAATTATAAGGTTTGGTTTATCATTTTACCTACCCGTAGATTTCACTTCTTAATAATTTTGCGAATGAATGTACTTAAAACTAATTCATATAGATATAGGGATTTCATCGATATAAAATTGGCTTTCCTACTAACTATATATAATATCGAAAAAGAAATTATGGTATAATAGTAGGTGAAATCCTTTGTCTGGATATGCTCAAACACCTTACATATAATTGAGAAACCCGTTACGATAAGGGTTAAAGTAACGAAGTAGTAAACCCTGAAGTAAAATTAATTTTATTATTTTATAAGGAAATTTGATAAGACACAGTAATGTAGAGTAAGATTCAAAAAGTGAAGGATTTTATAGTTAAAATATACCGGATACACGTTAGTTTATAAATGAATAAATTCGATCGAGTTGCCAACCTCGTAAAAGTATATAATATTTCGAGACAATATAAGCCTACGTTATTATTACGGGCTCCACTAATCTGAGTAAAGGCCCGCTTCTTCCTTAACACCGGTTAATAAGCTTGAATACATCGAAACAACATTTTAATAGGGTTTTAACTATCGAAGATATCAACAATAACGCTTTGAAAGATTAGGATAGTTTCGAATATATAATTCCGTAAAGGTCCGATATTTCCGAGGGAAAGGTATAACATAATATGATCGAAGTTTGTAATACCTTCGTTAAACTTAATAATATAATTAAACGATTATTAAAGGTTAAATGAAACTATAGTTAGAAGCCTTTATATATCTTATATAATAAATATATACGTTTAGAGGGTTTCTCGTAAGTATGGAGATAAGTTAATGTTGTTATAATACCTAAGTTAAGGGATCGAAATCTATTACAATTAAGTTTTTAAAATCAGACCCCTTTCATTCTAGTATATTGAAATAGTTAAAATATATTGTAAGCTGGGTGATATCCTGGTTCACAACTATAAAGGGTAATATAAGGGCCTAATACGGTGGGAAAATACCTAAATAATTCGTCGTAAACCTAATAACATTCTTTCCTTACGATATAGAGTTTACTTTTGTTTATGGTAAAATAATATATATTTTATTTTCAAATATTGAAAGTATTTGCAATGTTTTACTTTATTACCACCTAATTTATAAGATGAAACATTTCAATTTTTATTGCAATATATTTACCTTTTTTAAAAACTCTTCAATTAGTAAGCTAATTAGAGTTCGATATTAGTTGGATATTATAAGGTATTCGAACCATGATTTATGAACCTAATATAGCTTGCCGTTTTTTCCAATTTATTATATAACTTATATATCGAATTTCATGATGTATTAATTTAGCCGCGGTTTTCTTTATATCAACAACTTCATTTTCCTACGGACTTCAAATTTATTGAAAATTGACGTTATAAGTTTCAAAGCCGACTCATAAACAACGGATAGTTAGGCGGTTAATCATCGATTGATTTTCGCCCCAAAATGTTAAAGCTGTTTTACATTACCGGTCGCCAATGGTTAACCGACTTTTCAAAATACTATAACCTTGTCATAATTACCATTACTAAACATGTTTACTCAACTATAAATCATTTACCCAATAATGAATTTCCTAGCATATATTAACTAAAGTTTCAATTCGATATTTTCAGTAAGGTAAAAATATATCGGAAAACACGTAGTAAAAGTTTTAAAAGTCGTCCGACATTATAAGGGTTTTTTACGTAAGAAGTACGGGCCCCTATCGCACCTTTTAAGTATAAAAACTATCGTTACGGTCGTCGTTTAATTTACCTATTATGCCGAGAATTCATACTCTCTATACGGATTACAGGGATTAGAGAAATAGTTAATGGTTTTTCTAGTTGCTACGGCGAAAATGGTGGCTCGTTATATAGGATTTTGATTAACGTTGTCGCCTTTAGAGGCTATAGCTTACCATTTTACAAATTTACCTTAAATAGTAACGAATTCTGTTCATTTTTTAATTATAAACTTTCGATATGAAGCATCCCTTTATATAATGTATAGAAAAGAAGCCCGCTTCAACGCTTATAAAATCCGGGATATAAATCCTTACGGATATACTAACCGATAAATAAACGATCCTTCGCGTCATTATAACACCACGACGCTTTACGAGGACTTATATACGTGTAATATAAATAGCTCACAACGAGTTTAAGGATTATGGTTACTACGTCTTCGGCTAAACACGGTTAATATGTCATAGTGTTTTTTTATAGATAAAAACGAATTTCCCAGTTTTTTATAAATTATTCGACTTACTCTATAGTTTTCTCCTCAATTTCTAAATCCATTTACAGGTGGTTAAATGAAATAAAATATTACCTTCACCTTTTAAACGTGGCATTTAAATCTCAATCAATGTCATATCATAGTTCTTTTTACTAACGGTTTCGAATAACCTTTCGAAAGCCGACGTTAAGTTGGGTACAGGTTTGTAATATACTATAACGAAAATATAATTATAAAAGGGTGTAGTATTCTATACCCCATTACCCACATTTTTAATACCGAGATTATTGGTACGTTTAGAAGCCTTAAAACGGTCATGTATATTATTATAAGTGTTGGAATAGTACTACATGCTGTACAATAGATCAACTTTACTGTAAGTAAAGTTGACTATACTGGACTGCAAGCTGAGTGTATTGCTTTGTGCGAACCTACCGCATTGGGTGTAAGTCGAGTGCAGTACGCTGTACTTCACTCCAGGGCACAGGCTAAGCAATTGGCCATACAAATTACAGTGCATACCAGTTAGCGGTCTACCAAACCTAGAACAAAAAATCTACCATCTGACTACGTAATACTACTATTACTTCGACTAATCGAATCGACAAAGTTGTAAAGTTTAAGGATTACCAATACTAATCAGTGTTTGCCTGCTAGGTTAATAACAGATAAGCTAAGTAAAAGAAGAAGCTACTTTCCAGTAACTCTTTAAGTCAAACTACCGTTAGGTTGGAAAAATGGTTTTTTTGAAGGGCCTTTATTAGTACTACGATAGTTTTCCAACGGCAGAAAAATAGAGAAGACTTTTAGGTTGCGTTAGTCTTTTAATGGAAATCTGAATGTAAACGACGGTATTGCTATCGAAAATACCAAAAAATCTTCATTAATAATTTTTAAAGACATTAAGATTAACTGTCAAAAGTCATAAAATACGGCAAATTAGAAAAAGTCTAAGTTAGTATTATTACGAGTGTTACTACTGCAGAAAAACGACTAAGTCCTATGGCCTATAATAAATAACTTTCGCCCTTTACTGTCATCTTTCGCCTTTAACCTATACCAATAACGACCTCCGATCTTATCCTCTAAACCAAACTCTTACCCATACTTCACTCTTTTTACTCCCCGCATCACTTTAATTATCAAGTTTGCTGTTTTAAGTGAAAACACCAATTTATGCCGAGAAAGTCACGTCACGTAACTCTACGCTGAATCTACAAGTTCCAGCTAAGTCCCTACGCGACTATACGCTAAAACACCAAGTCTCTACGTCCAAAATCACCAAGTTTTTCGCTTTATACGCCTGTCAAGATGTCTGCTTTTAACGTTCACTTTAAATCTGTTACCGACCTTTCCTGGAAAGAAGCAAATAGAAACATTTGATTAATCTTTATTAGTCAATACAACCATTAACTTTAGATTAAAGATATTAACGAAACTTTTACCAAAGCTTAATTGACTAACTAATTTAGCTAGTATATCCTCGAAACTAACGCCGGGGAAGAGTTTGGTCGCGGCGCCAGCGCTTTACAAGACTTTCGCGAATTTTTTAACTACTGGACTCCTAATATGTGGAAGATAATCCAGTGTGCGGTTAAGACCAAGTTGACGAAGGAGGTTACACGCCGAGGCATCTACATTCCTGATGAAACACTAGTGGGATTAGCAAAAACCTTTTTTAAACTATCCCAATAAGAAGACTGCCTTTAAAATCCTGATCTTTATAGAATTTAGGGAAAAGAAAAAGGCGCTAAGAGATCTCAACGTCTACATACACGTTTTAAAAAACTTCCAACCTACCTTTAGTTAAGTTAAGTCTCTTTACGCGTTGGCGATAAAAAAAACCTATTAACCTGCTCAATACTTTAATACTACTACTTGACAGCGCGTAGTATGCCTTTAATGGCGACAAGGCGCACAAAGTAGCGGCCGCCAACGCGGCTAAAGGTATTAACGTTAGCGCTTTACATTAGTCAATTAAACAAAATCGTAAGGCCTCCAAAAACCTTTAGGTACCCAGAGTCCCTCAGTGATTCAATCGCTAAGACCCTCAAAAACCTTTTCCCTTCAAATTCGCTTACGCGAATAAACCCACCATAGGTCCTACTATAAGACTATACCCTTCAGGCTAAACAACTGGTAATTACCTTTCAAACTGTAATTCGGAAACGCCAAAGCTTAAATTATCAAAAAATGCTATTTCAGGTTAGGATAACTATTGTGATTTTCCTCTAAAATCTTTGAAAATAGTTAATATTAATTACAAACTTATAACGGACTTTGTTAAAATCTCAAATAACATAAAAGAGTATAACGAAAAGATTTACAACCTTTTCGATACTAAAATAATACCTTCTCTACATATTGGTAAATGGATAAAGGTTTTATCTTTTAGTTTTTACTTACTGTTTCCCGAAATCCTTACAGGTTACGTCAAAAACTACTACTTAACTTTCTTAACGAGCGCCACCACGTTTCGCGAAATTTACAATAGCATAAAGGGTCTTTTCGAGAACGACGTCCAACTTACGTAATACTATACAAACTAAGCCACCATGCGGTGTATTATAATAATAATAAAACAGAAAAAAAAAGAGGAATTACTAATAAATGTTTTTAATTGAATGTTTGAAAATTGATAATATGTTAAAAAGTAATTGGAAAGACCTACGTTAGCGAAGCCACACTTTGCTAGTAGGTTCAAGTAATAGTTACGAGTATCAACGAGTTCGAATACGCTTTATAACGTCTAGATACCACTTGCGAAGACTTTTTCAATTAGTTACGTTCCTCGTTTACCACTGTAATGATATATATACCAAACTCGCTCGGTATATATTTCTAAGCAGGTAGCGTTTTCAATGTTGATAAGAAAGACCTTATGGTGGTTAATTACGTCGACCGTTAGTACGGGCGCCTATAACACCTAAGGTTTAGCCCATCAACCTCGGCCCTAAATTGGACATAACACCTATGTTAACGTTAATAAGATTTAGGCGGACCAGTTAATCGTAAGCACTATCGTCGTAATAGTGGTAAGAAATGTTGAATATGTGGTAGGGTTGGCTATTAGTTAACTCGATACCCTTTCGCCGAACGTAATAACAGGAAATCAGTGTATTACGTTTAATATCTTGTTACTTTGGAATAAGATTACTTAGTTTAAGTCGCAAATATTAAAGGAGATAAGTTAATTAACGCTGCCAACGCTCCTAAGTAAATTGAGTAATATAAGGATACTGTTTTTGGTACGGCGGACTAGTAACTAGCCAACTTTGCCTTTTTTTACCATTTGGATGATAAAAACCCTTACCTTCACCCTAACTATGCCTCTAATCCCTTACACCCCTTTAACCTTCACGATAGTTACGCGAATCACATATTTTAAGGTATTATTCTAAATACTGGGGCGGTAAGATACTTAATAGGAGGCTATTTGTAGTACATTGCATTGCGGAAGGAAAGTATTACAGTTACTGGAATTAATTGTTACGATGCTGGTAAAGCCAAAGTTGGCTTTGGCCCAGGCGAACAACTATCGTTATTAGAGATAACAGTAATGTAAACCGTTATAAAAACGATTACGTTTTATATATTTAAGTTCCTTACCTTTTTTCTACTTTACCTAGAGGATATAAAGACTTTCAGCGTTAACGTTACGTTAACGTAAACGAGTTGGTTAAAAATGACTAATGGTTTCTACTCGCCTTTAAATAGGGGGACCTATATTTTTATCTTTAAGTCACAAAAACAGTTGTATTAAACTTAACGAAACCGGAAAGGCGTTGATTATACTGACACTTTAACTATTTAGCTCTTAATAAGCTATACAAAGTTTCAAAATACGTAAGGTATAACTATGTAAAATACATTGTCCTCGAAGCTATCAAAAGGCTATGCTACTATTTCCAAATGTATATCCAAGCTTTCCGTAAATTTAAATTTACATCTAAACACTATAAAGACTCTAACTGTAAAATCTTTATTAATATATTTTACTTAGATAATAACCCTGTTTTCTACGTTGTTGACTTCGCAATCTTTTTTCACTGTTCTAAGTTTTTAAGGTCCTTTTCGGTAAAGGATACGTGGGAAACGTTAAAGATATTATGGATTAATACGTACCTATTTCTACCTAACGTCGTCGTTTACAATACTGGTTAAAACTTTGAGGCGGCAAAGTTTTAAAAAGATGCTAAAATAATGGGTATTCAGTGTAAATAGGTATTTGTAAAATCCCACTAAAGTATTGGAAAGGTTAAAGGGGTATACGTCCTACCTCAACAAGCCTACAATATTCTTACGTTAAAGATTAGAAGCTTTACGAATCTGGAGGTACGCTTATAAATAATAGTAAAAGGCCTTAATAATACCGTAAGCCCTAATAGCTTAATATCAACGCTCCTAGTCTTTAAAGCGTACCTACGCCTAATGAGTAAATCTCCATCTTCGACAAGTACTTAAAAACGTGTTACGGCCTATAATAAATCTTTAAGGGGACTACGAAAGGAATCGGCACACCGCCAAAATAATAACGCCTTTAACACTAGGAACAGTCCCTTAATAATCGACTTTCTTGTTTTTTCACTGTAAAGTAAAGTTCTTGTTTAGCGAAAGCCAGGTGAATGGAAAGAGCTATATATGATATTAAGTATTATAAACTTTAAAGAAGTTGTTAAAATTGTTAACGGCTCTTTAACCTTACAAACTACCTAGGTTAAACCTTATATTAGGGTTATTGAAGATATAGAACCTGAAGCATTTTAAGTAAAGCGACCAAAAAAATACAAACCCCCTTTACCTGTTATTAATAAGACGATAAAACGTTGCTGGCACAAAAGACCCCTAAAAAAAGAATAACGTTAAAGAGAAGGAACATATACCAGGTCGTATCTATAATACTTCTTGAGTAAATAGAAAAAAGAAGGATGATGAAAACTTGGCAGCAAAGCTTAAAGCATAAAGGATTATTAAGACTTTCGATAAACCTTTTGAAGAAAGCGACAGGGTCGAAATCGATAGCCTACTAACTTGAGGTGTTATACAATTTGTATTGAAAACCGATTTGAACTTTTAAAACCCAAACATTACGATTTTTAAATTAAAGATTATTTACGAGGTTTAGGGTAAAACTACGGGGCGTCTGTGTAAAAAGTTACGATTGATTGCTTAAAGATACAGTGATAAAGGTAAGGACTGAATCCTTATATCATTATCAACAATTTAAAAAATTAGTTAACATTTGGTAATTACCTTAATAATAAGTTTACTAACCAGAGTAAAAGGTAGCTTGACATTCAATAGCCGTAATATTACGTAAACCAATATACAATTAAGAACGGATTGACAAAAGATTATATTGATAAAACTCCCACAAGAGCTATGTGAAATTTAATCTTCGAAAACGGTAATACGGTATATTGAACTATTATATAAACTAATTAAAACAGGTATTTATAAATCACTAATCTATTAGTCGTATTTTGAATCACGTTCAACGATAAATTATTTAATATACAATTCTTATTTCCTGGTAACGTAAAAAAAGGATTTTTATATAGTACGTATACAAATTAACCATACCTTTTTTGTCGGAATGGTTAAATTTATAACACCAAAATAACAAATGATCGAAGACTTTAAGTTTTGGAATTATAAACCGGTAACGACGTTAACAAAAAACAAATGACTTAACTTTAATAAATCTTCAATCTGTATACTTGGTATTAATACTGGTTTAAACTTTCTCCAAAAAGGTTAAGGCGCTATTTTTGCTATAATCGATAAGACTTATAAGGCCAGGGCTTAACGATACTTGAAATAACGTGTATGGGGCAGTTATATTACCACTTTACGTCAACCGAAAGCCTTTTCCGATTAATTTATTACAGTACAAATGAAAATACTAACGGATAAAGATATTAATCTATTAAATAAATTGTTAGAGTAGTAAATGCGAAAATTAAACCGCAAGATTAATATAATGTTAATCGATCTTTTAAAAGCCAGGTTAATAATATTTACGGACGAGTTTTTCGCAAATAATATCGACCTATCTTTATTAATCGGCTTTTTAATGACTCTTGTTAACGAAGATAAACGGGAAGATTAATTTAACATTATCGGCAATCTAATCTATTAGTTTTCCATCAAATGTCAAATTATTACACGAAATGTATTAGTATCGAAAGTTTATAGTATAATAGCGGATTTTAATATAAGTATATTATTATAGGAGACTTTTAACCATATTACTAGACAGCTACGGATTCCTTCTATCTAGTTAGTAATTTGTACCGACTTAAAAAGCCTTTGTAAGTGCTTTTCAAAGCTCGAGACTACCAGTGAAAAGGGCTTGATAATTGACGTAATGGCATTTCGCAAAGCCTACGAAGGGAGTGAAATTAAGGAGTTCCGATTAATCGATAGTAAAGATAACCCTTATAATACCATAACGAAAGTATCGCTGAACAAAGCCCTAAAAAGGTTTATAGATAGCAATAGACTAACTGTACATATCGAAGGCTACATTGATAAGTCGCCCGGAAAGCCCAAGTCACGTGACGGAGAATAGAGATGTGCTGGAAGATTATAAGACTGCCAGGAGATTGATAAAAGTAATTTATTCGAACATCACAGTTCAAGTTACGAAAGACTATGGCGCAAAAACCTTTTGTAGGAGTTGATAAACTTAGACCTCGGGGCAATGGAGCAATTGAGGTCAAATGAGGTCAATATGCACGAAATTATATGCAATTCAGTATAGGAGTCAACTGGAATGAATTGACAGGGGTCTGGCTAGTTAACGAGGAAGCAATTCAGTGGCAACCGGAAAAGATTGGTAAGTCACACCAACGTACGCGCACAAACTAAAAAGCCGCCAGTGTTTGAATAGTACTACATACAATACAATAGGTCAACTTTACCATAAGTAAAGTTGACTATACTGGACTTCAATTTAAGTGTATTACTTTGTGTGGATTTACCGCATTGGGTGTAAGTCGAGTGTAGTACGTTGCACTTCACTCTAGGGCACGAACCAAACAATTAGCCATACAAATTACAGTGAAGACCAACTAGCGGTCTGCCAAACCTAGAAAAAAACATTTACCATCAGACCATACAATACTACTGTTATTTCGACCAATCGAATCGACATCATTGCAACATCTAAGGCCTACCAACAATAAGTAAAATAAAAGTGTATATTAAAAATACTTTCATAATAAAGGGTTTTACCAGTAATCCAGCCACTTTTTTCCAATAGGCTTTTAAAGCTTTTACGACGTAATAGACGTATTCGAACCTTATTGCGGCTACATAAAGTCTTAGGGATATAGGTATCAATGAAAACAAAGTTCCGGATCAACTCGCGAATTTGAACGCTAAATTTACCACTCGCTTACACAAAGAAAACTAACCTTTTCCTAATGAAGTAAATTCTCTATTCCGGTGTTAAATTCAGATTGTTGAAATGCAATAATTAGTTAAAAAAATTCCAAATTATCTTTATGGTATAGACGCTAAGGCTTTATATATACGACTAAGGTTAGGCATGAATTCGGAAAGTTAAATAAACCCGGATTTTTTTTTAACTTTAACCCTATTGTTATGGTTCCTTTTACGTTGGGGTTCTACGATATAACACTGGTATATGGACTTTTCAACATACTGTTGAAAATTTCGTCTTTTGACAACAAACAAATGTTACCTCCGATACAATAGTAAACGAAACGTAATTTACTCAATATACTACCCGAGTTTAGTAAAGGTTGGCAAGTTTAGCCTCGAGCTTTTAGGAAACCGCTTAAAGAATAAATGAGAGATACCAATATAAGGAGGGTCTTTTTAAATCCTAATATTTGATGGGATTTTACCTGAGTTATAAAATATTTTTCGAAAGATTAACGAAGTTAAATTTTAAACTTGTTAAGATGCGTCTTTCGCCCGCTGGGAATCAATACGATTTACGGTTGCGGGAGTTTAAGTCTATTACTCGCCAACCCTTACATACACTTAATATCATTACCATTACCATTACACTATTACCAATAAGTTTAAAGACTTATCCTTTTACTAAGTTTACAATTACCGTTATCAATGCGTTCAAGACAGTTACCTAATGAGCTCGATATTTTTAAAAAAGGCTTATAGGATTTAGAAAGGGATTCGAGATAACCATGAGAGTGGGAGCGCGTAGAGCAGTAAGGGCAACGACAGGAAAATGAGTCGCAAACTAATTAGAGATAAGCCCTATTTTCCTTTTATTACTAATCTCGTCGCCGTCGTTGCTCGTATCTACTTAGGCCCCTTTCATAAAGAGGCCTCGTCGTTTTAAAAAAGCCGCTACAAGGGATTACACCGCGTTACACTCCGCCGCTTCTATAATGGCCCAGAAGGATCATCATGAAGCAATTAAATACCCGGAGGGCTTTTCCGCCACTACGGCGGGCGATAAGCTGATATCGGCACGACAGCGTTGAAACCGACTAAAATTTACCCTTTTTTACGTTAAATTACTACTATTTTACGTTAGGATCGGCTTTGTACAATAGGGGAGTTACAGAGTTTATATACGCGTAACGAGCGTATTTTACGCCCTCTATTCCCCTAATACAAACCCTGTTGCTAGCCACCATTAATAGATATCCTATTTAATCCGTATAAGGTTACTCCTTAGTATTTATAGCGGGGCAGGGATGAGTCGAGTAAGTTAAAGGGGTAAAAAGGGTGGGGGAGAGGTCGAAAAAGCAAAGGGGGAGGTTACATCTAGGGCGCGTTTAACGCGTTTAAGGATCAACGACTTTCACTCCATAAAACAACGGGCCCGCATATATGTAACACAATCCTTACGTATTTTTATCACTATTAAAAGGAGGTTAATAAGGGTACCTTAATTGAAGAGTATAAAGGGGTTAAAATATAAAGGTATATAATAGCATTTCTTTTTCTTAAGTACGTTAATATTGAATTGAATGAAGGTTTCAGTTTAAGGATCGTATTAATATAAGACCTTTTTTTATATAAGGAAGCTACGTACAAACCACCGCGTGTATACATGGGGCTTTTTAATACTACAGAATACCCTGTGATACTCACGTTAAACTTTATACGAGTTTTATTTTCGACCCTTTTAATAGCTTTTACTTTAATCATTTTTACTTTACGGGGTCCTCCTTTTTCAGAAGGCCAAAACGGTCGTATATATAGCGCTATTTGGTATTAGGTGGGGACCAAAATGGCCGCGCTGCGCATCCCTACTAGGGCTACAGTTTACACACCTACGAGTCTTCAAATTGCAGAGCACTCTAAGGTTTTGATTTGAGGAATGGTGGGAGGCTAGAGAGGCCTCAGTAGGTTGCAAAGCACCACGTTACGATTCTTCCCGCCGGTATCTATAGGTATATTTCAAAGAGGGCAGTACACCGGATTCCGGCAGGCACTGCCCGGTGATAGTACAATTTTTTTTTAAAAAAAAGTGGCATTGACTACGTCGCAACAAGAAATACCTATCAACAGTTCCAATTATTTTAAAGATCAACGTTAGTAAAAGATTCGTGACCCTTCGTAATTCATTCTCTAACAACGATAAACCAGAAGGAATATATGCGTGTAAATAATTTCAAAACACCCATAGAAAACATAAAACATATAGTTTGTGATATGGAAATCGGGAGTTGAAAAGGGGTTTAAAAATATCCTAGTTTCGTCAACTTAATATATAAGGTCGTATATAATTAGCCTGTTTATTACAAATTAGGTTAAAACTGAATTGAAATGTTTGTTTCGATTAACGAATTTATTGTTTGGTAATTCGTCAGGTAATGATAAAATATTCCAAGTTTTTATAATTCGTAAAAATAATCAACGTGCGTACCTCACTACTAAGTTCTGCTTTCCATGCTTTTAAATAACTTATAATTTCCAATAATTTCATATCGTAAATTACGTAATTATATTCAACATATAATAAACGAAAAAAGTAGTACTTTACTAAATATAAGGTACCGTAATCATCCTATTAAAGTAAATAACCTTTCAAGGTGCAATCGGAATAGTCGACTTTTGAAAAGGTATTCCGGTTTGGATCCTATCAGACGAAAACTAGTTTGACAAAAAGTGAAGTTTAAACCGTGCGAAAACCATTTTCTTCTAGGACTTCTAATAAATAATGGCGCCTGTTGGAAGAGTAGTAATTGCAGTGAAGTAGGTCAACTTTACTGTAAATAAAGTTGACTATACTGACTGCAAGTTGAGTTTATTGTTGGTGGACCTACTGTATTGACTGCAAGTTATATATAGTATGATCCCACTTTACATTAGGTCACGTGCCAAGCAATTTACCATAAAAATTACTGGGCAGCCCGGCAAGCGGTCTGCCAAATTATAAATAATACATTCCCCACTTAACCACGAAATACTACTGTTACTTCGACTAATCGAATCGACAACGTTGCAACGTCTAAAGCCCTACCAATACTGACCAGTACTTATGAAGTTTAGCACAGATAAACTAAGTTGAAAAACAAGCTACTTTCCGGTTACTCTTTGTAAAAGACCATGGTAAACGGAAACGATTTTTGCGAAAGAACTTTACAAAATGCGTTGGTTTTCACGGAATTAAGTAGAAAGACTTCTAAGTTACATCGGTTTTTATGGTATCTTAAAGGCAGAGACGGTATCATTATCGAAGGCACCAAGAAATATTTATCAAATCCTTTTGAAATAGCGTTGAGATCAACCGCAAAAGTCTCAAATCAACAAGTTAGTAAACGGCTAAATTAATACTATTGTTGGTGCTACTATTGCAAAAACGACTAAGTCACACGGCCTACAACTTTCAACTTTCGACCTCTATCAACAAACGACTTTCGACCTTACCTTTTATACCAAACCTTTACATTTTTTTTTTCCTTTTTCTTTTTACGCTTATATATTCTTCAAAATCTCTTCTTTAAGCGATAATATCGAAAATCAACAAGTTTCTTTAGAAAAAGTCACGTTATGCGACTTAACATTAAATCACTAAACCCTATACCCCAAACCACCAAGTTTCTCGTTAACCAAGCCTTACATAGGAAATAACCATATATGAACACCGAGTTAAAAATATATAAAGTAGTTGAAACCCTCAAAGCTCTTTTCGCTAACCATTACGATAAGAATTGTAAATCAAGGATGTTAACGAGTTTCAACCTAAGGTTTACCTAACCAACTAAATTGATTAGTACATCCTTAACGTACATTTTGGCGAAGAATACGTCTGTGGCGCTTACACTCTTCAAAACTTCCTTGAATATTAAATTACTTGAAATTTAATATATGTAAGATAATTCAGTGTACGGTTAAGGTAGCATTAAAGAAAAAGGTTACTCTCAGCGGAATTTACATCCTAAAAAAAGATTATTAAAACTCGCAGAGATTTCTTTTAAATTGGTTCAATAAGAGAACCGCCTTCAAGATCCTTATCCATAAAACCTTCGAGGGAAAAGCGAAGGCGTTAAATAAACTTAAAGCCCTTATACGCATTCCACGGGACCTTTCCTCAAGCTATAATTGAATTAAGCCTCTTTGTACTCCGACGATGAAACATCTGTTAATCCATTCGGTAATTTAACACCTTTATATAACAATGCAAAATACGTTCGCAGCGGCGACAAAGCTCGTAATATAGTGGTTGCCAATGCAGTAAAAGGTATTGACGTTAGTGTTATTTAAATATTAATCCAATAAAATCATCAAGTCCATTAAAACCTCTTTTATGGCTAGATCCCCTTTACCCCATAACCCTTTACCCATAATCACCAAGTTCCTCAAGGGGAAGTTTCCCAAGATAGATACGCCTATACGCGCGAGCCTATTATAGGTCCTACCATAAAATATTCCCACTTGGTCCAGGCGATTGGAAATTGCTATTATGGTCCAACCTACAATAGTAAGAAAAACATGTGCCAAATGAGGTTTACTATTGAGGTACAGTGGAAGACTAGAAGAGGCTACCGTAGCCCACCGTGTAGGACCTATGGGCATTGCAAGTACCTAGTTAGTACACAACTCATTACCTGCCCTTACATGTGCCGTACATAGACCGTTCCCGGTCCGTAGTCAAATCGAGACCCGACCAGGTACTAGCTATCCCGTTACGTATACAGTTACATAACTTATAAACTTAATAATTAATATTTTAAGTTTATAATTTACCCCCTTTTTTCCCAGATATTATAAGGGCTATAACTTTCCGTTAGTTGAATGCGGGGCGCGGGCCTTATCCGCCTATTACACAGGCCGGGCGCAGGCCGGTAACGCGGCGTTTAACGCGCCGTATATTATGGTTCGACCTACGATGGTAAGCCAAGTAGGTGCCAAATAGGATTTACTATTGAGGTGCGGAAGAAGACTAAAAGAGGCTACCGTGGCCCAACGTGCAGGGCCCTTGGGCAGGGCCAATACCCAGCTCGTCATGTGCCTTTACACATACCATGTACGGACCGTATCCGGCCAATACCTGGACCGTACCTTATCTGCGTCCGGGTCGGGCCCAAGCTGGGCGTTGCCTATCCCGTTACGTACACAGTTACATAACCTATAGGTTTAATGGCTAACGGCTTAAGTTTATAATAAGCTCCCTTTTCCCTGGATGTTATAATGGCTACGACGCCCCTTTAGATAAATACCGGATGCGGGCCGTATTTACCTAATACGCGGCTCGAATGTCAGCCGGTAATATTATGTTTAATACATCGTATAACGTTTCGACTGGCTTATCCTATATCGCCAATGCCGTATAACGCACCTATTAACGCGTCGTATAATACAAAAAAAAATTCGCCGGCGCCGTTTAAAGTACCCATTGATACGTATAACGCATCCGTCAACGCACCGTGTAAAACATCTTTTTTGCCATTAACGCCGTATAACTTACCCGTTAACGCTACATATGATATAACCTTTTTGTCGCCGATATCGTATAACACGTTATATAAAGTTAGTTTTCTGCTTTGAATATCGTACAACGCGCCTCGTATGATACGTAGCCTTTACCGAATCCGGTTTACTAATCCTTATAAATATAAACGCTTTTATGTAATCTTTAAAACTTCTTCCTTTTTCCTTTTATAATACCACCTCCCCTTTCGTTAATCACCCTCATTATAACCCTTACAATTTTACTTTATATATATTAACCAGTTACTCGCTTTAATATATTTGAGTCTTTTTTCCTTACTTATTATTATAGCCGATGTATATAATGGTTTTAGCCTAAGTTACGTTACCGTCGGCGTTTATAAAAGGGATAACGAGCCTCACCGTAAAGTATATTACCTTATTATATATTAATACTTCATTATTAATTACCTATTACAGCCTCTTCGCGTTATAGAAAATTTATTCTTTTTCAAAAATACTAAGTATAAAAATAAGCTGTTTTAGTTATAAGTTTAAATCGTTTATATATTATATATTAATCGCTTTTCAAATTTAGACGTTTCTTTGTCTTACGTCCGAGTTTGTCGGATATAATGGTATCGTCTATTTTGAAATGTTTATAATAAATAAAACCTATAAATAAACTTTATAAAAGGTTTAACTACTAATTAACTCCTTTCCGTAATATATTCAAAAAATAAGGTTTTTTGCGGCTTCACCTGGTTGACGTACCTTTCTACTTTGATTAGTTATGATGGTAAAGGATGGGGGCTACATTTTGTCCTTTACGCGTAAACGTTAGGGAGATATTCCAGGTTATTGATCCGTTTTCATCCTCGCCTTTTTTAAGTTAGTTGATTAATTTTCCCGGCTTTATAATATTTCTCGGGCGTAGGAAGTTTCTATTATTCCAGCCGTATAAGCCGTCATCCTTTTAACTATACGCCTATGCCACCCTTTCCTTTCGAGTTCGTTTTTATCTCAGACCCCTTCGTCGCCTTTCACTATATCGCTTATTTATAAAAATAAGACGCCTTCGGTCGACCGGATCTTAACGCGTAACGTTTTCACCCCGACCCCTTTTAATTACCGTCGTATACTCTTTCGTAATTTTAACCTAAAAATCTACAATAATATAACCACTTAAGCTATATTTTTTATAACCAATATAAATTACGGGTTTAAAATTTTATAAACGATGTCCCAAGTTTAACTATATGATCCCCAATTTTACCTATATCTTATTTATTAACCTTAAATAAAAACGAATTAATCGGGCCGATTACGAACGGGCGTAAAATTGCATTTAAGCTGATTGCGTTACCCGGACTTAAACTAACGTATTATAATCTTTGGTAACTCATTTAAAGGGTTGCTCCACCCGCTACGCCCCCCGCTTTACTTCTTGCTAACCGTTATCGTCGGTTTCCTTTAAAGTTATCTTTTATCATTTGCCTCCCCTAGCGTACGTCCTTTTTCGTATTATCCATTATCGGCCTTTCCCAACGCCCGCTCTTCCTCACGTCATCCGCCTTCCTTAACATCGTTTCGGATTCGTTCCGCCTCCTATTAGCCCCTCTTCTCGGCGCCTACTATTTTTCATTATACCTTTTAACATCTCCCTTCCCTAATATCGCTTAATGTTCGAGACTAATTTTAATATGCCTTTTAACGTTAATAACGCCGATATTCATTAAACTTAAATAAGGATAATAATAATAAATAGGTTGATTTTCGCTAAAATATAAAAAAAATCATTTTACGGTCGAATACGTATTCTAAATAATCAGTTAATATTTACCCGATTTTACTTATAATATTATAACTTCCTTTAATAATAAATTCTTTTTTTATTCATAAGTAAAGTATTATTTTAGTGATATATGCGATTCGCCTTGTACCTATCGTTTAGTATAAATTTAATGTCGTTATCGAAATACCGGTTTATTATAAACCTAAATATCTTCATGTTTCGTTTTAAATTTATTTGAGGTTATAATATACTATTAATATATTAGTAATTTTTACTTCGGTTTATTATAACCCTTTTATTCAACTAATACGTAACGAACCCCACCCCTTCCCGATTTTACCGAGATGATATCCTATACTTTAAATTCCTCGTATTCATCATTCCTTATATCGTTAACTACTAAAACTGGTCCCGGGCGAATATCGTATAAAACTTACGAAAAAAAGGGGTTAAAAACCGGCCGCTACATGAAATTTATATAAGATACAGGATATCTACTAAAAATATCCAACACGATATTACATAGGTTCGAAATACCGACTATTCGGTTTTAGTAATATAATTAATCGAAATTTTTACCTGGACGGTTAATTTTAATATTACGCAAGTTTAATTAAACCTAATTCCCCACATTATAACGTTTCGCCGGATATCTTTAACAATTTGTCACCGTTTTGATTTACGATTAAATATAAGTTATTACCGTCTAAGTTAATTCGGTCCCCTCGCGTAAATAAGCTAAAAACGTAATAATTTATTCTGCCGGATTAGTTAACGACTTCGTATCCACGTTTACTCTTAAAATAAGTAATATTTCGTATTGATTTATTGAACGGTTTGTATGAAATCCAGTAACCGTCAACTTTCTACCATTTAATATAAATTAATCAACGGGTAAATATAAAGTTTAATCCTATTATGAAAAGGCGATAATGATACATAAATAATTTTAAACCTTTTGATTTACCTAATTAATACCGTTGTTTATTTAAAAGTAATACATCGTAAATGAGAGTTATTTGAGTTTTACTAAGGATGAAAGCGTCATTTAAAATATATTTACTTGATTTAAACTGAAATGACCAATAATAAAAGTTAGAAACCTATAAAAATTTACTATATATCTAGAAAGCACTTTATGTACGTATTGACCATTATAAACCATAGAGCCTCTGATAAAACAAATTTGAAACGGCCATCCGTAATGATTAATAAATATCGAAGGTCTCTATTGATAATTAATAAGTCGACTATAAATTAGACCGAAATATACGTCTAATACCGGTTGGAAATAAAGAGAGATTAAAGAAAACCTTACCGTAAGGTACGATGAGGTTTCGTCTTATTATATTACGTGTATATTCGATGTAAACGTTTAATATTTACGATCATCTCTTTTTCATAGAAATCTTGTTAAAAAAAGCGAAATAAATCATTTTTATCCGAATAACCGATTATAAACGAGTGGTAAATTTATTATAATATCCTTATTATTCATAATTCCCAGCTCGGTAATTATAAATGATTACGGTAATATAATACCCTTCGCGGATGAATCTCGTAATTTGCTTTTTACACTAATTGTTTTATTTTAGTTAAAAAGTTTTTAACTCCTTTAAAAACTGTTCAAAAGCAAACCTTATATAATAGGTCGTCCGTTACTTTTTAATTTTATAATTTTGTTGATATACTCGGGCTAAAAATGCGGGAATTACTCGATATTAATATTACCGGCGGGCCTAATATAAACCGGGACCGTAATGACATTCCCAGCACCGTTATACTAGAATCCCTAAACGTTATTCCCGATAACGATCCGAACGCGAGCCGGGTCCGGGGCGGTATTGCCTTCAACAGCCTTTCGAAAACCCCCGACCTCTTTTTAAAATACATATCGTCGTAATTTAACAATCAGGCCACAGTTTCGCTAAGCTCCTCTACAAAACCCGCCGTATTCTATGTTCTTTTAATATATAAATCTATTATTACCACGCTTAATATAATCATGAAAATAGGTTAAAAACCCGCACGCGGCGTTTTTCAACCTTAAATTTATTTTGCAACTTACGGGTTAACGTATTCGAACATACGCTTGAAGTTACGAGCCTATACCGTAAATAATATTAAACAGGGAAAGGATTTCAGCCTATTTAATTTAATGTTCCGAAATTAAATATGGTAAAGAAAAATACGTTCATCCCTTATAGTTTATCAAAATCAGAAATTGTGTAGGGATATTACGTAATTCGAAAACCTACGCCTTTAAATAAAATACCATTACAAAGAGTTCCTTATTGTAAATAATATGATTACGTTTAGCATCCATTAATCGTATAAAATAATAATTTATTAACTTTGAAATACCATCGTCATCCCTTTACGATTACTACCCGTTTAATACCATTTTCGAATAGTCAGTTTTTATCATTATTAGCCGATTTGAATACTAATATATTAGAACCGGAGTCGTAATGAAGACATTCTTTAAGGTTAGGAATATGTATTTCTCCCGTTTCGTTTCAACCTAACTAATATATTACTTCGTTAAACGGACGAAATAATCCGCCAATTTTAGAGAATTACTAATAAAATTACCATAAAAGTTAGTAAAACCTAAAAAGATTTTGACCTTTCGAACCATACGTAATAACTACTATTCACGGATCGCTCGGACTTTCACGGGGTCAACCCGGATACTTACCCTAACCGATACAATAAAACCTAGGTATTTTAACTTTTTAATTACAAAGTCGTACTTTTAAAAATTTTTAATTGAGCCTTATATCGCGAATCGTTTGAAAACAACGTAAACCTTCTTTATATAATCGTATTAAATACTTAAAAAAAGACTAAAACGTTGTTTCAATATGTTATGATGAAATTCTTTAAAATATTTACTATTATATAATTAATATATCGTTAAACCCTCGCCGACGCTCTAGTAAGGCTAAAGGTAGTAATTAGCTATTTAGATAACCCAAACCGCGTAGAAAGCTCCGTTAATTCCATTTATCCTGGTATTATTCGAATATGGTAAAAAACCATTCGAATATCTAACTTCGTAAATTATATCGATTTTAACAAGATACTAAAAGTCTTTTTAATTCAAGATATAGGAAAAAGGTTTCATTTTATAATTTTATTTAATATCTAATAATCGATATAAAATCGTTATCTCCTCTCACTAATTTATAAATAGAAAATACCGACGATACCATCAATAAAAAGCATACCCGAATTTAATCTTGATTTATTAACTTCATAACTTATCTTCGAAATTTAAAAAGTTGATCCCGTAATATTGAATATAACAGCTTTTAAAGTCGTTTTAATAAATATTTATTTTCGTTCAATTTAATATTAATGTGGTAACCTAGTTTCCTTTTATATGAAGGTAAAGTTAGAACTTTATCCTTATCGAATAGGTTATGAAATGTAATTAATTTCGGTAAAAAACGAAATTGATCCTTTTTCCTCTCAACCATAATCGTCGCCGTTACTTGCGAAATCAGCGTTATTTCGTAAAAACTTATAATATAAACTATTAGAAACGGGTCCTTTATACGTTATGCCTTTTTGGTACAAATGTTACGCTAATTTAAAACAAAACCGAACTTATTACGCCTTATATATCTCCCGTTTTAGGGTATATCAATATTACGTCGATAACTAAACCTCCCTAACTTTAAACTACTAAAAAGTTACCGCCCGCGTTTAAGGTTACTTATTAATATCGTATCCAAAATATTCCAAACATTATATTTCACGCCATTCTGAAAATAATGTATATTAATACTGGACTCGATTATCTATTATTATTTAGACGAAACTAAGTAATTTGGATAATCCGCCTATTTTGTTGCAACTTTTCAATCGTATTGAAATTTAGAAAATATGATAATAGAATTTAACTTATCCTTAACAGTTATACCAAAACCTTGTTTATAATTTAATAATTATTATAACTCAAAAAAATTTAAATATCCCAAAATCGGTATTATTAAAAAATATAAGGATAAAAAACGGTTTTTCGTTTATACATATTTTAATTAAACTAAAATCTTTTCCACTCGATTTTACAATTACGTTGTTAAGGTTATATAACCCTCAAACTAAATTATATCCAGGATTAAGTTTCCCCCGTTACTGTTAATGTAAAACCTTTCTCTACCTTTTCGACTTAGGCCATATATACCGACGTAAAAAGTAATATCGGATGGAAATAGCAATCACGTTAATAATAGTCCGATAAGCCATAATGTACGTAACACCCCGAAATAAACCTAATCCAACGTTCTTTTATTATCGTCCACAACGTTTTACGTCTTAATTTTAAATATATATCGAACGGGTTTATTAAAATATTGAACCGCGATTACTATGGCTCTTTAACGAAGGTGTTTAAAAGAGGTAAATTACTGTTATAACTGTATTACCGTCCAACTGTTAGGTATAAACGGGTTTCGCTAATGAACGACCAAAACGACGTTAACTTGTTGGCAAGTTTACGATATTTTTTAAGGCTACGATATAATATATCCGGTAAATACTTGCCGTAATAAATTTATTACAAATGTACAACGTTACATAAAAGCGTAAATAATTATACTTTACAGCTAAAGGCTAATTGAAACCGCCCATTTAAACTAAAATGTTTCTAATTTAATAACGAATAATATTTATAGAGTTTTATTATTTATAACTAAACTTTCAAGTTCGATTAATACCTTATCCGCGCGGTAAAGATTACTAAAAACCGCCTTGATATAATCGAAAAACTTCCTTGTATTATATATGTCTTCGTGTCATTCGGTTTTGTAATACACCGTAACCGTTTACTCTACCGTTTCCGTATAAAATTCCTATACGTAAAAAAACGCGTATCAACCATTTTAAATTTACATTTTATTTGTTTTCAATATAAATTTAATCGTTTTACGCGTTACCGCTTAAGTAAAAACAAATCCGTTAAATTACGGTTAGTTATATCGTTTTCGTTCGCTTTGAACCAGTAAAATCCCAACGCGAATTACAGTTAATTCAGCTTCGAATTACTGGATTTTTGCAATGACTTAAGCGAATTTAAACGTAAGGTTAATAATTAAAGTCGATTAACCCAGTTATTATAACTTTTAACACTCGACGCGATATAGCTTACAGTATTTTGTAAACGAAAAATATCGGTTTAACTTGGTTTCGAAAAGGCCGTAGGTATATTGATAAATGTAAAGGACTAGGTATTCGTCGACGGTCTATCCTTTCCAATAACGTTAAAGTATAACGTCGAATCATTCACGTTTATTATCGATTTATTCATCATATAAAATATTCCTTCGAAAAAACGAAAAAAAAATAAAAAAAATTGATAATATATTAAAGTCCAACTTACAAAAAAATTTGAATAGGTATTAAATGGAAATCATTATTAAGGTACGGAGAAAAATAAAAAAAAAGGTTACCGTAGCCTAATGTATAGGACCCTTAGGCAGGGCTAATGCCCAGCTCATCACGTGCCCTTACACATACCATATACGAACCGTATCTGACCTGTACCCTAACCGTGCTCTATCCGCGCCCGTGCCGGACCCAGGCCGGGCGCGGCCCATCCTGTTACGTACACAGTCACGTAATATATAGGCTCAATAGCCAACAGCCTGAGTCCATGACACCGTAGAACGTATCAGCCGATCCGACCCTAGGTTACCAGCGCCATTTAACGCGCACTAGGCCTAACGTATAATATATCCTTTTTATCGCTGGTATCGTATAACGTCCCCCTTAATGAGCTGTATAATGTATTAGCCGATTTAACCTCAGGCTGTCGGTGCCGTATAACGCGCTCCTTAGCTTCGCCGTATATATATTCTTTTTACCTCCGGTACTATATAATGTACCTTTTTAATACGTCGTGTAATACCACGCTCCTACCTCTAATGCTGTATAATGCGCCCTGTATAATACGTAACCCCTGCCGAATCCAGTCCTCTAATCTTTATAAATACGGATTCCCCCATAACCCTTAAAATTTATTTTTTCCCTCTTTATAACGCCGCCTTCCTTTATTCCTTACATTTCCTTATAATAATTTCACTTTCTATTTTCATATCCTAATCATTAATTTCTGTTAATATTTTTCAACTATTTCCTTTACGTCGTCTTTTGAACCGACGTATATAATAAACCTAAGTTAGGTTACGTTACCGCCGGCGTTCTTAGTAAAAATCATGAACTGCCCTGTAAGGTATATTACCCCATTATACAAAAATTTCTTACCGATAATTACCTTTCATAACATTTTCGTGTTATAGGCAACCTACTCGTTTTTAATAATATCGAAGATAAAAACGAATTCCCTCCTTTATAAGCAAAAAATGTTTGTATATCGTATATTAACTGCTAGTTTCATTTCAACGTTTTTTTATCTATATTCGAGTTTATTGGGCATAAAGTTATTATACGTACCGAAAGGAATATAAGGGGGAAAGCTTATAAATTAACCTTATAAGAAATTAAACTATAATTCAACCTTTTTTCGTAATATATTTAAAAATAAACTTACTTACGGTTTTACTTGGTTCATACGTCTACCTACCACAATGAATTGTTACAGCCAAGAATAAGGGTTCTATTTTGTCTTTTACCTGTAAGCGTTAAAACGATATCCCGGGTTATTCACCTGTTTTCCACCCTATCATTTCCAAATTAGTTAATTAATTTACCTAGCTTCGCGATGTTTCTCGGATATAAGGAGTCCTTACCATATTGGTTGTATAATCCGTTACCCCTTTAACTATACGTCTCCGTCGCCTTTTCCTTCCGGGGCCGTCGTTTCCCAATATTTCTCCGTCATCTTTTACGGTATCGACTATTTATAAAGCTAGTATTTCCTCAGTCGACCGTATTTTAACGCGTAACATTTTCGCCCCAGATTTTTCTAACTACCGCCGTATACCCCCCCCTAATTTAAATTGAAATAATTCAAATAATGTAGTTACATAAGTTATATATTTTATAGCTAATATAAGCTACGGCCTCTAAAGTGTGGCGAGAGATATTTGAGGCTTAACTATATAAGCCCCGATTTTACTCGTTTTCTATTTTTTTAACCTTAGTTGAAAACGATATAGTTGGGTCAATCGCAAACGGGTGTAGGATAATATTTTGACCGACCGCATTACCCGGGTTTAAACCAATATATTATAGTGTTTAATAACCCGTTTAAAAGGGTTTTTTCCTTGCTACGCCCTTTGCTTTATATTTCGTTAACTGTAATCGTCAGCCTTTTTTAACGCTCATCCCTTTAACGTTATTCGTTATTATCAGCCTCCCCTATCTCCCGTTCTTCCTTACGTTCTTCTTTATCCTCGGCGTCGCCTCGCTTCCGTCCCGCCGTTTACCAGCTTCCTACATCGTTACTTACCAACGTTTACCACGCTTTTCGTCGTATTTTTCCTCTAACGTCCCCTAATATCCGAAACTAGTTATAATAAGGTCCCTAACATTAGTAACGCCGATATTTTCTAACTTTAATAATAACAATAACAATGATAATAATAATAATAAAAGGTAAATTTTCATTAAGTTGTAATAAAAGTCGTTATACGGTCGGATATGTATCTGGTGAAGTCGGGCACTATTTACCTGGCCTTATTTATTATATTGTAACCTAGTCAAGTAATAAATTTTGGTCTTTTTATAAGTAATATATTATTTCGAAGGTATGAATGACTTATTCCTCATAAGTAGATTAATGTAAATTCGACGTCAACATCGAAATACCGTACTATTATAAACCCTAAAATCCCTTTATTTTGCCTTAAATTAATTTAAGATTATAATATACCAACAATTTCTAGTAATTTTGACTTTGACTTATTATACCCCTCTTACTTAACTTATATAAAATAAATAACACTCCACTCTATTTTTACCGAGAAGATTGTTCAAATTCCAAATTGCTTGTATAAACCTTTTATTTTATCGTTGAAAACCACAATTAGTCTCGCGTAAGTATCGGATAAGAATTACGAAGAAAAGGAGTTCAAAACCGCCCGTATAACTAAGTTTACGTAAGACATAAGGTATTTACGAAAAATATCTAAAACGATATTAAACGGGTTAAAAATGTAGATAAACCGATATTAATTACAAAACCAATTAAACTTTTTACTGAAACCGTTAATTTTAATATTACGAAAGTTTAACTGAATTTAATCCTGTACTTTATAACGTTTAGCCGAATGTCACCGGCGGTTCGCCACTGTTTTCATCTATTACCAAATATAAATTATTGTTGTTTGGGCTAACTTGTCACCTTTACATAGATAAGTCAAAAATATAACAACTTATTCCGCCGGATTAGTTAACGACTTCGTATTTTGGTTTACCCTTAAAGAAAGGTAACAATTTATACTTATTTACCAAATAGCTCGCGTTAAACTTATTGACCGTCGATTTCCGGTTTTTCAATATAAACTGGTAAACGAATAAATATTAAACCTCATCTTATTATAAAAAAACCGATAATAATATATAAATACTATTGAATTTTCTAATTTATTCATTTAATACCGTTATCTGTTTAAAGTTAATACGTGATAAATGAAAGTAATTAGACTCCTGTTAAGGAAGATAAAATTGTTTAAAATACGCCTACCTATTCCGAACCGCAATTATTATTAATAAAAGTTGAAAATTTGTAACATTTCCGCTATATATTCCAAAAACGTTTTGTATGCGTATCGGCAGTTATAAATTCTACAACCTTAAGTTAAATAAACTTAAAGGAACGATTTATAACAACCAATAAATATCGGGGGCCGCCTTTAATAATTGGTAGGTCAATTATAAAGTCGACAGAAATATATGTTTAATACTGAGTTAAGACAAAAAGTGGTTAAAGGAGGCCTTATCGTAAGGTACGACGAGGTTTCGTTCCGTTATATTACTTATATATTCGATAATAACGTCGAATATTTACAATTCTTTCCTTTGAGTGGTAATCCCGTTTAAAACGTAAAATGAAATATTTTTACTGAAATAACCTACAATAGGCGAATCGTAAATTTACTATATGAGTTTCGTCTTTAATAGTTTTGAACTCGGTAGTTGACAACCACTATGATAACATAATATATCACGCGGATTGATTTAATATTTCGTAATCTATATTAATCATTAGGCTTCAACTGGGAAACGCTCAACTCTTTTGGAAACTACTAATATGCAATATTTATATAATAGGTTGTTCGCTATTCCTTAGTTTTATCATTTAGTTAACGTCTTCGGGTTGAAAGAAGGCGATTATTCGACGTTAACAATATTAATGGGCTTAAAGCGAGCCTAGTTCGTAACGGTGCTGTTGGTTTTTTCGTATTAAAATATCGCGGAATTATTCCCGATAACGACCCGAGTAAGGGCCGAGCCCGACGCTGTTTTGCATTTAACGACCTCTCGAAAACCTTTAACCCGCCTTTAGGATATATAACGTCGCGATCTAATACCTTAGCCTTTATCTTAACAAATTTATTATATAACCCGCCGTAATTTTCGCTTCCTTAATATGTAATTTTATTAATATGATATATAATATAGTAATGGAAATGGGTTACAAAACCAGAATATAACGTTTTTTTAACTTTGGGTTCCTTTTGTAATTGACGGGTTAACGTATTCCAATGGACGACCTAAGTTATGAGTTTATACCGTGTGTAATATTAAAGAAGAGAAAAAACTTCGGCTTATTTAACGCGGCGTTTCGAAATTAAACGTCGTAAAGAAAAATATTTTAATCTTTTACAATTAGTTGAAATCGTAAAAGGGGTATAGTTACTACGAAATTCGGAAAACCACGCTTTTAAATAATATATTACGGTGAAACTTTTCTTATCGTAAATAGTATAACTACGTTTTATATTTATTAATCGTACGGAGTGGTAATCTCCTAGATTGAAAATATTATCTTTATTCCGTTACTATACATACCTTGTCAACGTTGTTTTCGAATAATCGATTTTTACTATTATTATCCGATTTGGATACTAATATGCCAAAATCAGAGCCGTAATAAAAGCATCCTTTAAGGTTTGAAATATGAGTTACTCTCGCTTAATTTAGTCCTAACAATTTTTTTACTTTGTTAGTTAAACGAAATGATCTACTATATCGGATAAATTACTAATTGAATTACGATAAAAGTTGGAAAAATCCAAAAAACGTCGAAACTTCCGGATAATATGTAATAAATTTTACTTATTGATTACCCGGACTTTCTTAAGGTTAGCCCAGATATCTATCTTGACCGTTACAATAAAACCAAGATATTTTACCTCCTTAATTACGAAATTACACTTTTTCAAATCTATATTCAGTACTTTATTACGAACACGTCTTGAAACCACGCGAAGTTTCGTTATATACCGGAAAGAATGACTAAATTATCTTGTCAGTAAGTTACAACGAAATTATTCAAGATATTCCCAATTATATAATAAATATATTATTAAAACGTCGCCAGCGTTTTCGCTAATTGCAAAGGAGTAATTAACCATTTAAATGACCCGAATTACGTGTAAAAAGCGATTGATCTTTTCACGCGGATATAACCTGGATACGGTTAAAGTCCGTTCGAATATCTAATTTTGTAGGTTATATCGATTTCGATAATGTATATAAAGTTTCCTTAATTAAAGGTAAATGATAACGGTTTTATTAGATAATTTCAATCAGGATTTAGTAATCAGTATAACACAGTTATTCTCCATTCGGGTTTAAAATAATGAATATCGGTGTTCTAACCGATAAGTAATTTACACGAACTTAACCCTTGTTTATTCATTGCGTAACTTATCGTTGGAATTTTAAATATCAATTTCGTAATATCGAATATAACGGCTCTTAAAGTTTTTTTCATAAAAATTCGTTTGCTTTCAGTTTAATATAAATATGGTAATCGATCTTTCCCTTATATAAGGGTAAAACTATAACCTTATTTTTGTCGAATAGGTCTCCAAATTTTGTAAATTTTATTAAAAGACGTAACTAATTCTTTTTTCCTTTAACTCTAGTCGTTGCCGTCGTTTACCAAATCCACGTTATTTTGTAAAGGTTTTAAATAAAAATTAACCGAAATCAATCCCCCGTATGTTATAACTTTCGATACGAAGGTTTTACTAAACCGATAAAAACCAAACTTATTATATCCCATATATTCCCCGATTTAAAGCGTAGTATTACCGCGTACATAACTAAGAGTTTTTAACTTTAAAGTGCTAAATAACTATCGCCAATGTTGAAGATTACTAATTAATATCGTATCGAAGGTATTTCAAAATTTAAATCACGTGTTATTATGGGAATAATATATATTAATATCTGGTTCGACTATTTATCAATACTTATACGAAACTTGGCTATTTGAGTAATACACGTATTTTGCCATAATCTTAACATTATATCGAGATTACGAAGATATAATAACCTATTTTACTTCATTTATACCGTGATATTAAATCCTCGTTTAAAATAGAATAATAAATATAATTCCAATTGATTAAAATATCTAAAAAGAAGGTATTATTAAGAACCATAGAAATGAAATAGCAATCCTCGTTTATATGTATTCTAATAAAAACTAAATTTCTTTTTATTCGATTTTATAATACCTTGGTCAAAGTTATATAACCTTTAAACAAAATGATATTTAGGAATCAGGCTTTTCGCGTCACCGTTAATAAGAAACCTTTATCTACCTTGTCGACTTAAACCGTAAATACTTGCGTAAAAGGTAATGACACAGACGAAGTTCGTAACCGCGTTAGTAATAATCCGACGAGTTACAACATACGTAACGAACCGTAACGAGCCTGGCCTACCGTTTTTTTACCGTCGCCTACGTCGCTTTACGTTTTTGGTCCTAAACACGTATTGAACGGATTTACTAAGATAATTGATTAAGGTATCGAAATAATTAACCGCGATTATTACGACCCTTGAACAGAGGTATTGAAAAGGTATAAACTACCGTTATAACGATATCATGATCCGGTTATTAAACTTATATGGATCCCATTAATTAACGATTAAAACGTCGTTTTAGATTTAGGAACTTTAACTTGTCGGCGAGTTCGCGGGACTTTTTTAGGGTTATGATATAATTTTCCCGGTGAATATTTATCGTAATAAATTCATCGCGCATATGTAACGATATGCGGAAACGTAAGTAGTTACAATTTACAGCCTAAGGTTAATGAAGGTGGCCTATTCAAATTAAAAGTGTTTATAACCTAAAAATAAATAATACCCATAGGTTTTGATTGTTCATAATAAATTCCTTTCATTTGATTAATACTATATTCATACGGTAAGAGTTATGAAAAATTAGTTTCGATATAATTGAGAAATTTACCTGTATTATATATACTTTCGGCTCCGTTGGTTTTGTAATACGTCGTAACCACTTACTTTACCGCCGCCGTATAATATCCCTATACGTAAATAAACGTATATTGACCTTAATTTATATATTATTTGGTCTTAGTATTAATTCGATCGTTTAACGCGTTGTCCCTTGCTTAAAAGCAAATTCGTCGAATGACGATTAGTTATATCGTTTTCGTTAACCAGAAACTGGTAGGAAATTAAATATACGAGTCGCGGCTAATTCGACTTACAATTGTTAAAATTTAATTACGACTTAGGTGAAATTAAACGTAAAGTCGATAATTAAAGTCGATTAACCCGGATATCATAATTACTTTATAACCGATACAATATAATTTACGGTATTTTGTAAACAATAAATATCGGCTTAAGTTGTCTTTAAAACAATAAAAAGTATAATTATAAAGGTGAGAAACTAATTATTCACTAACAGCCTATATTTTTCGATAAAGTTAAAATATAACGTGAAATTATTAAAGTTTATAATTGATTCGTTTATTATAGTAATATTTCTTTTAAAAAATGAAAGAAAAAAACTTGAATAATATATTATAATGTATTTTTCGATAATAAATCATATAGGTACTAAATGGGATTTACTATGAAGGTACGGTAAAACACTAGAAAAGGCTATCGCAATGTATCGTACAAGACTTATAAGCATGGTTAGTATCCAGCCAGTGACCAGCCCGTTACGTGCCCTTATACGTACCGTACACGAACCGTACCCGGTCCGCGCTCAGACCAGACCCGAACCGGGTACTGCCTTTTCCATTACGTTCACAAGCACGTAACCTATAGACTTAATGGCCAATGGCCAAAATCCATAACAATTACACTTACTACCGCAACTTGAAATTACCAGAAAACACCAACAATAACTAGGATAACTATCGCAACCTTTCTCTAAAACATGTCAAATTGATTAATATTAATTATTATATTTTCATGGACTTCGCCAAATGTGAAATAATGTAGAAAAGTATGACGGAGGTCGTTAAAACTTCTTTAACACGAAAGTAATTCCCTGTTCAAATATATGTAAATAGATAGAGGTTTTTCTTTATGGCTTTTTACTCAGTATTTCCCAAAGTTCTAATTAGACACGCCAAAAATTGTTACCTAATTTTTCTAACAAAAACAAAAATCTTCTAAGAAATTGATAATGGTATAAAAATTCCGTTTGAGTAAGATATCCACTTTACGTAATATTGTATAAACTGGGCTAGTACGAGGTTGATAATGATAATAATAAAAGAAAAGAAGAAAGAAATACCAATAAATCGGTTAAAAATGTTTGACAAGTAAATGATGTATGAGTAAGCGACGGGGAAGGCTCATCCTAACAAAGTTATCTTTTGAGAATAGGTACAAATAGTTGTTACGGAAGTTAACGAGTTTCAATACACTTTATAACATTGAAATACCACTTGTTGCGGCGTTTACAACGAATTAAGGTCTTTATTTACGACCGCGATAATGCTAACGCTAAACTCGCTTAATATGTATCCCAAGTAAATAACTTTCGCAATGTCGATAGAAAAAAAAACGCGCGCTAATTTATTACATCGATAGTCAGTATAGTCATAGGCGCCCTTAATATTTAAAATCTGGTTCAATAGCTTCAGATTGAAGGTTATATCCACACTGATGCTAACGAAGGCTAAATTATCATAGACCTATTAATTATAAAAACTATCGTTATAATAATGGTAAAAGATGTTAGATTTATGATAAGTTCGATTATCAATTAATTCGTTACCCTCCAGAAAAGGTTAATAACAAACAGGTGATGTATTATATCTAATACTCTACGTCTTTCGGGTAAGACTATTTGTATTATATCATAAACTTCGAAAGTAAAAAAACGGTTAACGGTAACAATACCGTTAGAAAAATTAAATGGCACAAAGATATTGCTTTTGACGAGGCTTAGTAATTAGTCAACTACTCCTTTTTTTACCGCTTAAGTGGCGAAAATCTTTACCTTTACCCTAACCAAGCTCCTTACCCCTGATATCTCCTTAACCTCCACGATAATTACACAGATTATACGTTTTAAGGTATTTGTCAGATATAGAGGTAGTGTTGGAATAGTAATATCGGAAGTCTAGTAAATCAACTTTACTTTCAGTAAATTTGACTATACTGACTGCAAATTGAGTATATTATTTCGTGGGGACTTACAGTATTGAGTGTAAGTCAAGCATAGTATGCGCCCACTTCATACTAGGGCATGGGCCAAGCAATTAACCATACAAATTACTATGCAGACCGGCTAGCGGTCTGCCCAACCTAGAATAATACATCCACCACTTGAAAATATAATACTACTATTACTTGAACCAGTCGAATCGATAACGTGGCAAAGTTTAAAGCCCTACTAACACTGATTAGTGTTTATTAGGTTAAGTACAAATAAGCTGAGTAGAATAAGAAGCTACTTTCCGGTTACTCTTTACGTCAAACGATGGCTAAGGTAGAGTTTCTCTACGTATAGGGATGTTATATGGCGGCGCTAAAGAAAGTGTTTACGACGTATTACGAAACCGGAGAATACGAAGGTATATTCGATATAGGAAAGTTTTTCGATTATATTAAGGCGGTTTTTAACGACCTTTACCGCGCGGATAAATTGTTAGTCGAATTACATATTTTGGTTATAAGAGATAAGGATTTGTACTTACTATTTATTATTAGGTTCGAAATACTCGTGGTTTAAACTGGCGGCTAAAATTAGCCTTTAGTCTCAAAATGTCATTACTTACTCTTTCGCGTATTGTTACGTATCCGCGACAAATCTATTACGGTAATTGCTAACCAGGTAAATTATATCGTAGCCTTAGAAAAGTACCGAAAATTTGCCAATAAGTTCAAGTCTTTAAATTCAAAACAGCGCTTTAGCCTTTAATTAATAAGACCCATATAAGTTCAATAGCCGGATAGTGATACGGTTATAACAGGGTTTTACATCTTTTAAATACCTTGATTAAAGGGTCGTATTAATCGCGTTTAATTATCTAAATATTACAGTTAATTGGTTTGGTACATTAGCTCGATACTTGTTTAGGATTAAAGAAGTAAAGCGACATGAACGACGGTAAAGAAACGTTAAGTTAAGTTTACCTTAAGGTGTGAGGTATGTTATAACTTATCGAACTATTACTAACTTGGCTACAAATTCCGCCAAATATTACCTTTTATATAGGTGTCTACAGTTTAAATCGAAAATGTAAAAAAGGGTTTTCTATTAACGTCGACAGGGAAATTATGACCTTTAAATATAGTATCGTTTCGGAGTTATATAAATTTAATAACGTAGTTATAAAATCGAGTAAAAAAGAATTTAATTTAACGAAAAAAATGTATGAATAATTATTTATTCCTTTTCCTAATATTTAAATAATACCTATTTTCTTAATATTTAAGTTGATTTCAACTGTAATTATTATTATATTGTAAATGAGGCTTTAATATAAAGGTTAAGAGTAAAGCAAATTCAGCTATTATATCTTCGAAATATCGGCACGATATTGGGCCTGCGGCAAAATACGCGTATTAACAAAATAACTAAGTTTAGTATAAATATGAATGAATAGTCCAACCCGATATTAATATATAACAGTTCCTGATTAACGTATGATATATTTTTTATGATACTTTCAATATAATATTAATAAGTGACCTTAAATATTTGCGGTAATTGTTTGGTAATTTAGGGTTCGAAAGGTTTGGTTGTCGACGCGTTAATAGTACGCCTTAGGTCTGGGGATATATAGAGCGTGATAAGTTTGGTTTTTCTCGGTTTAGTAAAGTATTCGTACCGAAAAGTATAACATACGTAAGATACATCCCGGTTGGGTTTTCCCACTGACTTTTATGAAATGACGCGAATTTTTTAAACGACGGCAACGATCACGGTTAAGGAAAAAAGAATGAGTTACGTTTCTTTCCACAATTGGCAGAATTCCGAGACCTATTCGATAAGGATGAAACTACCACCCTACCATTATACAAAAAAAAATCGATTATTATATTTATATTAAATCGAACGAAGATAAATCTTTACTTAAACAACTTTAAGGGCCATTATACTTGATACTACGAAATAAACCTTTTAAATTTTAACGATAGATTACGAAATTAATAAATAATGTCTGAATTCGAGTAAACTCCTTATCGTTTATAACGCCGGTATTATTCATTTTTTCCTTGAAGGGGAAATAACAGTTTTATATCGATTACCAGGTATTATATAAAATTACGGAATAAAATTGCTTTCCCCTACATTTAATTAAGGAAACCTTACTTATGTTATTAAAGTCGATATAACTTACGAAATTGGATATTAGAACGGCTTTTTACCGTATTCGAATTGAACCCAGATAAAAGAAATTAATGGCGCTTCGTACGCGATTCGGTTTATTTAAATAGTTAGTTATCCCCTACAGGTTAGCGGGAACGCCAGCGACGTTTTAACTATATATTAATTATATAATAGCGGATATATTCAATAATTTCGTTGTAATGTCCCTAGACAATTTTTAAGTTCTTTCCCACAATACTAAGTAGGATTATATAACGAGATGTTTACGAAATTTCCGGACGTTTTCGTAATACGGGGTTGAATCTGAATTTAAAAAAGTATAACTTCGTAATTAAAAAGGTGAAATATTTGGGTTTTATTATAACGGTAAAGATAGGTATTAGGGTTAACTCCGAGAAAATACAGGTAATCCGTAAGTAGGAGTTATTATGTATTATCTGAAAGGTTTGAATTTTTCTAGGTTTTGTTAACTTTTATCGTAATTTTCTTAGTAATTTTCTCGAACTAACGGATTTTTTTGTCTGATTAACGAAGTAATAGATTCGTTACACCTGGACGAAATAGGAAAAATATATATTTTAAATCTTAAAAATACATTTATTACAGGCCCAATTTTATCGTATTAAAATCCAAATCGTTCAACGATAGTGAAAACCGACTATTCAAAAATGAGGTTAAAAGGGTATTTGTTGTAATAGAAAAAAGATAATATTTTAAAGTTAATAGCTTATTACTTCGTATGATTATCAAATTCGAAACTTAACTACTATTTACAATAAGGAGCTTGTCGCAGTAGTATTTTATTTAAAAGCGTGGTTTCCTAAATTACGTAATGTTTGGACCCCGTTTACGATTTTAACGAATTATGAAAGATTTGTTGGTAGGCCTTAGACGTTGCAAAGTTGTCGATTCAATTGGTCGAAGTAATAGTAGTATTGCAGTAGTCAGATGGTGGATGTATTATTCTAGGTTTGGTAGACCGCTAGTCGGTCTGCACTGTAATTTGTATGGCTAATTTCTTGGCCCATGCCCTAGTCTGAATCGGGCGCTCCACTTGCAGTCAGTACAGTCAACTTTACTATAAGTAAAGTTGACTGACTGTACTGCAATTAACCTGCTAAAAATAGCAGTTAATACTATTCCAATAAGATTAGAATATTTTTTTAGTACGTTTGAATTGAAAACGTTAAGTTTGATAAACCGAAGTTTTTTCACTTTTTTAACCATATTTGCGATATAAGCCCGTAGCTTAGGGCGCCCGACCTGACGAATTAATCCGTAGGTAATAAAATAAACCCGAAGTTAAGGAATGCCGTACGCAGGTTTTTTAGTTTATTTTCATCGTGATATTCAATATAAGATTAATAAACTCATATATTAAATGAATAAAATTGCGGCGGGTTTTATGAAAAAATTTGACGAAACGAAGGTTTAGTTATTAAATCGTGACGATATGTATTTTAAAGGGGAGCCGGTGGTTTTCGAAGGGCTGTCGAAAGCGGAATTGCCCCGGGTCTGGCCCGCATTCTGGTTGTTATCGAGGAAAGCGCTGGGAGATTTTAGTACGACAGAATCGGCGACACCGTTACGGACCCGGTTCGCGTTAAACTTGCTGATATCGTTAACGTCGAGTAATTGCGTTATTTATGACCCGTATATATTAACAAAGTTGTAAAATCGAAAAGTAACGAACGACTCATCATATAAGGTTTGCTTATTAGCAATTTCCAAAGGCGTTAGACGTTTTTTACCTAAATTAAGATAATCGATATAATTAGCAAATTACAGGATTGACCCACGAGATACGTTACGTTATCGTAATCGTTTATAATTACCGCCTGAAAAATTATTAACGACAAAGATTTTATAATAAACCTACGATTCGCCTATTATAAGTTATCCAGGTAAAAACATTTTATTTTGAGTTTTTGAAGGGATTACTATTGAGAGGAGAAAATTACAGATACTAGAAGTTTATATCAAATTTATACGTAATATAACGAAACGAAACCTCGTCGCATTTCACGATAAAGGCTCCTATAACCCCCTTCTATTTTAAATCAGTATTAAATATATATTTATGTCAAATTTATAATCAACCTGCTAAATATTAAAGGTAACCCCCAATATTTATTAATTATTACGAATCGTCTTTTCAAGTTTATTTAATTGAAAATTATATGATTTATTACTATCAATACGTATACGAAATATTTTGAGGATATATAGCAAAAATTTTATGAATATTTAATTTTTACTAGTAGTAATCACGATTCGGATTAGGTAGGCGTATTTTAAACAACCTGATATTGCTTAATAAAAGTCGAATGACTTTCATTTACGCCGTATTACCTATAAATAGATAACGGTATTTCACGGGTAAATTGAAAAGTTTAAAAGTATTTTCGTATTATTGTCGTTCTTCATTAATACGATTAGGCTTTATATTTACCCGTTTATTAAATTGCGTTAAATAATCGAAAGTCAATGGTTACCGGATTTAACGCGAACCGTTTAATAAATGTGTATAAAACGCTACCTATTTCGAGGGTAAACGGAAATACGAAGTTATAAACTAATTCGAAGAAGCGAGCTGCTATATCTTTAGCTTATTTACGCGAGTATTCGAAGCTAGCTTAGGCGGCGATAATTTATATCTAATAATAATAAAAAATGGCGATAAAACATAGGCAACATTCGGCTAAACGATATCAAGTAGGGGATTAGGTTTATCTAAGCTTTCATAATATTAAAACTAACCGTTTGAGTAAAAAACTTGATTAGCTTTATTATTAACACCGGGTTGTCGATATTTAAAACTCGTTCAATATCGTTGGAAATATTTTTGGCAAATACCTTGTTTTTTATATAAATTTCATTTAATAGTTGATTTTGAACCTTTTTTTCGCAGGTTTCATTCAATACTTTCCCGAAACTAATTTTCATCACTAACGATATATAAAAAGGTATATACGAGAAATCTAAAATTAAAAAAGTTTCGTGGTAAAAATGTAGCGAGGCGAGGTTCGTTTTATAATAATTAAGTAAAAAGACTATAAGAAGCCAAAGTGAAAATTATAGGAAAATTACCAGTATATCGCTTCTTTTGATAAATTCGGGATGAAATGGAAAGATATTCGTATTTATAATAAGCCGGTATCTCGATATCGACGTTAAACTTACATTAAACGATAGGTATAAGGCAAGTTACCTATACCTTTAAAAAAATATATTTTTCATAAATAAAACGTTAATTTCCTATTAAACTATATCATAATATGATAGGTAAAGCTGGGTCAATATTACCCGACTTTTTCAAATTCGTATTCGATCGTAAAACGACTTTTACTACGACCTAGTAAAAATATACCTATTTATTATACTTATCTTTATTAGGGTTTAAGAAGTATTAGCGTTATTAATGTTAGAGACCTTATTATAATTAACGCCAGATATTAGGTAATGGAGAGGGGGATGATAAAGGTGTGGCGGGCGTTGGTAAACACCAAAGATAGGGGTTGGTAGAAGGCAAGACGGACGCGAGGCGACTCCAAGGATGACGGATAATGCGAGGAGGGACGGGCATTAAAGGAGGTGGAGGAAGGATAATATGAGAGAGATGGATATTGTAGGAGGCCGATAATAGTGAATAATGCTAGGTGGGACGGGTGTTAAAAGAGGCCTACGATAACGGCTAACGAAAATTAAGGAGAAGGGTAGGGCGAAAAAAGCTACCCTTTAAGCGGGTTGCCAAAGATTATAATATATTGATTTGGGTTCGGGTAATGCGGTTGACCCGGGTACGATCTTACGCTTGCTTACGGTCGGCTTGATTAACTCGTTTTTAACTAAGGTTAGCAAATGAGATATGGGTAAAATCGGGGTTCGTACAGTTAAGCCTTGGATATTATTCGTTATACTTTGTAGGCCGTAGCCTATATTGATTATGAAAAATATAATTTTGGTAATTATATTATTCTGACTACTTAGGCTAAAATTACAAAAGGGTATACAGCGCTAATTAAAAAGGGGTTGGGGCGAAAACGTTACAAGTTAAAGTACGATCAACATATGGAATCCTGTTTTTATAGATAAACGATACTGTAAAACATAACGGAAGAATCCGGGGGGGAAACGAACCCGGGAAAAAGGGGCGACGAAAATGTATAGTTAAAGGGGTAACGGTCTATACGGCCGATACGGTAAAAACTCTTTATACCCGAGCGACATTATGAAGCCGGGTAAATTCATTAACTTACTTAAAAAAGGCGGAGGTAAAGATGGATTGGTAACCTGTGACATTTTTTTAACGTTTACGCGTAGAGGATAAAACGTAAATTTTATTTTAGGCCGTAATAACGAATTAGCAGAGAAAGATACGTAATCTGTTCAAGGCTGTAAATAAGCTTATTTCTTAAATATATAATAAAAAGTTTAATTTACAATTAGGCTTTTCGTAAAGTCAATTTACGAGTTTATATTGTTGTAAATTTTTCGATATATACGTTAACCTTACACCCGATAGACTTGGATATAAATAAGGGGAATGCCGGAATTAAAAAAGCGGTTAATACACGACATACAGGTGTTTTTAATCTATAAAAAAGAAAATTCGCTTTTATATTCGTTATTATTAAGGATAAGGAAATCTCTTATAATACGAGGCGGTTATAAAAAGCAATTAGCGGAAGGGTATTCGTATATAATAAGGTATTATATTTTACGGGTCAATTCGTTATCTTTACTAAAAGCGCCGGCGGTAACGTGGCTTAAGTTAGGTTCGTTATATACGTCGGGTATAGGGATGACATGAAAATAGCTAAAAAATATTGACGGAAATCAATAACTAGGATATGAAGTGAGAAAGTAAAATTATCACGAAGAAAAGTAAAATATAAAGAAGAACGACGTTATAAAAGGGAAAAAAAAAACGTTTTTTGGGGTTACAGGGGAGTTCGTATTTATAAGAATTGGCGAATCGAATTCGGTAAGGGATATGTATTATATAAGATGCGTTATACGGTATTAAAAACAAGAACGCGGTATTATACGGCGCGTTATACGGCATCGGCGGCAAAAAGGATATATTATATGGCGCGTTCAACGCTGCGTTACTTTTTGGCGTCCGGTCCGCCTATTAGGCAGGTAAAGCCCGTACCCCGGATTTAACTAGCAGAATGTCATAGCTCTAATAACATCCAGGGAAAAAAGGAGTTTATTACAAACTTAGGTTATATGTTATTAAGCCCATAAGTTACGTAACTGTACATGTAATGGGATGGGTAGTACCCGGTCTGGGCCCAGTCTGAATGCGGACCGGATACAGTTCGTATACGGTATGTATAAGAATACGTAACGGTCTAAGCACTGGCCGCGTACTGGCCATGCCTATAGGTCCAGTATGGTAGGCCATGATAGCCTCTTTTAGTCTTCCACCGTACCTCAATAGTAAACCCCATTTGGCACCTACTTGGCTTACCACCGTAGGTCAGACCATAACAATTCCTGCGGCAGGTTTTTCTATACGTAAGGGCTCATTTTAGGTCCTGTTACAAGAATTTATCCATCGGGTTGGGCGACTAGAAATAACCTTTAACACTGTGTTTCCAAAGATTTAGAACTTAAATTGTAAGTAAATACCAACAAATATTGTGATAATTATTACGATTTTCCCCTAATACCTATTAAGATGATTAATTTTAACGAAAAACTCTTTAAGGACTTCGACAAGATTTGTAATAGCGCAGAAAAATACGACGGAAATTCTTACAATCTTCCCGGCACGAAAATAATACCCTTTTTAAACATCTATAAGTGGATAGAGGTTTCCCCTTTTAGTTTTTACTTATTTTCCCGCAAAATCCTTACAAGACTCGCCAGGGGTTACTACCTAATTTTTCTAATCCAAGTAACCACTCTTCGTGAGATTTATAACGGCATAAAACGCCATCTCGAATACAAAGTTTATTTTATACAATAATATACAGATTATATCATGACAAATTGTGAGATGATGATAGTTTAAAAAAAGGAAACAATTCTAATAAATGTGTTTAAGCGAATAATTAACAAGTTAATATTATGTTTAAAAGTAATAGGGAAAGACTACGCTGATGAATCCACACTTCACAAACAGGTACGTGTGGTAGTTATGGGCGTTAACGAGTTTAAGCACGTCTTTAAAAACTTAAATTTCACCTGTTAAAGCTTTTTTAACTAATTTCGTTTTTAATTTGTAACTAAAATAACGCGTATACCAAACTCGTTTCGTATGTACCTCTAAGCTGGAAACTTCCTCAACGTAAATGAAGAAAATATTACGTTAGTTAATTACGTCGACCGTAACTACAGTTACAAACACCCTCAACGTCTAAGATATGGCCAATCGAATACAGACTAGAGGTATCAGCCACGTTAACACCAATAGGGCCAAGATTTAAACGGACCTGCTAACCGCAAGTACTATTGTCTTAATAGTAGTAAGTAATATTAAATTTGTTGTAAGTTTGGCTACTAGTAAATTCTGCACCACCCCACCGAGAAAAATGATAAAAAGATAATGTATTATATACAATACCCTATTATTTTTAAACAGGATTACTTAAATTAAGTAATAAACTTCGAAGAAGACGAACTACTTAATGGCGATAATACTTTTCAACAAATCAAGTGGCATAAAAATACTACTTCTAGCGCGGCTTAGTAATAGCCGATTATGTCTTTTTATACCGTTGGGATGATAAAAGCCCTTACTTTTACCCTGATTATGCCTCTAACTACTTATACACCTTTACCTTTCGCGATCGATACGTAAATCACACGTTTTAAGATATAATGCAAGATATAGGGGCAATGAAATGTTTAACAAAAATCTATTCGTAAAATATGGCATTACAAAGGTAAAGTACAACTGTTACTAAAATCAATAATTATAATGTTAATAAGGCTAAAGTTAAGTTTGGATCAGGCGAATATCTATTGTTATTAAGGATAAAAATAATTTAAACTGTTATAAAGTCGATTACATTTCATAGTTTTTAGTCCCCTCCCTCTTTCCTTCTTTATTTGAAGGATATAACGACTCTTAGCGTTAAATTTAATGTTAACGCCGACGAACTGGTCAAAAACGGTCAAAGTTTTCCCCTCGCCTTTAAATAGTGGAATTTGTAATTTTATCCTTAAGGTCTTGAAATAGTGGTGTTAAACTTAACGGAGCCGAAGATACGTTAATTATACCGGCATTTTTATTACCCAACTATTAATAGTCTTGACAAAGTCCCAAAAATCGTAATGTATAAAAATGTGGAATAATTTTCCCTAAAAGCTATCGAAAAGCTTTTCCATTACTAGAAAACGTATACCTAAGCCCCTGAAAATTTTAATATTCATTAAAAAACGACAGTTACTTTAATTACGAGGTCTTTATTAATGTGTTTTGCTTGGATAACCAGCCTATTTTTTATATCATTAACTCCATAACCTCGTTTTACAAAGCCAAGTTTTTAAAATCCCTTTCGATAAAGGATACGTGGAAAACGTTAGAGATATTATACATTAATTCGTATTTGCAGCTACTAAATATAATTGTCCACGATACCGGAACTTACTTTAGGGTGGTGTAGTTTCAAAAAAAAAAAGTTAAAATATTGGTTATTAAGCATAAATAAGTGTTTTTCAAGGCTCAATAGAGTATTGAAAAGGTTAAAAAGATATGCGCCCTACTTCGCCGAACGTATAACATTTTTAATTTTGAAATTAAAAGTTATACGGATTTAGAGACACGCCTTTAAATGGAGTTAAAGAGCCTGAACAATACTGTAGGCCTTAATGGCCTAGCGCCAACTCTATTAGTCTTTGGAGCGTATCTACGCGTAACAAGTGAATCTCTGTTATTAGTAAGTACCCTAATGCGAGTTACGGCCTACGGCAAATCACTAAAAGAACTACGTAAGAAATCGATACGTTTCCATATTAATAATGTTCTTAACACCATTAACGGCCTTATAACAATCGACGTATTTCCTTTACCGTTACAAAGTAAAGTCTCTGTGTAACGGGAACCGACTAAACGGTAGAGCCTATATAAAATCTTAAGAATTGCTAACTTCAAGCTTATTATTAAAACTACTAACAATCTCATGTCTTTTTGTATCACTTAGGTTAAGCCTTATATTAGGGATATTAACGATAAAGACCTTTAACTTAAACAACCCAGCTAATACGAACCTCTTTTACCTCTTATCAACAAGCCGATGAAATGCTATCGATGTAGACAACCCCCCCAAAAAAGGAATATTAAATAGGAGGAATACACACAGAGTTATATTTACAATAATAATTAGGAAAACAAAAAGCAAGAAGGATAACGAAGACTTGACACTAAAGGTTTAAGTACAAGGTATTATTAGAACTTTTGATAAACCTTTCAAATAAAGCGATATGGTCAATATTAACGGCCTATTAATTCGAAAAGTCGTATAATTCGTACCGAAAGCCGATTTCAACCTTTAAAACCCAGCTATTACGACCTTTAAGTCGAAGATAACCCATGAGGTTAAGGGAAAGACCACGGGGCGCCTATATGAAAAGTTACGCTTAATCACTTAAGAATATAGTGATAAAAGTAAAGACCTAATTCTTACGTAATCGCCAACTATGTAAAAGATTAGTTAGCGTTTAGTGGTCGTTTTGGCAACAAGTTTACTAGCTAAAACCAGAGGTAAATTCACACGTAATAGGTGAGATATAACGTAAGCTGATACTTCATGAATAATAGATTTACTGCGGATTGTATTATTTGAATTACAACAGTAATTACGTGTTGTCTACTCTTTAGAGACGGTAATATAATGTGTGAAGCCACGATACAGGCTGTTTTAAACATGTGTTTGTTAATTTTTAACTTACTAATCGCACTTTAAATTATCGTTGGACATAGAGTCTTTCACATACAACCCTTATATGTTGGTAACGTAAAAAAATAGTATTTCGGTTGAATGGATATGCAGATTGACGATACCCTCTTCGTTGGAACAACTAAATTTATAGTATCAGAATAGCAGGCGATTAAGGACTCCAAGTTCTAAAATTATAAGCTGGTTATAACTTTGGAAAAGGGTAGCTAACTTGATTTTAATAAATGGTTAATACATATACTTAATATTAATACCCGCCTTAATTTCCGTTAAAAGAGGAAAGATACTAATTTAGCCACGATTAATAAGATTGAAGTAGCTATGGCTAAACAGTACCTTAAATAACACACCTGTACCAACTATATTACCACTCTATACTAACTAAACACCTTTTACAACCTCTTTATCGCGACATAGGTTTAAGATCTAACCGGTGACAACTTTAACCGGATTAATAAAAGGATTGAATGACAGATACAAAATCTAGACCAAGGAATTAATATGATTTCAATCGACTTGTTAAAGTCTAAACTAATGATTTTTACGAATCGGCTTCCTGATAACCCTCGTCAACGAAGATAAACGGGAATACTAGTTTAGTATTATCATTAGCCTAATTTACTAAACCTTCATCAAATACCAGAGGATTATACGAATCGTATTGGTCTCGGAGATTTACGATATAATGGCAGGCTTTGACGTAGGCATGCCATTGTGGGGAACCGTTAAAGTTATTACCAAATAGCTAATGATTCCGTTTATCCAGGTGGTAATCCATACCGACTCGAGGAGCCTGTTTAAATGCCTTTTAAAGCTCGGAACCACTAACAAAAACGTCTAATCATCGACACAATGACGCTTTACGAAGCTTACGAAGGGAGGAAAATAAAATAGTTCCGGTGGATTAACGGAAAGGACAATCCTGTTAATGCTATAAAGAGGGCATCGACAAACAAGGCCTTGAAAAGGTTTGTGAATAGCAACAGATTGACTATACGTATTGAGGGCTACGTGAATAATCTGCCAGGTAAAACCAAGTTACGTGGCGGCAGTTAGAGATGTTCTGTCTAAATGAAAGACTATACAGGGATTAACGATATAGACTTATTTAAGTAGTATGGCTAAAGTAAAGGCTTACACAAGCTTGTAGCGGACGAACTTTTTGTAGGAGTTGATAACTTTGACCTCGGTGCTTTAAAGCGAATAAGATTAAATTGGGGTTACATTAAGTGCAATTGTGTGCAATTTAATGTAAAAGTCAACTGTAATTAACAGGGTTTTGACTAGTTGATAAGGAGGTAATTCGGTAATAACTGGGAAAGAATGGTAAACTATACTAACGTACGCGTACAAACTAAAAAGCCGCTAGTTTGGAATAATAATACCAGTAATGCATTAAGTCAACTTTACGTACAGTAAAGTTAATTATACTAACTATTAGTTAGGTGTATTATTTTATAGGGACTTATTGTATTAAGTGAAAGTCAATTACAATATACGACCACTTCCTAATAGGGTACAAGCCAAGCAATTGACCACACAAATTACTAAGAAAACCGGCTACCGGTCTACCAAACCTAAAATAATACATCTACCACTTAACCACACAATACTAATGTTACTTAGACCAATCGAATCGACAACTTTACAATATCTAAAGCCCTACTAACAGATAGTAAGGTACTTAATAGGAGGCTACTCGTATTACGTGGCATTACAGACGGAAAATACTACTATTACCGAAATTAATCGTTAAGATGTTGGTAAGGCTAGAGTTGGCTTTAGTTTAGGCGATTTTTACTGGGAATAACAGTAATTTAGACTGCTGTTGAGTCGATTACATTCCACATACTCAAGTTACCTACTCCTTTTTTCCTATGTTTAGAGGATATGAAGATCCTTAGCATTAACGTCTACATTAATGTTGATAAGTTATTTAAAAACGGCTAGAGGTTTCCGTTTGTTTTTGAGTGGAGGTTTTATATTTCTTTTATAAAATTTTAAAAGTAACAGTATTAAATATAATAAAGTTAAAGATTTGTTAATGATACTAGCATTTTAATTACTCATCCATTAATAGACTATATAAATTCTTAAAGTCCACAGGGTATGAAGATATGTAATACTTTATTTTAAAAGTTATCGAGAAGTTTTACTGTTACTATTGAATTTATATTCAAGTTTTTCGAAAATTCAAGTTTATAAAGACGATGAGGAATTCAATTGCAATAATTTCATCAAAGTTTTTCACTTGGACAACAAGTTTGTTTTTTACATCATTAACTCCATAACCTCTTTCCATAGAGTTAAATTTCTGAAGTTTCTATTGGTAAAAAATATGTGGGAAATGTTAAGGATATTTTAAATGGTTATATATTTGAGTTTATTTAACGTCCTCCTCTACAATGCTGTTACTTACTTTGTAGCGATGGAGTTTTGGGCAAATTCCAAGATAATGGACATTAAGTATAATCAGATGCCTTCCAAGGAGTAATGGAGCATTAAAAAGATTGAAAAGATATACCTACTTTTTTCGCCGAGTGTATTATATCCTTACGTTAGAGTTTAGAAGTTTTGCGAATTAAGAGATAGATTTTGAAATGTCGGCATAGAGATTCAACGATATTGTGAATCGTAACGGCTTGATTTTAAAGTTGTCGGTTTTTGGAGCGTATTTACGACTAACGCGTGAATCTACACTATTGATAAGTATCTCAAATAAAGCTGTAGCTTACAGCTAGATACTAAACGGGTTATAGAAGAAATCGGCACAACGTTAAGTCAATAATGCCCTTAATACAAGAAACTGCTTCACGATAATCGATATATTTACTTTAATGTTACGGAGTAAAGTTTTAGTATAGCGGGAGCTAGTCAAATGAGATTGTTTATATACGATTTGAAGTATTCTCAATCTTAAAGTAATTGTTAAAATTATTAACGACTACACGACATTTTGAACCACGCAATTTAAGCCTTATATTAGGAAGATTAACGACAAGAACCCACAAATTAAACGAATAAGCTAATCAAATCATTCTACACCTATGATCGACTAATTATTAAAATCTTACCGGTGCGACGAATCACTAAAGAAAAGGAACGTATTGAAGTAAATAAACAAGAAGATATTATATAGGCTTATAGATTCAAGTATTCTAGAATATATAGAGGAAGAGATGAAAGGGAATGGTGTATGATAAATTGTATCCTCACACCCTGTACTAGTAAGTGCTAGTTTATACTAGTAAATACGAGTTCCTAGTATTTGTAAATACTAGTGTGGGCAGGTGCCTTCAAGCTGACTAGTCCTCCGTTCGAGTCCCCGTATTAATTAATACTAGTACTTGCGTCAGAAAGTACAATTTTCTTTAGTGTCTGTCATCACATTTGGATGAGTTCTCCTTATCTTGCTGATTTCCCTATGTTTTAGTATTTTGACGTGCTTAGTACTTATAGTTGTACCAAGTATTGAATGGCCCTATTGTGGCCTTATTGTTATATATATTGAGTATGACTAGACCTGTTGTATTTCAAAAGAACGCTAAAAACAAGAAATACGTACCGGGTCGTACTTACTGTATTAATTATGTAAAGAGGAAAAAGAAATATTAAATATTTAGCGTTGAAAATCTGGGTATAAGGCGTTATCAAGACCGTGAGTAAACCTTGTTCAAAAAGCGACAGGGTAGAGATTAACGGGTTCCTGACTCTAGGAGTTGTATAATTCTTGTTTAAAGTTTACTTTATCCTTTAAAACCCGAATATCACGATTTTCAAGTCGAGGATTATATATAAGGTTAAGGGAAAGACTACGGGATAGCTATACAAAAAGTTGCGCCTAACCGCTTGAGAATATAATGATACAGGTTAGACCTGAATCTTCACGCAGTCGTTAACGATTTTGAAGATTAGTTAGCTGTTAGTGGTCTTTTTATCAGAAAGTTTGTTAGCCAAAACTAAAGGGAAGTTTACCCTTAATGGTTGTAATATAACGTAAATATATATGTAATTAGCAACAGATTTATAAAGAAATATGTTGTTAGAGTTCTTAGAAGAATTACGTTCCCCGTACCCTACAGGAACGATAATGTGATATATTAAGTTATTATCCATATTAATCAAAATAGTTATTTATTGAGTTTGAACTCATTAGTCATGTTTCAAGCTTTTCCTAGGTATAAGTTTTTCAATATACGACTTGTGTTTATTGGTAATGTAAGAGAAAGACTTAGGCGTTGTGGTCATGCAAATTGATGATACCCTTTTAATTGAAACTATTGGTTTTGTAGCATCGGAATAACAGGCGATTAAGAACTTCAAGTTTTTGAATTACAAGTTTGTTATGATTCTGGTTAGAAGTAATTGATCAACCTTTAACTGATCGTTAATCCGTATACTGAGTATTAATGCTAGACTTAATTTTCGGTAAAGGAGCTAAAGAGTTGACTTGGTTATAATCGATAAGATTAAATTGGTCAAGGCTTAATAATACTTAGAATAACGCGCCTGTAATAGCTATATTTACATCCTAAATTAACCGGATGTTTTTTATAACCTATCTATTACATTATAAGCGGGATACTTAATAGAAAAAACTTTAACCGGTTGAAAAGAAGGCTTGAATAGTAGATGTGAAACTTGCACCGACGGATTAATATAGTTCCAATTAACCAGTCGATAGCGAAGTCAATGGTTGTTACGGACGGTTTTTTAAAAAAAAAGAAACAACACCAATTTATACGTATAAATCGAATTTTAATAATCCTCGTTAATAAAGATAAGGGGGAAGAACATTTTGATATTATCAGTCATTTGATTTGCTGAACTTTTGTCAAATGTAAGAGGATTATACGTAGTGTATTTGTTTTAACGTTTTATGGTATAATGACTGGTTTTATTATTAGTATGGTATTATAGGAAACCATTAACGTCGTTAATAGGTCATTGGAGATTTTTTTTATCCTGCTAGTAATTTGTACCGATTTGATGAGCTTGTTTGAATGCCTTTTAAAGCTTGAAACCACTAATAAAAAGCGCCTAATAATTGAAAGAAGGGTGCTTTGTAAAGTTTATAGAGGCAAAAAATCGAAAAGCTTCAATAAATCCGTGGACAAGATAATTCCGCTAACTTTGTAATGAAAGTGTCGTTAATTAAGGTATTGAAAAGGTTTGTAGATGGTAATAAGCTAACTATACGTATCAAAGGATACGTTGATAGGCCACTTGTTAAGACTAAGTTACGTGAAAGTAGATATGAATATGTTTGTAAATTGAAAAACTGTGAGGGGAATGCCGATAGCGATTTTTGAAAATAACGCAGTTTAATCAGAGGTAATAGTGGGTTAATGAACTTATATAAGTTAATTAAAGTAAAATTTGAGCTTAATCTACGTTGATTAAAATATCTTATATTAGTAGTGGTAGTAGTAGCAAAAGTAACGGGGTAGTAGTAGTTCATTTGACTCATGTAAGTTAATTAAAGCGCTATATGGCTTTACTCACGTGGGTTAAAAGGGCTAATGGTAGCAGTAGGCTAATACGCGCAAATTTATAGCGAAAGACTCATATACGAGAGTTGGTGAAGTCGAAACTCGAAGCCGTAGGGTAATTGAAGGGAATTGGGGTAAATTTAGGTGCGAAAGTCAATTGGAATTAAAAGGGATCTGGCTAGTTAACGAGGATGAAATTCGACGGTAACCGTAATGGTTTGTTCGACGATATCAACGTATGAGTACAAAATAAAAATCTGCTAGTGTTGGAATAGTAGTAATGATAATACGGTTTGTCAACTTTAATATAAATAAAATTGACTATACTAACGGCAACTTGAGTTTATTGTTTGTAGACCTACTGTATTCGCTGCAAGTTAAGTAAAGTATATGATAATTTTAAACTAGGACACGGGGCAAGTAACCGGCCATATAAATTTCTATGTAGATAGGGTACCGGTCTGCTAAACCTAGAACAATATATCTACCACTTGATAACTCAATACTACTGTTACTTCAACCGATCGAATTGACAACATTGCAACGTCTAAAGCCCTACCAATAGCGCTCTTTTTAGTTAAATTCAAAGGCCAGCGATAACAAAGCATTTACAAATAAATTTCCAATAAAATATTGTAAATTCGAAACAATACCCTACCTCTAATGAAAATATTCAAGCCGTCCATTCACACTGAACACGTGACTTTTTCGGGTTTAGAGGTACTGAAATTCTTGTTTTTATAACAAATCCTGAATAATGAATTCTTCTAAAACCTAATTGATACTCAAAAAAATTAAGGTTTGCATTATTACCTTTCAAGAAGTTCAATACCCATTAAACTTCGAATTTATAGTCGTGAAAATATCATTCAAATATATTGAAATACAGCTAGAGTAAATGAAATGAAAAATATTTCAAAACGGATACAACGAATTATTTTTTTTCTTCTTAAAAAGTAGCCAGTATATCGAAAAAGCTAGAAAAAGTAACCTGTTGTTAGGGCTTTGGATGTTGCAACGTTGTCGATTCGATTAGTTGAAGTAACAGTAGTATTACATGGAATTAACCTTAATCACGGCCTCTTATAGCCCTTTTACACCACCATTCCGAGACCGTCGTTTCTCAAATCCCGTGTACAGATCCTTTGTCATAGACCTGTGCAAATTAGGTATGCCATTACTTACGTACCTTTTACCAGTAGTTCAAACTATTGTTATCGCCACCTTTTTCATTGCTATTATTGCTTTGGCGGTCTTTTAGTTTGCCAAGGCAACCCTATTCCTTCACGTTACGTGCCGAGCGGTCTACGTATCCTTCGATTCGTATAATTAGCGTATTGCTGTCTTTAAATCCTTTCAGGGTGTTATTGGAGGTGGCTTTGATTATGGCATTAGTAATATTATCTTTGCCGTGAATTCACCGGAACTTATCGATTTCCCGGGCTTCATATTCTTTCCTAAAAGCTGTTACGTTTATCATCAAGAGTTTTTCTTTAGTTATACCCATATTTAATAGGTATTCGTAAAGGATTCAAGAGTCGGTATATACTATTACAGGTATCGGTAACAGTCCTAGCTATTTGGTGATAATCTTCAATGTGCCGTTAGTCACTATACTGATATCAAAGCTTGTTATTATATCGTAAAATTTTAAGGCTAACATACTTCGAGTTACGTGTTTGTACTTAATAGATATCCAGTATACGAGGTTTCTGGTAATTATAAATTACCCTTTAAACTTATCCTCGTCAACTAGCATTAGTAGTAATTTAATTTGTAATATAAGGTTAGTATTATTGATAAATAATCCATTCGTAAAAATCATTAGTTTTGCTTTCATTAGATTTACAAAAACTATATTAATTTCTTTTTCCATATAGTCCATTTGTTATTAAATCCGTTTATTTCATTTGTTAAAGTTTTCGTCCTATAGTTTTTGCGCCTGTGTTAAAATGGAAAGGTCATACTATGCTTTTGGTTGATATAACGTAGCGATGTAGGCTGTATAAGCGCTTTATTTTAAATATCTCTGTAATTTTACCTCGTCGGTCTTATTAATAATCTTTAAACTTATAAGTTTCCACTTTTAACGTAAGATAATATTAGTGCCGTTTTTAACCATAACATTATAGATACGAAGTAACGATTTATTAAAGTCAATTTATATTCCCTAAGCTAACGTTTTGATTATCTTATACTTTTAAAGGCTTAACCTTGCGATGATATTCCATTTAGCCGTTATAAACTTAATATCGCCAAAGAAAAAAGGTATCGTCTGTTTACATACTCATTATTCCAAAGTTGTTTCCCTTTATGATTAATAGGCACGGGTTCAAAGTTAAAGTCTTTATACCTAGTCTATTTCTAAAGTACGCCTAGTACGTTAGGAACTAATGGACTCCTGCCTCGGCTAATCTATATAAAGACTTAATATAACGTATTACCGTGCTAGCTGGAAACTTATTTCTTGGTTTTTTTTTTTTTAGCAGATTTAATAGTATAATCCGTTAAATATTAGTAGCAGACTACGTATACATTTACATGATATCTTAGCTATTAAGTGTAAACTGACCTTTTGTATCAGCAGTTAAATTAATAATAATAGCGACGATTAAACTTTAGATAATCTTTTGAATTATAGACTATTAAGTAAAAATACAGTCTTTACCTTTGTCACTATATCCTTGGACTATTAGTCATGATTTTTCGTACGGCCAGTTTGTAGGTTTACTTTGAACCTCGTAAACTATCTTTGACTTAAAGATAGTAAGGTTCTACCCTTTAAATTATATTAACAGCACGAATTTATAAATCCTTATAATAGGATGCCATTAATTTCTACTTAATCACTTTCTTTAAAGAGCTTACATGTTGTGTTAATAATGCCTTCAATATTTAACTTAAAGGCAAGTTCTCCATTAGACTTCTCTTCTTGAAACACACACGCCGTTGTATACTTTTTGACGGACCTATAGTCCCTATTGCCATCCTACTCTTTACTACGTATCCTCCTTTTAGGTAGTTATCCACGCCGCCCAAGTTTTATTAGTTTGTCAATAATCGGCTTCGAAGGGTTATGTTGGCTAATTTGCTCGGCTCGAAGATTATCGACGTCAGGATCTTTATCAGACTTTACGGGCCCAAGGGCTTTTTGGTATGGCTTAACCTATATAATTCGAAAAGTTATAGAGCCGTTCCGTTAACAATTTCAACCACTATGTTTAAGTTAGTAATACTTAAAATCTTATACGGCCTATCCTATTTGCCTAGCTTGCGCCACGTAAGGACTTTATTTAAAGATAGAGTAAAAGCACGTTTATTGTAAAAGGTCTATTCCTAGTATTAAGGGAATTATTAACCTGACGGTGTACCGATTCCTTCCTCAGCTCTTTTAAGGATTTGTTATATATTATAACATGTTTTTAGGTATTTGACCAGGGTAGCGACTTAGCTATTATACGTGAATCATTCTTAAATAATAACAAAGTTAATATCAGTCTATTAAGGCTAACAATATCTATAAAACCCGTCACTATTATCTAAAGCTGTATATCTTAACTTATAAAAATTTCGATTTCCAGTGTAAGGATATTATAGGCCCTTTATAAAAAGGCGTATACCCTTTTGACCTTGCCAATACCCTAGTAAACTTTAATGGAGACCTATTTACATTAAATCTCTATTAAATTTACATTAGTTTAAAACTTTATCGCAACCAAATTAATGCCGTTATCGTAGATTAGCACGTTTAGTAATCTAAAGTACGTGTTAATCTACAAAGTACGTACTTAATACTAGCCTATCATCCGGATAAAACACTTTTATGAAGACTTTCAAATTAAAGTCTTAGTTTTTTTAACGTAAACTTAAACCTTAAGGGGGCTTATGATTGTATTTGGCAATGATAATAAAGCTGTTCGACTACTTCTAACGTTAATAAGTCCGAATCTTCGTATTCAGTTGCCTTTAAGACCTTATAAAGCTTATTCCTTATCGGATGGTCAAACCTACGATATAATTAACAAAATTTAGCCTTCGTTAAATTTAATACCATTGCATTTGGTCTTTAAAAATAAATCTAAAGATGCCCCTATTCAAATTTAAGTAGTAACCTTTTACCGGCTTTAACTTATATTAGTTCTTCAGTCTAAATATTAATGTTAATGTTGACGGTTTTATGGTTTTTAGATAAAGAAAAAAGGGGGTAAAGGATTTGAAAATGTAAAAGATAATAGAGCTAATAACAATATTAACTGTCGTCGATCCCGGTAAAATAGCTTTTTTACAGGGCTAAAGTCAACATTAGCTTTACTAACATCCGCGTATTCAAGTTCCGTAACAATATTAGTATCCCTTCACAACGTGATACATTACGAATAGCCTCCATGTAAGTATGGTGCCGCCTCTGCGTCCGGTATAATCCCCTAAAAAACTTTCTTCGTATAATGGTTTCGAATTGTAAAAAAGTATATAAGGCTAAGGTTATATTGTTATGTCGGTAATGGGAATCTTTACCTTCCAAGCGGTACAAAAAGACGTGGTCAGTTAGTTATTACGTTGCTTTTGGGCTAGCGCCGGTGTTAATATCTTTGTACCAGTCGATAGCCTTTGGCTTACTTTCTTCCTCTTTATCTTTACTTCCTTTAAACTATACAACTTATTCGATGTGATTTCGATTCAAAGTAAAAGGTAATTACATGTAATATATTACTTGCTTTACTTTACTTTCGGTAGTATTGTTGCGTATTAATTAGAAGCCCTGTTTAGCGTAAATCAATTTTTTTTTTAAAGTTGAATGTAAACTCATTTAACCGGTTTTAAACCCTTGAAAAAGAGGAATACCCTTTTTCGTAAGTAGGAGTCCAGATGTTTCTTTAACCGTATTGATCGGGTCTTCTGTACCGTCGATTTATATAATACAAATAGGGATGGTCTTTTTTTTTTTCATTAATAAATCCCAGAGTTTAAGGGTGTATACCAGTAAAACTAGAGACTCGAGTAGTTACGGTCGCTAGCAAAAAACTTAATTGTTTAAAAAACCTTTTGCAAATAGTATTAGGGTATTAAAAGGCGTATTCGAACTTTTTATAGACCATAATTACCTGTTGGACCTACTAACATAAGTTGTTTTCGCCAGATTTTACGTTTACTATTACTTATTAGTAAAGTATTAGCCTATCAGGTATTTAATTAAAAAGATTAATTTTACTTTCCGACTTTTTCTTATAATTCAGCATATAAAACCACTTAATAATATTCTAATAGGTATAGTACTAGGTAATTATAACTTCGTGTTTGAAATGGCTGTTTAAGTTATTATAAATTTCGCTAAATGAAGAATAATTCGTTAAGTACCGGAGGTAGTAATTCTTGGCTTGGCTGGTAAGGATATTGGGAAATAGCGAGTGAAAACTTAGCAATTCAACTTTTATTTAGCGGTTAATGTTAAAGAATAGGCGTAATTCGATATGGAGAAAGTTGTATAGCTTACCTTCATATTTCTCCTTTCTTTACCAAACCTTAACTAACGTAGTAATTGCCGTATAATTCTTATCCACTATGTGAACGTATTGGGGGGGAATGATGATGTACTGGTCATAGTAACCTTTTATATCTCTTGGCTGGGGAAAAGACCAAGGTTGTTGTTGGTGTTAGTGAGCTAGATAATTACCTTTGGTTGAGTTTGGAGGGAAAAAGCTAGTAGTCGTACCCACCGTAAACTTGCGCGTATAGTTGGTCCTTCCTTGATTTGGCTGTTAAAACTGGACATTTTTAGAAGTTTAAGGGAAATAGATTTAAGGGTTTCCGGTGCGGGGGGCTTGGTGATATTCCTGTTAGTGTTAAGGGGTCCGTCGAGGTTTCTACTTAATTGATTGGTAGACTTAAGGGTTTTTAAAGTCTAAGTTAACTAATTCATTATGTCTACCTATCTAAACTTGGGTAGGTCTTTACAAACGTATATATGGGCATTAAGGGTTACTATCGCTAGTAATATCTTTTCCTTTTACTAATATTTATTAAGAGTCTTTATCTGTAGTGTATTAGTAGAGTAGATTAACCAAATTGCCTTCCTTTCCTTTTTTCGCAGGGAGTTTAACTCTTTGGTTAAATAGTTTAGTCTTTGCCCTTATCTTTGTTTTCCTGACGGCTATTTTCCATATGTCTAAGCTCTAGTCGTAAAACCAATTTGAAAATCGTCGAGGGCTTTAGAGCCACAGTTGGTTCCAGTAAGGTTTAAGTCGAGAATAAAGCGGCCGATTACGTTGACCAGATATTCTGAAGTAAAGTCTTTAACAGCGTCGGTAAACCAAAGCTCTTCGTTGTAATACTTCTTAAAGGTAATACCAATGTCTTTAATAGCCTTTTTTCGTTTGGGGTCGTTAATGGTGTTAATTTCCGCGTATTTTAAAGTTATCATAAAGTTGATTAAAAGATATAAAGGGGAAAAAAGTAGTGTAAAGTAGTGATATAGATCGTAGGCTTGCTTTTAAAATTGGTATAGGTTAAAGATCGTAAGATTTAATCGTTTTTACGATTTATAATAGTAGTACCTATAGTAATCATTAATTTAGCCGTTTGCTAACTTGCTGATTTGGTGATCTTTAAGACTTTACAACGGTTAATTTCAACGCCTTTAAGAAGAATTAATAAAGTTTTTTTTTGGTGTTTTTGAGTAGCGATACCGTTTTGTACTTATAGACTACCGCGAGTAACTGCACAGCCTATAAGTGTTCTCTACTTACTGCCGCGAATAACTACACAGCGTATAGGGGCCCTTCATAAAAGCCTTTCCTCTACCTTGCCCAAAAAAAGCGTAACAACCAGAAGGCAACTTCTTCTTTTACTTAGTCAATCTGTGCTTCACCTAATAAGTACTGATCAGTGTTGGTAGGCTTTTATCGTTGCAACGTAGTCGATTCGAATCACTGTGGTCGAAGTAACTGGTGTTGCGTTGATATTCTTGATTGGGATGCGAGTTCTAAGTTTGCCAGACCGCTAGCCGGTCTGCACACTAATTCGTATGGCCAAACGCTTTGGCCTTTGCCCCACTTTGAAGTGAGCAACTACTGCACTGCACTTGCAGTGCAGTCCCACAAACTGCAGTCAATTTACAGTACGTACAATCAACTTTACTGCCAGTAAAGTTGACTTGACTGTACTGCATTCAACTGCTATTCCAACATCACCGCTCATTATATCTTATATCTCCTTCGCGTTATAGGTAACCTTTTTATATTTTACAATAGGGAAGACAAGAGTAAGCTCCCTGTTGGAACAATATTGACTGCTATTTTTAGCAGGTCAAATGCAGTACAGTCAGTCAACTTGACTGTAAGTAAACTTGACTGTACTGCAAGTTGAGTGTATTTCTTTGTGCGGACTTACCGCATTGGGTGTAAGTCGAGTGCAGTATGCTGCACTTCACTCTGAGGCACTAGCCAAGCAATTGGCCATACAAATTACATTGCAGACCAGCTAGCGGTCTGCCAAACCTAGAACAATACATCCACTACTTGACTAATACAATACTACTGTTACTTCGACTAATCGAATCAACAACGTTGCAACGATCTAAGGCCCTACAAACACCCCCCCTATTATAGGTAAAAAATATTTATGTATCTTATATCGATCGCCTCTTTAATTTAAAAGTGCCTCTTATATATATTCGCATTTAGTGTATTTAACGATATCGCGTTCACCGAAAGATATATAATAGGGTAAGTTTAAAAAATTAATCTTATGAAAAACTCGACTGCAAATTAACCTCTTTTTGTAATGTGTTTAAAAGATAAACTTCAATATTATAACTTCGCTTAACTTATGCGTATTATTGAGGTAATTAGTCATAACTTTCAAAAAAACTAATTATATTTTATTTTTCGCCTATAAATGATAAGGAAAAATCCTAGTTTTTAAGCCGGTTTATACTTTCGTTTTCTTCGAATGAATTAACAAATTTACCCGGCTTCTCGATATCGCCTAAGTTTAAGGCGTTTCTACTGCTTTGGTAATATAAGTTGGTACATCTTTAGTTATATGTTCTCATCGTTTTTTTCCCCATACTTGTTATCTTTTAAAACTCTCGCATTGTTACCGACCGTTTCACCTATTTATCGCGGCAAATTTTCCTTAATTCACCGTATATTGATAAGGAATATCTTGACTCCGGTTCTTTTTGATACCCTTTATATACTTTTTCGTAAGTTGAACCTAAATAATCAAAATATTATAACTAGGTAAATTATATTTTTATAAATAATCTAGAATACGACTTATAAAATGTAGGCAACAATAATTAAGGCTTAATCGTAAAAGTGTTTTATTTATTCGTATCTTATTTACAAACTTGAATTAAAATTGAGTTAACTGAACCAATAGTCAATAGGTTAACGATCGTACTCGAGTTGACCGCATTACTCGAGTATAAACTAATATTTCATAATTTCTTATATCCCGTTTATAGGATGGTTTTCTCCCACACTGCCCCGTTTTATCTGCCGTTATCAACCTTACATAATACTCTTTCTATTTAACGTGACTTGTTATCGTCGGCTTTACCTAATGCCCGCCTCATTCCTTGCCATCCACTTTTATCAACGTTATATAATACCCGCCCTGCTTTACGCTATTTGCTCTTATTAAACCTTTTCAGTATTCGAAGTTAGTTATAGTGGGAGTTTTAACGTTAAAGACGCTATTACTCGGTGGATCCGAATAAAAATCATAATAACTAATAGATAAAACTTAATAGTTTGTACTAGAGCTGCTTCGCGGTCGGATACTTATCCCAAAAAGCCGAGTAATATATACATGGACTAATATATTGTATTATACCATGAAAATTAATATTTTTTTTAAATTTTCTTTACTAAGATTATATTATTACCGATATGAATAATTTATTAAAAATATATCCAAATCGACGTCGAAATACCGGGCTATTATAAAACAGGGCGTTTTTATATTTTGCCTTCAATTTCTTTAGGGATACATATACTGGTAGATTTTTAATAACTTTCACTTCGGTTTATTCGAACCGTTTAACTTAACTAATATATAATCAATACCATCTCGACTCGTTTTCGTAATAAAAATGTTTTCAATTTTTAATTTATTGTATATACCATTTCCTATATCGTTAATAACAAAGACTATTCTCGGGTGAATATCAAATAAGACTTGATAAGGAAAAGGGTTCGTAACCGTACGTTGAACTGAATTTGTATAAAATATAGGGTATTTTTCAAGAAATTTAAAACGATATTCGACGGGTTCGAAACGTCGACTGCCTACTATTAATTATATAGCTAATCCAGCTTTATATTCGGGTGATTGATATTAATATTATATGAATTGAAATAAACTTAAACGCTTACTGTATAACATTTCGCTGGGAGTTGCCGACGATTCGCTACTATCTTGATTTATTATTAAATTTATATGTGGATATTCTTATATACCTTCATAGATAGTATATTTATGTGGCATTACATCACGCTGTAAGTTGCACTTCTATAGCATATACGATAACGTTTCCTGCTGTAGGCTGTACTCTTGCAGAGTGTATGATAACTTGACACGCTGCAGATTACACTCTCATGCGTGAAGCGGTTTAGATGGGGGCGTTCTAGAGTAATACACTCTTAGTAAGGGCTTATAAAGCCCTCACCTGTATCTTATATCTCTGGAATACCTCTACACCATTATCTTACTTTATGTTACAATACCAATCTTTCTGATTACTTTTTACTTACCTTTTTGGGTAAATAAGTATTTAGACCCTACCGACGCTAATTAGTAGCCGACTCAGTCGACTATAAATAGCCTAGGGAAGAAGAGACAAATACAAATTAAGTATTTATAGCGAGATATTGTAGCGGTTTTAACTGTTTGTATTTTAATACTTCGTTTTTACAAGAATTATATGCCGATGTATATAAAGATGATAAAGAATAAGTAACTTTAAAAATGATAACTTTAATACGATACCATTAACCCTTATTTGGAGTTTTATCTACCTAAAGCCCTGATACATTACTATTAACCCTTATTTAGTGTTTTAAAGTACTCGAGCACTTCTTAAAAAACGTTTCATTACGTACCAGGCTACGTATGCTAAAACCACTAAGTTTCGAAACCATTTATTTGGACTTACCCGATATCAAGCCACGTAAGCCAGAAACACCCAGTTTCGAAACCCTTCGTTGGGACCCGTCCGATTTTCAACAATCCATACCGCTAGCCCTAGTAAAAGCGATTACGTATAAAATAACAAAATCGATCGCTTTAGTAAGAGCGGTTACGCATAAAGCAACTAATCCTCTTACTTCACCAAATTTGGCTACGATATACTAATCCGAACCGATTATCAGATACAACCTATACACCGAATCATATAATACAACTTTATACACTTTAGACTGTCCACATTTCTTATACCTTACCTATTTTCCTTTGTCCTCCTTGTATATTTTAAATTTGTTTAATTTTGTTTATATATTTCAAGTTTATTTCCGTTTTCTTATCCATTTAATTAGTATAGCGTTATTCAACACTAAAAAAACCTTCTTGCGTTGAACTTTTTTCTAAATTCATTTGTTTTATTTATTTTAATTGAATTGAAGTTTTCCAAATCGTTTGGTCAATATAACGTTATTACGCGTTACTAAAACTAATTTAAAACTCTTACCATATCCTCAAAACAGATGACACTAGAGGAAACCAACGTTTATTTCGATATTTTAGTTAAATATATGGGAATCAGAAAGTTTATAATATATGAAATCAATTCAGGCCTTTGTGATAACACTTTCGTTACGCTAGTTAAGGAACTAAACCCATATACGATAAATATATATATATTAGTCGTTATATTTTGCTACTGGGATAGAAAAACTTAAAGATCTAATATGTTAAATGACTTTTATAAAAGGTTTTTAAACTAGACGTGAGATATATGTCAAATAATAAACCCCTCTATTTCCAAAGGCTTACGAATTGAAATACGAAGTAGATATATTAATACCTTAGGAGGCAGGAATAGCCGCTTTACAAAAGTCCTATTACAAATAACATAACTTAACAACTTTTTAGACTGAGAGGATAAAGATATATATTAAACGGAATTTGAAAAAGGATAAGAATATATATTAAACGGAATTTGAAAAAGGATAAAGATATATATTAAACGGAATTTGAAAAAGGATAATACTTAACGCCTTATAAAAAAAATAAGTAATGAGGTATAAAAGAACGAAACGGAAAGGATATTACAAGGTGCGGGACCTTAAGAAAATAAAGGGCTAGAGCTAGATACATAGTTTTGAACGTAACCTTAAGAAGAAAGAGGGTTGTAAGAAAAGGAGGGAAGGAAGGATATGAATAAGTAATCCTGGCCGCGCCCTTAAGAAAAGAAAGGGTCAGATATACAATCCTGGCCATACCGATAATAATAGAGAGGCCTAGATATAAGGTTTGAACCGTAACCTTAAGAAAAAAAAGGGCTGTGAGATAAAGAAAAAAGGGAAGGTTTGGATACGTAATTTAAACAGCAACCTTACAAGAAAGAAGGGCTAGTTACATATTCCCGTCCGCGACCTTAAGAAAAGAAAGGACCAGGTACATAATCCGGGCTATACCCTTAAAAAAAGAAAGGGTCAGGCCTAGATATAAAGTTTAGGCCTTAACTTTAAAAAGAAAGATAGTTATAAAAGAGAGAGGAGAAAAAAAGTTTAGATACGTAATCCGGACCGCGTCTTTAAAGAAATGAAGGCTTATATATACAGTCTGAGCCGTAGCCTTAAGAAGAAAGAGGGATGTAAAAGAAGGAAAAACAGAAAAAGTTAGGAATGTAATCTAAGCCGTATCCATAAAAAAGGGAAGTTTTGGATACATATTTCCAAACCGCTTGCGAAATCCAAGATCGGATGCGAATAGAAAATCTATACCGCTTGTAAAATTTTTAAGCGTTTACGATTATAATACTCAAACCATTGGTACCAGCAGGATCGGCTACAACACACTAATTCAAGCCGAAGTAGTACTTCGAAACACGACGTAAAGTATTAAACGGGCTAAAATATAACGAATTATTAAAATATTGCGTTGTATAGGCCCTTTACAGCTATAATAAACTACTTAGGAGCGTTCTTATTACTACGAAAATATACCGCCTCAAGTAGTATTTCAATACCGTTTCTACTTACGTAAAACGCCTTAAATTATGTATTGAAAATATATTCGATGTTTTAATAACTGCTACGACTAACGACGTCACGAGGAGAGGTACATAATCTCATTCGCAACGTCACTACTTTACTAGGAAAAGGAAAGGAAAGAAAAAAGAAAAGAAGTTTTACTTACAACGATGGTACATACTACTGTTACTGTTAACTAGGAATATCGCTATTAAAAAACTAATACATACCGAACTATCATGATACAGTCACTATTAGATTACGAATACGAATTATACTAAAGTTATAGTGTTACTATTGGATTATGGATACGAAACAAATAAAGAAAAAAGAAAAGATTACCTATGTATATATTATTATATACCTTTATATATAGTATATTTAGGTAGTTGTATATTAAGCTGTAAATTTGCACTCCTATAGCATATATGATAACGTGTCATGCTATAGGCTGTACTTTTGCAGAGTGTATGATAACGTGACACGCTGCTGATTATACTCTCATGCTTGAAACGGTTTAGAAGGGGTGTTCTAGAGTGGTACGCTCTGGGTAAGGGCTTATAAAGCCCTCACCTGTGGCGTACATCTCCAGAATACCTCTACATGATTATCTTACTTTATACTACAATACCAATCTCTCTGATTCCTCTTTTACTGACCTTTTTACGTGAATGAGTATTTGGACCCTACCGAGAGTATATTATCATCGCTTAATTTAACTTAATATCTTTACGTAAATGTGATAAAAACGCGAAAGTTCGTTTCGCTGAGTTAGTCGATAACTTTATATCCCCGTTTACCCTAAGGATAGGGGATATTTCATACTTATCAATTGATTGATTTATATTAAACCTTGTAAACATCAACTTCCAGTTATTTAATTTAAATTGATAAACAAGAATATATAGTAACTCATTATTTTACGAAAAGATAACGACGATTCGTAGGTAATTTCCAACCTTTTTACTTACTTCTTTAGTACCGTTATACGTTTATGAGTGGTTCGCCGTTGATAAAAGTTATTTATCTTTTACCAAAAGAATATAGGATCGTTCAAAATACGTTTATGTAGTCCGAACCGCGATCGTTAACTATTATAGATACTACTATATACTCCTACAGCTAGTATACGTAGGCCAAGTGGCAGTGCACTATATTGCAAGGTGCACTCCGTCAGAGTGCACGATAACGTGTCACGCTGCAGGCTGCACTCTTGTAAAGCGCAAAGTGCATCATGCGTGGAGTGGTCTGGAGGGGGTATTCCAGAGCGCATGGAAAAAGGGCTACTGCTCGGATAAGAGGTTTATAACCTCTCATCCGTGGCGTGTACTCTCTGGAATACTTCTTTCGAATTATCTATCTTTTACTACAATAATAATTTTTCTGATTACTTATTTACTCTTTTACTTTACGTAAATTATATAAGAACTTTACCTATACCAATTAATAGCCGACTGGGTCAATTATAAATTACCTAAGAAAGAAAAGACAGATATAAGTTCAATATTTATAGTGGGATGTTATAGCAGTTTTAACTATTTGTACTTTAATACTACGATTTTACAAAAATGAAACGGAATATATACAAAGACTGTGAACGTTAGGTAACTTTGAAACAATAACTTTAATACGATATTATTAATTCTTATTTAAAGTTATATTTACTAAAAGCCCTATTACACTACTATTAACCCTTTATTCAACGCTTGAATATCTCTAGGCACTTTTTGGAAAATGTCCTATCACGCACTAGGCCACGGAAGTCCAAACAACCAAGTATCAGAATAATTCGTTGGGATCCGTTCGATTACAAATAGACGTCCAAACCGTTTACTAAATATAGAAGCGGTTACGAATACAGTATTCCAACCGTTTACGAAATACAGGAGCGGTTGCGAACACAGCATCCAAAACGCTTACGAAACCCAAAAGCAGCTACGATACGATAATCCGGACCGCTTACCAAACACCAGACCACATAATAAACCTCCCTAAACCCACATTTTCTTTCCCCTTGTTACGTTTCCCCTGTCCGAATTTCCATTCTCGCCCTATATATTCTAAGGTTAGTCCTTATGACGTTTGAATGTTCTTAGCCGCCTGGTCAGTATAAATTTACCAAACTTCAATAAAATTAATTTGAAACGCCCAAATAGTTAATAAATACGTTTTATTTATATATCATTTAAAATTCATTCATATGAATAAACACTGAATATCTCATTTCCTTTGTATTTACGTATTTACACGTTTTTAAACGTACCTAGCTCCTAGTTACGGCGTAAAACCAATGATTAACGCTGCTCCAATATATTAGGTACGTATGAAAACAACTATTCACAATCTCCCAAACACATTGACAAATATAATCCCAACATTAATAATACCAGAAAAAGTTGACGTTTACTTGAATATTTTGGTTAAATGTATAGTAATTAAAAATATTATAATATACGAAATAAACCTATATTTTTAGGATAATATCATGAATACCGAAATTAAGGAACTAAACTTATATACGGAAAATACGTACATTTTAACCGTGGGTTTTCGCTATTAGAAGGATAAAACATAAAGACCCGATATATTGAATGATTCTCATAAAAGAAAATCGAATTTGACGTTAGGTTTATAATAAACAGTAAACCCTTTCATTATGAAAACCTTAAAGATTTAACTATTAAGTAGGGGTATTAATACTCCAGGAGGCAGAAATAGCCGTTTCATAAGAGCACTGTTCAAAACAGCACAGATTATCGACTTGTTAGACTGAAAGAATAAAGATATATACCAAACGGAATTTATAAAAGGATATTACCTCACGGAATACAAGAAACAGATAGTAAGGAATATATGCACGAAACGATGAAATATACAAATACAAGGCGTAAAACGACCCAATATTATACCTACATCCTAAATCAGGAATACAAATCTCGAGGCAAAATAAAGACAGCTATAATCCATATTTTTTATACGGGTATAATATAGCCTTATACCGATATACATTGTGAAGTAAAACCAAACACTAAATCACTTCCTGAATACGTCTAATACCCTGTTAGGCTATAACGAAAACGGCAGAAATATAAAAAATAACTCGCTATAAGAAATGTCGAGCGGCATAAAACTCTAATACGTACCTTACGGACCAATATTCGTTAACCATGATCCTTACTATAACCTTTCAACGCACCGCTTTTCTACTAACAAAAGCGACCTTTTAAAATTTATTAATTTCGTTAGGCTTTGAAATAGGGACGAGAATTATAACGGTAAACTATACGATATATTTGATAATAAGAAACATATTATTCTTAATATATGTCAAAAAACTTAATATCGAGCTATTTTAATTTTATATCATTTTACCTGGCATGTGATTAAAATCAGTTTAAAAGAGTATATATACCACTTTACGTAAGGAAATATATTTTCGAAGTATTACAACCGTTCAAATTCCTACTTCGATATGAAAATAAACCACGAAATTTACGATAAGAACTAAATTGATATAACTTGTGAATCCGTGAAAAATCAATAAAAAAGCCGATAAAATGCTATAAGAGGTTTTGATAGCCTTACTAGTTAAGTTCTAAAAGAGTTAAATAGCCTTTGAATCGGAATAAGAATTTAACAAACTATTTATCACAATAGTAATAAAAACCATCTTACGAAAACAAAAAATTTAACTTTATACTTTTTAAGCTTAAAAAGGACTCAAAAGCCCTTTGTACAAGTTTTAGGATATCGCTTAAGACCCTATACGCCGATAAACGAGCCTCGAATTAGTATTCATGGCCGACAAAACCAAAGGCGAAAGCCAAATTATTAAAGCAAACCTCGCCAAGACTATTTATTACGTTTTGGATCGAAGATTTAAAGTATACCTATACTAAAACTAGCGCCTAAAGTACAGGTATTAAGGAGGTAACCTTAGTAATAAGGGGTAAGGACGATTGTATCAAAATAGAGAAAACGTACCGTAACTATATCAATACTTGTAAAAAGGCATACGAAGTCCTCCGAGTTTGAAAAAGCGTTATATCGTAGGTAATAAAATCGACTGTTAATTAACTAACTACTTAGCTTACTAGTAAATTCGGATTAAATAATAGTTTTGAACCGATTGTGCATTTAATGACCGCAGAAAAGCCAATTTTTTAATATACGTAGATAAATACGAAGGCGAAAAGAATAGATTTAACGCCTACCTTTACGAATTTACCTTCGGAAAAAAACTTTAAAATTAATAACACTTACTTAATAGCCTAAGACTACAAAACCGCCTGACGTATTTTCACACGCCTATAAGATGCTTCTTTCCCATATGTTACAGTCTTAGACAATGTTAACGAAATGTTTAACGTTTATATATTGTTACAATTTATACTTTTAGACAGATACGGCAGCTTCTTTAGGGAATTATATCTAATACCGGTGTTATTAAAATTTTAACGGCTGGAAAACGACAATTCGATGGGTTCGTAACGAAGGATTCAAATTTTTAGCTAAACCGAAAAGAAAAATACCGAAATGTTTTACTTAGTAAAAGCAAAGCTTTATTACCTAGGACGGTCGTTATAAATACAAGATTCGGATCGGTTAAATTTTATGTAATAAATTTTGAAATTACGTTTTTTTTCTCAGTTAATATAAATAAGTTCGAAATTAAGGTTAGGAATACAACTAATTCGTTTATTTTTGCCTTGGATGGCGTATCTGTACCGTTCTAGCTTAAGTTCGGTTACTTGTGATTTTGTTTTGAAGTACTTACAATTAAATCTATTCATTTAACGTAGCCGGAATGAAGAATTTTACACCGCCGTTTTGGATACCCGGTTATGAAACTCCTTTTACGACTATTTTACCCTATAATTTATTCGGATATAGGAAAGTATATATTTAAAGCTATTAAAAATTTCAATACGAATAGTCGCTATATTTATATGCCCCACAGCGGTTTAAATTATGTTTTAAAGACGATATAAACTTTAAATATGTGGTGATTATTAATACTAAGTATTTAAATAGCTAACTAAGATTTTACGTCATCGACGCGGTAATATTATTTTAGGCCGCTAAGCTTACAAGAAGCGTTTTCGTTATAAACTATTAGAACGTTTTAGTTAACTATTAGTTTAACATTTACCTAAAGCCTTTAAACTAGATTATATAAGACGCTGATACGGCCTTTAACTTTACGAAATAACGTATCAAAGTTAAGATAGCCGGTAAGGAATATAAAAAGATTTTAATAAAAGTCCTATACGGTATTTGAAAATATGAACAGTATAATAAACCGTTTTAAAAGGCGTATATAGTGTTGTTAAAAGAGCTAAAGGGTACTAATTTCGAGGAATTCATTCTTTAGATAGAGGTTAACGCCGTTAAAAACACTTTCGACTTAAGCGGATTTATCTTTACATTCCTTATTTTTAGTGTTTACTCAAAAAATTTTATAAACTTTAAATCATTATGAATCACGTTATATAGGGCGAATATTATAGCCAAAGCCATGGCAATATTACGTTTCTTACGGGCTAATAATAACATATGTAGAGCTTTAGTTATAAGGAATAGCCTATATAAAACTAAAGTCCTGGATTTACCGTTAAAATTTAAGGTTTTCATTTGAAAAATTAAAGACGAATGAATTAGCATTAAGAAAATTTAGGAATTGAAAGGCTACAATTTGTTTATAAATTTTTTTAATGGTACGAATTTATTTCGTTAGATAATAGTACGAAAACACAAAAGAAAGGTAAATAAAATCGGCCTCAAATGGTAATCCAAATAAAACAACCAACGAGATACCACCCAAAACGACGAATCTAAACCTCTTTCAGTTTCAGTCTACCCCCTGAATTACACTTCCGGTCCGCCCTTACTAAACGAAAGCGATCTGTTTATACCAACCTTATTAATACCTTGTTGCTGAAGCCGCTCTTTCAGCTCAAAGATTAAGAAACGACCCCAGACTTTTATCGTAAACTTCTTTATCACTTAAAAGCAGACAGCAGACCACGAGCTTAACCTAAAACTCCGCCACGATGGTATTATTACTACCCTAGGTGCCTCATTCAAATATTTTACCTAGATAGAAATTTCTGCCTTAATCGACCAAAGTGTATTTCGCTTTAAAAGATTCAGTCCAACGATTTATGGCGCTTATAAATTTGTTTATACTCGCTTCAATTACGAAATTAAGGATGAAACCAGAAAGCTTTACGGAAAAACAACCGTTAAATTGAATAAGTTTATAACGACGGTAAAAAGGATATTATAACCCAGTCACCCACTTTATAACAGGTTAACCAGCACTTGATTTTTACGTTCGTAACCTTTCTTGATATACGGTATAGTTTATATGTCGAACTCCGTAACATTACATATATAAACACTCAATTTAAAAAATAGTTTAAACAACTTATTTACGCGGATATACCTATAAATCTTGAGGAATACTACCCACTTAAAATAATCTTGCGTATTATGAAACTACTTTACGGCCTGATTAAAACTATTATTTACTGGTATAATACTTATCAAAAGAAATATAAGGAGCCGCTCGAGATAACCAAATTAACTTTCAACCCATATTTATAAATATTAATAACCTGTTTTAAAAGTTTTACACTAACGGCTATATAAACAGACGACATATAAACGTTATATAACTCGTCTTTTTCCGCATTGAAGAAATAAAACCTTCAAAAGTCGGCCTAAAGGCGAAATTTTAAACGTACCCAACGAAAAACAATATAATTATCTTTAATAACGCCGCTATCACTTCTCGGAATGATGCTTTAAGCCTTACGTAAAAAGAGTAATTAAATAAAGTTATTTATATCGTTTTGAATAGCGTAAAACGGGCCGACGAATACAGGTGTTAACGCGTACGAGGCGTTTGGGTTACTTTAGTAAACTAATTGGAAACGGCGTTTAACCATTCGGTCGTTGCGTAATGCCAAACTACTCCGTTGGACGATATATACAAAGCGTTTAACAAGCGCTTTATAAGGAAAATATATATTTTAAGAAGAAGTTTATAGTTTATATCACTAGATATACGTATTATACAACTATTTATTTTTACTAACGGCTTTTTTTTTCTAATGATAACGACTGTAGTTCGTGAATAGGCTTCGTCTTAATCCTTGGCAACGAAACCCCCGTACGAAACGGCTTTACCTTTTATGAAAATACTATTTATTGGAACTTTACAAAGTATAAACGGATGACGAAAAACGTTTTAGCTTTGGGAATTTATAGTATAGTAAGACGTTTCGATTCAGATATTACTATAATAATAACTATCCGATTAATTATTTTCAACTTTAGTTTACGCCCTATCCCTTTCGTTATATATATTAACTGTTGGTAAGGTCTCAAGCCTCGTTGTTCACGTGACAATAAGATCTTCAAAGGAGTAATCGTTAGATTGGTGGTTGTAGTAAAGATGATAATGATACGAAGGAGCATCTAGAGGTGCATGCCACAGGTAAGGGTTTATAAGTCCTCACCTAAAGCGTACTACTTTAGACCGCTCCACGGATTGCCGTTCGATCTGGAATAGGTATTTCATACCGATTTATGTATGAAATGATTTGCATCTTGTAAGAGGATAGCTTATAGTATGACACGTTATCGTAAACTTTACAGGAGTGTACCCTGTAATACAGTACATTACTACTTCCCTTATATATACTATTTATAAGAATATATAGTAATATCTGCATAGGTAATCTTTGTTTTTATCCTTATATACTCTGTACTTATAACTTAATAGTAACGGTATAATTGTGGTTACAAAGGTTCAAATTAGTAGGTTTTATAATAATAGTATTGTTATCGTATTAATTGCAAAAGGTCCAAATTAGCAAGTTTGGCTAGGATTAGTAGTTTAGCCGAGGTGATATTTATAATTCGGGTTTAGTTAGTATAGTTAAATGGGGGCTCCATAATTAGTCATAACGGTTTTTGTAATGAATAGGAGTAATTATGCAGGTGTTATAAGGGTTAATTACGAAGTGGGAATTAAATAAGGCTAATTACGTAATTATATATTAGGTTAATATAAAAAGATATATTGTAATCGGTCTATGTAAACCTTTTTTTTTCTAGTTTAAAAACACGTAATTCAAGCCGATACAAGTTTTTACCCCAATTTAACCTTTATTTTATTTAACCAAATTAAGTCGCTTTTATATGTAAATTACTTGGTTAATACACATATACTAACCTCTCCTTCGAACAGATGCTATGTAAGTCCGGTTCTGTAAGACGCCGTTTAACATACGCTTGCCATATCGCCGCCGTTACTACCGCTGCCGCCTAAAGCACCACTACTACCAGTAGCAACAGCACGCCCTTTTCGGGTACCATTTCTTTTATCGCCGCTAAACCGCCCGCCCCCGTCACCCCGCTCGTCGCTACGCTGCCAAGTCCCGCTATTACCGCCACCACATCGCTTAGTTCCTTTATCGCCACATCGCTCAACCTCATTACCGCCTCGCCGCCTAGCCTTGCCGCCGCCTCCGCCTTGCCCCCATCTTCCTCTTTTTTTCCCTTCCCCTTCCCCAGCTTCTAGGGAAAAAAGCGATAGGCTCCTTAAGTTATAAACCTTACCCTTTCTCCATGGGTAAAGACCCCATTACCTGTAGGGCCCCCTTTACGTCGTAAACGTAACCTAACGTAACTACGTTAGGGTTTGTATACTTCTAACCTATCCGTTCGTATAATTTTAATTTCCTTTATTCTAGATTAAGAGTACGAGGCGGACATGTTTCTCCGCCTCGAACTTCATATTACTAAAGTACGTCGCGAAGCTTTTCTAACACCTAAGCCGTTAAAGCGACATACCCAGGTTTGTAACCCCGGGACGTTAATAAATACGCCCTACATATCGTATATCGCGTTCGCGGTCGCGGGTAAGTTTGTTAACGATTATTATAAAAGTAAAGGTCGTTTAACCCGTTATTACCGTTACGAATAAACCAATAATTCGTACACCACTATTTCGGTAGTTTTGAAGCTGAAAGCTCAAGCCGTATTACGCGCCCGCCGGCTTTTCAATAAGTTTAAGACGAACCTTAAAACTTCTCCTTAATGAAAATATACCGTTCGAGGCGATTCGAAAACATTTTCCGCCGAAAATAACTAAAATAAATCGATACTAATTAATAATAAGTATTAACCGGTAAACTAAAAAGAAGATAGCCGCTATCGTCACCTAAAAATAGGGACTACGTATATATTACGCAGGTAAGTTTAACGACGTTATCGCACGTCGCCATAAAAAGGGACATTCTCCTCCTACACTTTTACCTAAGGGTATAAATAATAAAGCGTAAGGTTATATCCTCACTAACGTTAATAACGTCGACGGCGGTAATAACAGTAGTGTTAGCGTAAATAGGGAGAGCTACGGGGAGGATAGTAAGGATGCGGTGGTGTCGCCCTTTTCTTTTGGTAATGAATAAATGCTCTCAGGCTGAGCTGGTATACCCGGTTATAGTATAATACGTTATATAGTAATATTATAGCTTTTTATAAAATAATAGTTTATAAATGATGAAAAATATTGAAGATAGAGGGAGGTAACATGCCATAACTAATATAATATCGTAGGTTTGAATAAAGAAAAGTAAATAATGAAATATCTAATAGGGTCGAAGTATATAAAATAAAAAATGGTAAAATGATAGGATTAGTATAAAATGGTAAAATCAAATAAAGAAAAAAAAATTGGAAATTTGGTCGGGTCGAGATATATAAAACAAATAATATTAAAATCTCGGAAGTGGTACAAGATAATAAGGTTAAATAAAAGCAAAACGGGTAATCGGTGTAAATAATCAAGTTCAAGAAAGGTAAAATGGGAAATCGGTGTAAATAGTATATTACGGCCTGATCCAAATTAGCGAATAGTAGTATAATAGCTTATTAAGATTGTAAAACCTTAACAACCCTGATAAGTAATATTCTTATCGATATAAGTGTTTTTAAAGCTTCGTTCGGTATAGCTATTATTATCGCGTTTACTGGATTTAATTCGTTATTAATTTATTTTATTTCCTCGATTTCCCAGGGTTCGTATAATTCGCGTAGTATTATAATGTCAATTATCAACCGCTTTTCATTTGAAACATCCAATCTAGTCAAGCTTTTATAAAACGCAAAAAAATCAGTATAAACGATAAAACAAATAGGGAGTAAATTAAGGTTAAAAACAATCATTCGGACTGTTATCGTTATAGTAATACCTAAATCGAAACCTCTAACTATATTATAGATTTTGGTTGATAGGAAGCTACTCATAACCCTTTTACATCTAGTAAAGATTTAATAAATAATGTTTTTTTCGAAGCGTAAAGCCGTTTCGGACCGGTTTTTCGTTACCAAGAACTAAAACGAAGCTTATATAGAAACTAAAGTCGTTATTATTAGGGAAGTAACCGTTAATAAAAATAAATAGCTTTATAATACGTATATTTCATAATAAAAATTACAAAATACGTTTTGGATTATATATTCACCGCGAAAGACGTTTGTTAAACGTTTCATATATATCGTCCATCGGGTCGGTTTAATATTACGCGGCGACCGAAAGGTGAAATACCGCTTTTAATAATATTACAAAAGTAACCTAAACCTTACGTATACGTTGGCATCCATATTCTTCAGTTCGCTTTACGTGATTTAAAACAATAAAGGTAACTTTATCTAATTACTCCTTTTATGTAAAACCTATAGTATTGTTCTGAAAAATAATGGTAAAATTATTAAAATCGATTACGTGGTTTTTCGTTAGATATATCTTAGGTTTAGCTTTTAAGTCGGCTTTTCAAGGTTTTCTAGTTTCGAAAATAAAAAAATAATGTGTTATATAACGTTAATATATCGTCCATTGGTATACTTATTAATGTAAAGCTTTTCTAAAGGGTTATCGATACTAATAAGTACGGGTTAAAGGTAAATTTAGTTATTTTACATCGTTTTTATAATACCTTTAATATGTTTCATATTAATAGATACTGTTTTCGGCTAAGCCGTAAAGTGGTTTTAAAATACGTAAAATCGTTCTGGGTGAATAATATTACTTACATTCTTTAGGTATATCAACGTAAATTCGTCGTTTAAGCCATTTTTTAAATTAGGTATATACTTACATATATCTCGAAACTTGACATATAGGTTACATAGTACGTTAAGTAAGGTTATAAATGTAAAAATCAGGCGATATTTAGCCCGTTATAACGTGAGTAATTGAATTATAACATTCTTTTTACCTTCGTCGTTATATCCTTTAACAACCAAGCAAGTTTTTTTTTCGTAAGGTTTTCGGATTTTATCCTTAACTTCGTAAAATGAACGGGTAGAAAAGATCCTATAGGTGCTGTCAACAGTTAGGTCGAAACGTTGAAAACGAAATACGCTTGAATCGATAAAGGCTAAGATTTCCATTTGGGTAAATTATACTAATAGGGCGTCTAAAGTGGTAATAATGCTTTCGCGGCGAAGTTTTAGACTAAGCTTACGGTTCAACATTTCCTTTTACGTAATAAAAATGTCTATAGTAAAGTTTTTAGGGCGTTTTATTTTTATTTTTAAGTCGAAAGGGCGCCCTCGGCAACGAGGTTTTAATGGGTTCAATACAAATAGACCGCTTTCGTTTAATGTAGTTGGGTTGGATTCGCGTTTTAAAGATAAGGTTAAAGTTAAATTCGGCTTAAATTCGTTGTTTTTTGTAAATCTTTATAAACGGTTTTATTTGTTTTGCAGTTTTGAGCCGTTTCTTTTTACCTTTCCTTTATATTTAATAACTATTCTTTAGCGAAACGAACTCATCCCGTTTGATAAGTTAATAAATTCATCGTAACATCTAAACCCGTTAGTTTTCCCAAATCCAACTTATTTATCCTTCGTTTTCTAAACCAAAACTTTCAATTATAATAGTAAATCTAAAACGTCAGTTTCACGTGGGCTATTCCTTATAGCTAACGTTTTGGATACATCGTTCTTGACTCGTAATAAACGTAATATCGCTATAACTTTAGCCATAAAATTAGCCTTTTATACTGTCAATAGTAATAAGGTAAAGTTTATATAGATCTTTAGGTAGGTATTAAAAACAAGGAGTGTGGGGATAAGCCTACTTAGGTTAAAAGTAATATAAACGGTATTAACCGTTATTTAAAGAATAAAATCCTTAATATTAATATCTTACAGGTTTTTTAATAATACTTAATACGTTTTTCTTAATAGTTTATAATATGGTTTATATTTTCCAATACCTTGTAAAACTTTTACTAAGATTTGCCTACATCTTTTATCACATATCCGAGCCTTCGTATGCTATTTTATGAAATTAAAAGCCGTTCCGGTATCTTACTTAATCCCATTTAAAGGCCCGAGGTAAACGTTGAACTAGCAATTGATTAAAACGTTCTAATAGCTTATAACAAAAGCGTTTCGTGTAAATTTAGTGGTTTGAAATAATATTGCGGTGTCGACGACGTAAAAGATCGGTTAGCTGTTTAAATACATAATATTAATGATAAATTCGTAATTAAAGTCCACATAGTTTTAAAAGCGGAACCTAAATCCTCGTAAGGCCTGTAAATATAACTGGTATTTGTAGTAGAACTTTTCGACAACTTCGAGTGCGTTTTTTTCTACGTTTTTATAGCCTACGATGTAAAGTAAACGTAAAAGGCGTTTTACAGACGGATATCCGAATCATCTGTATAAAGTCCTTAGTTTTGTTCAATTTAAATAAATAGCTTTCATTGTATATTCTTGCAGGAAAAACTATAAGTAACCGTACTTAAGTCGAAATAGTATGAATACGTTATTTAAGGCGCAGATAATTTAATTAATTGTATTCCGAACTTTAATTTCGAGTTCATTCATTCCAATGAATAAAAATCAAAATAGCGTTTTAAAATCCATTACGTAAAACTTAATCGGTTCAAAACGCGTATTTACAACGACCGTTCCAAACGAGGTCGCTTTACCTTGACTAAACTAGACCTTTCGATATTTTTTATTCAGTTTAACAGAAACTTTGAAAATTTGGCCGCAAATACGTCGAATTACCGTTTCCCGGCCATCTTAATTTCGGCTACGTTAGTATTAAGTATAATACCTTAAAACCTGATTTCGTATCTATTCAAAAAGGTAAGTTACAACGCTATATAAACGTTAAACACTTCGTTTACGTAATCCAGGCGTATAATATACATGAAGGAGGCTTCCTATAAGTTATCGAAAATACGTTGGACGTTTTTATCGTTGTATGCTAATAGGTAAGCATTATTTTATTTAGGGTCGTCTTTTTCGGATGTATTTTCGTAAGGGTATACATCGAATCCATTAGTTGTACCTTCCCAATGTATTGCGTATATTGTAAAATTAACTTTTATCGGAACCTTAAAATTACACTAGGCTTAAAATCATCGTTTAATCCGAATTCATTCGTAAACGGGGTGATTTGTAAGCTAATAGCCGACTTTATCGTATACGATATACTGCTTTTACAAACCTATAAGGTTTCGTATATCTTTTCGCAAGTACTATCATGGTTTCGGTACGTTTTTTTTATTTTCAAACAATCGTTTTTAGTTTTATTGCCAAAATTTCCTCCTTCATACCTTTATTTTCAACGTTTGTTTTACCTCGTGTAAACCTTAAATCTTCGGTTCAAAACGTGGTAAATTATCTCGGCAAAGTTTATTTTGATAAGTTGGTTCTCTCTTCTAGTCTTATTTGTAATAAATATTAATCTTTAACTCGTTTGTCGACGTATAAAGGTTTTAAACAAAGTTTTGAAGCTTGTATAAAAGGCCTTTGGATTCTTTTCCGATTTAAAAAAAGTAAAATCGAAATCCATGTTTTCACGGTAAGTTTTTATTACTATTTAAATGAATAATTATTACATTTATATTCTGGTAAAAGGCTACCAGACATTTCCGGAACTTATTCAATAATGCGGTAAGGATTTCCTATAGGTTTTGATTAGCGTTTTTCTATTTTTCTTTATGGATTTTGAAGTCTTATCGATTTAATTATATCATGAAATTTATAATTGAATTCCGTATCAAAGTAAACCTTTAAGCGGTTATAATACTTTATAAATATTTTCACTTACTCAAGATAATATATATATTACTTTTTAGTTTATCCGGAAAGTGTATTGGGTAAAACTACATCAAATTAGAATAACTTAATATATAATTTTTTACACGTATAAAGTATAATACGTATTTTATTATTAAGTACTTCGTATAGCTCGCCGTTATAATTATTATTTTTATCCTATAACCTAGTAAAGTGTATTAACTTTGTAAGGTCGCTTTTATTTGTAGGGAAGCGGTGTAATGTAAAGTCGCGGTAGGGGTGGTAGTTTGCAGAAATTAGTTTATAGGGTAGGTTCTAACGTTTTACGCTATTCGTTAATTCCTAGATCTGGTTTTTCTCTATGTTCTGGTCGGTCCTTTCGTGGTCGATCGGGTTGTTTTCGGTATTTCGACCGTTCTCGTTATGGCCGAGCGGGCTATTTCCAGTATTTGTGAAGTAATTTGGTATTCGGTTTTATTCCGCAATATGTGTCGACGTAGAGGTATATTATAAATACTTGGTAAATAAGGATTATAATCGTTTTTCTTCCTTGACCTTCTAATTCCTGGCTTATAATATATGTTCAGAACTAGGTCGTTTTACGCCTTATCCTTATTGTTCCAATAATAATATATTTTCCTTTGTAAAGTAATACCCTTTTCTAAATTCCGTGAAGTATAAATCTTTGTTCTTTTAGTCTAGTACGTCAACAAGTTATATTATTTCGAATAAGGCTTTTACATAGTAGCTATTTCTACTATTAAGGGTATTAATGCCTTTGATTCGTAATTGGATCCGTAAGTCTTTAATAATGGTAAGGTTTACGATTTACTATTTATCTAACGTTTGATTCGAAAGGTTTTTATATAAATTATTTAATAATTTTAATCCCTAGGACTTTTTTTCTAGTAGCGAAATATAACGGCTGAAATTTATGTATTTGTCGTATATAGGTCGTGTTCCTTAACTAGGGAATCGATAGTGTTATCCCAAAGGCTCAAATCAATTTCGTATATCATAGCCTTTTTATTCCCCTTTTTTTCGACTAAGAGGTCGAAGTTAACGTTGGCCTCCTCTAATAATATTAGTCTTAAGGCCATAATTATAGGCGTTTTGAGGTGGTTTTTATATATACTTGGTATATTGAAATGGTTTAAATTAGTAAATTCGCCTCGTGGTAAGATTTAAATAAATTTGGATTCTAACTTTTGGGGTAATACGTCCCAAATATAAATTAAATAACGTAATTCAAACTATGAAAACCAGATTCATCAGGTTTTAATAATATAAATAAATTTTTAGCAATAAATAACACGTAACTACAAATCAGTTTGGTGTCTTGAATTAATTTCATTAGTATTTGGTAACGTTACGTTAGTGCAACGGCTAAGAAAACTTAAACTTAATAAAGACTCAATTTAAAATACGTGGAGCAAATGCAAAAAGGGGAATAATATAAAGGAAGTATAAGGCTAATATGGAAAAAAGAAGGTTTAATTATAAAAAAGTATATTATGTAATCCGGTATTTAGTAATCAGTTCGATTAGTATATCGTAACCGAATTTAGTAAAGTAATCAGTTTTATTACTTTATAAGGAATCATTTTAGTTAAAGCGATCGGTTCGAATAAGTATTTCATACCCGCTCTTAAAGTAAACAAGCGGTTTAAATATCGAGAATCGAATGAATTTTAACTAAGGGTCTCGAAACCTCGTGGTTTTGGCTTACATGGCCTAATACATAACCAAACGTTTTCCAAAAAGTGCACGGGTACGTTAAAACGCTAAATAAGGGTTAATAATAGCTTAACGGGGCTTTTAGTGAATAAAACGCCAAATAAGGATTAATGGTATCGTATTAAAGTTGTTTTTCTTAAAGTTACTTAATCTTTACAATTTTTATACACGTCGGCGTATAATTTTTATAAAACCGAAATATTAAAGTACAAATTGTTGAAACAGTTATAATATACCGTTATAGGTATTTAACGTGTATTTGTCTTTTTTTCAGGCTATCTATAGTCGACTAAGTCGATTACTCATTAGTATCGGTAAGGTTTTAAGCTTTATTTTTTACGTGAAAGAAGGTTTTTAGAAAAGTAATCGTTAGATTGGTGGTTATGGTAAAGATAATAATAATACGAAAGAGTATTTAAAAGTACAGGTTATAGGTGAGGGTTTATAAGTTATTATGATCCAAGAACCAATTGCAGATCATGAAATAGGCCAGCGGTCGGCTGCGCCACTAAGAGCCTCATATTCAACACATTAAGCAGGTAACATCTCTTATGTAAGCAACCCAGGGTAAGGGTTAACCGATGGATCGCTAGGATAGCAAGGCGATCCAAACGATCTAATACTGAAGATGGTATAAAGTCCATATGATAAAAGAATATGATCATCACCACATAGATAGAATTTCCTTCATAGCTCTTCAGTTGTCAATCTAAGTATTCAGTCTACACATTTGAATAGCCTCACGGCTTTTGATGATTACTTGCACGGTTGCGATATTGTTCACTCAGTACTTCTGCTACCTTCTTGATAATATAAACCCTCTGACACCTTCTATATACTCATGGGTATTTAGTGTGATCATTAAATAAGTCTTCACCCAAAGAATACTACTCTAAACCGCTCTACATATTGCCGTTCGGTTTGATATAGCTATTCCAAACCGATCTATATATTGTCGTTGAGTTTGGATTAGACATTTCAAATCGATCCATGTATGGAGTACTTTGCGTCTTTCAAGAGTGTAGCCTGAAGTGTGACACGTTATCGTGCACTCTGTAGGAGTGCACCCTGCAATACAGTACACTAATAGTTGCCTTATATATACTATCTATGAGGGTATATAGTTATATCCACATTAACTCTTTTTCGTTTTATAAATGTTTGGTTAAACTGGGTATTACGAATGAGAAAAGCTTAATAATCGATATTATAATTTTACGCGAGTTATATAAGAGCCAGGAAATCGAGGAAAAACGGTAAATCGATGGGAAATCCAATCTAGCAGACATAATAACTAGGGTTATACCAAACGTAGCTTTAGAAACGTTTATATCGACAAGCATGCTATTTATTAGTATTATTGAAAAGGTTCTACAACTTTAATAAGGTTGGTATATAATATAATACGTTTATATTTTGATTTTTCACTTTTACACGGTTCTAAATATATCATTTACGCTATATTCGAATATATACCACGATATATAACTAACGTTTACATCGGCCCTAAAAGTTTTACCTTTATTTAAATCTATTTTTTTGTAACGCTCCAAATATGTTATCACACTTTGTTTTACGCACTTCAACCTTACAGGATATTCCGTTATATGCCCTTTTCTATCAAAATTTATGATTCTGTGCCGCTCGCAACACTCTATCCCCCTTTGTTTTACACGCCTCGACCCTATCGAATTTCCCGTTCTTTTGCTTTTCTCTATTCAAATCTATCATTTTACACCGTTTCCAATATACTATCACTTTTTATTTTACATACTTCGTCCTTATAAGGCATTTAAAGTTATACCTATCACTTTTTTTACCATTATTTTTGTTAAAAGAAATAATATAAACGTATAGCGAACTGTAATATAGCCGGACGCATCGGCCTAGCCATAAGTGGCAGCTCATTACTGCTAAAAAAAAAGAGGGAGGACGACGTTGTCGCGTT